>OX438769.1:9233036-9620036 GCA_949316455.1 Acleris holmiana
GTCAATTCCACTCCGGACAATGCATCGAGGTTTTTTTCCCTCTTTTCACCAATTTGCAAGTTTTCTGTGAAATAAGTCCTTGTACTGCTGTAATTCTTGTTTAGCAGTAGGAATAAATTTACGAGCAAAAATTTATGCATGCATGTGCGTATTGCGAGTTAAGTTTCAATAGATAAGAATGGATGCAGGATGTGCTGTAAAAGACGTTTATCAGTGTACCTGAATGGATTTAAGATAAATATCGCTTAGGAATGAAATACCTATGAATAATATCGCTAGGTTTTGTGGCGAATTTTTATAGTTGAATAGCATAGTAATCTGGCTGTCTCACTTCGAACATCAACAGATTGCTCATCAACAGTTCTAACAATTAATTTACTATAATATTGACATTATTATGTGACTGTTATTACATGGTTGATTTAAAATAAAATACAACGTGTATCCTTAATCGCTTTATTAAACTCAAAATAAATTGTAATATTTGAATCTACTCTGTTACTCCATTATTAGAGAGTTTGCGGTGCTCCTCTATTTCATCGATTAGCTTTAAGATACCAATTTTGAATTTACGTTTCTCTTGAGTTGTGAAATGAGCAATGTCTGGGATGATACTTTTCAGAAATTGCATGTCGGTGTTTTCTTCTGTCCTTATTATTTTAGGGGACGTAGCGTCTCTATCGGGTTCCCTTTCCCTTTTTAAATTGTTCGCATTTATCGAAGTATTTCCGCTAGTCTCACAACTAATTTGTGTGCTTTCTTCTTGTACATTGTCGAGTGGCTCTAATTTTATTGTGTTTTTTTTATCTCTAATCGCTAAAGGATCTCGGTTATTCCTATACGTTCTAATCTGAGCTGTATCACGTGTCCAGCCTTTACTTTCCTCATCCTCATCACTGGTATCTTCATTTTCATTTGGCGGTAGCCTGAAATATAAAAAGTAAGGTGTAGGTATGTATGTATGCTAACTCTTTATAGCGCAAAAAAACAAATTACAAGTTCGTACATTTTAAGATTAACATATATAATGCGAACTTATTAACTTTACCAGTTAACCTGACCATGATTGAGAAAACGAGGATGAGAATATAGGCAATAAGATTACAAATATGTTGAAAACAAGTACATAATGAATGTCTATAGGGCACAGTTTCCACTTACCATCAGGTGGCCTGTGTGCTCGTTTGCCTTCTCAATGCCATAAAAAAAAAACTAATGTGTACAATTATACATACTCGTAAGGCGTACCTCGGTACTTACTCTTAATAAATTTTAAGGTATTTAAAACAGTTCGGTAAGTATAAAAATAAATAATTACCATTTAGATTTCGTGTGTGCATGTAAAAACTCTAACGCATCGTAGAGGTAGTATTGTTTAGCGGTGCCCTCTTTACCCTCTTCATGCAACTTCTTTTTAAATCTAGTGAAGGATGATCTTATTCCTTTCCACTTACTTTTTGCTTCTTGAACTGAAAAAGTGACAACATTTTACTATAAAAATAATATGTCTATTGTTTATGCCAAAAACAGATAAATAAGTAAACACTTCATTGAACAAAATGAAAACATTTCACACAAAACACAACGAAAATAAAGTATGTATAATAAGGGCGAACTTTTTCTACTTCTTTACGTGTTTGATGTAAGGTAAATATAAATATAACTTTTAAGTTTTTAAATTGAATGAAACATGGTAGAACAATTTAAGCGCCTTTTTATAGTAGTTGAAGTACCTTAATTTCTTTAAAGGAAGTAAAATAGTTTTAACTCACTTTAACATTTTGAACCTATTAAAATCTTTAAAAGATACATTTAGTTACATTACCCCACCTTACTAAAGGTGAAAATTAATTAACGGCCTACGAGTAAATAAATAGTTTATTACTTTTGTAATCATCATCAGCTCATATGCCAGCATCATATGGGGAACGAGTGCGTAATAATTGTCATCTTCGATATTGTACGTTGTTTTTTGTTTAACATGAGGCAGTTAAATAATGGTCAAAGACCATTATTTTACAAACTAGAGTGACGTATTTACAACTTTACATACAAAGTAACCCGTTTTATTGCTCTAGTGACCATGCTAGGATATTCCTTGAAAAACAGAACCCGATTCGAACTCTTGGTATTCAATGAGTTAACACGTTAAGCGCCAGCGAGACGCCTGGCGTATTCACTTCGCATACAAACTCTATTTGGTGGCAATTGATGTGTACCTGTACAATGCTCGTTAATCTCGCGCTTTACGCTCTCGATCACCTTCTCCCAAGCTAGGAAGCATACTTGGTTGCGATGAGGCATCTTGTTGTCGTATAGCACTGGAAACCTCTCCACGATCTTGACGAACTGGAGAGTTGCTTCGTGGCTGTCATTCATTGTCCAGATGTAGCTACTAATACGAATAAAAAAATAAACTCAATTGACGCGCCACCAATACCTGTACTTCATCTATCTTAGTCACGTGGGATAAAACATAGTTCATATTATTATCTTTTTTCATAATATGCCAAGGTTTTTTTATATTACTGGTAGGTACATTCGAAATCAAAAATATGTAAACAAACATTTTTGCAAATTATTTATTAAATATGGAATAAGGTTAAAAAAAACCTAACCTAACCTAACCTAAACTTACACCTACTTTGAATTTTAATAATGATAGGACGTGTGTTCTTAACTTCTTAGATTCGACAGTAACATCAATAAATAGTATTTATAAAGTACCTAGTTCTTCCTTGATCTACTCCTATTTTGAAATAACTAAATAAATCACATCTGCATAAATTAACTTAATAATGAATTAACATCTCTATATGTCATTCTACTTCAATTCTCAGACTTAAACGACCCAAAGGACAATGGGCAAATTTGTATGGGCACTGTCCCCCCCCCACCAACAGTAACGGGATGCATGTCTATATGTTTATAAGGACCCCAAAAAAGACAAAATACTTATTTTAGTAGCAAAATCAATGGGATTTTTTTAATGAAAACAAGGGCCAAATAAGGCAAATCATCCATATATGTGTTCATTTTCAAACAAATTCCATACGATACGATTATGGTTTTCCAAGAAAACCCCATACATCTGGTGATCGTCTCCATAGTAAAAATACATAATGTTGCTGAGATCTATTAAATGAGACATGTTTCATTTCTGTTGGTGGGGGGGGACATTTCTGCCCATGGTCCTTTATTAGACCAATTTGTTGGCAACTGCGCCATTTTGAATAAAAAGGATAGGTTTGTATGGTCTTCCGGTAACCTTCGGGGAGGGACGTTAGCCGGTTGAAAGATATCCGGCTTTTACTTTTGATTTAATCTGTTTACTGTTTTACTCAACTCACTAGACATTGGTGAAATCACTGCGGAATATCGCTGTGGTCCACCATTAATAAAAAAAAGAAGAAGAAGAACCGAAGCATATTAAACCTTATAATTATATAATAAGTAAGTACGTTCGATTGCAATAAATTTTCTACAACATATGCAACATTTTTACTTAAAACATTACAGACAAAGGGACAAATCAAAAATAGGTAAGTAATCAATAGAAATCGCCAAACATATAAACAATACTAAAAGGTATGTAAAAGTATTATTTAAAACTTAACGTTCTCACTTCAAATTTTAATAAAAATGATCTGTTAATAGAGCAGTTAGTCTTTAAAACAACGTGATTGATCATAGTTTTTTTTTAGAAAATTGGTTTGTTTTTTAACGTTAATCCATTTCTTGCCTTTTAGGTATTTGTATGATTAATAAAGATTACAAAACAAAATATCTAAGTTAGTATAATACATAACTCAAAAGCGCATAAAACATTGGTTCGATGTGTTTTGTCCTTGTCGGTGTCTACGAAACTAAACACAACACAACACAATGCCGTCGGACAACAGAAGGCTGTGTGAGTAAGTATATGAAGTCCATTTACGTATAGTTAGGTACTTCCTTTACGATTTGAACAGAAGTATTAGAACACAATAAAACATAAATTTTATTAATGTATCACTTACGTGTTTACTGCAATCAAATTTGCGTACTTAATTGTAACGTGTTATTTAAGCTTATTTACGGCGGCGGCAGTATGACCACTTGCTTGCTCAAGCCACACTGAGATGCGACGCGACGCCACAGCAACATGCGACGCGCGATAACCACACGAAAGAGCGAGATAACCCTATTCAACGCCACAAGCGCGTTGTTGCCGCTTCGCTTACAACGCCACGATAACTCGATAACGTACGAAGTTCAACTTTAAAAGTAGTAACATAAAGCTTTGTTTACAATGGTTGTTTCTTTTGTTGCAAGTTGGCGCGAATCCGTGACGCGATGTCGTTCAACATAAGCGCTTGTCAACAGGTTTTTTGTGGTAATTATACGCTCGCGCATAATTAGTGATTACAATTAGTGTAAAACTACTATGTTTTTGTTGTTTGAACCGTGATTTTTCGTGAGTTCGGGGATTTAATTGTATCTTGCGTTGATGTACCTACCTATATAGTGAGACAGAACGATTTGTTCTTATTCTTTTTTGTGGTTAAGGAGAAGCCAAAATGACTTTATGTTGAAATTTATAGGCATAATATGAGAAATATTTTCATTTTTAACACATATACATATTATACCGCGCACTGAAACCAATAAATAAATACTTAAGTTAAAATAAAAGGGTACTTCCCTTTCATGTAGAATTATTATTTTCAACGACATCGTGTGGGTTATGATTTTTAGGACTCCGAAGTTAAACTAGTAACCCTTATAGTTTTGACATTTCCGTCTATCTGTCACACTCGCTTATTCTCAAAAACTATCAAAGTTACAAAACTGAACTTATCCATTAACCATCCGCCAAGCAACAGTGTTCGCATTGTTGTGTTCCGGTGTGGGGATAAGACAACCGGTGAAATTACTAGCATAGAGGCATTCCATCTTAGTCCTCAGGGTTGGCAGCGCATTTGAGGTCTTAGGATTATAATCTTGAGAATTCAAATGTCTATGGGTCTCAGATTTCACTTACCATCAGGTGGCCTGAGTGCTCGTGTGCCTTCTCCTTAACATAAAAAAAAAACTGAAATTTTGTGAAAATACTTAGATATACATATATGCCGTGGACTAAGTTCAATGATGTTATAATTTAAAAAATATATTTTAGGGTACCTCTCGTACTGTACGAAAGGTACCCGTTAGAGGTACGAGTTGTACATGTAAAAATATTGTTTCGTCGTGTATAATAGTTTCATCAATAACTATTAAAAACCGTTATATGTATGTCAATATCAACTTTTTATAATTGGGAGAAACTTTAGGATGTATTGAACTCCAAAAGTGCCAGTTTCGCTAGAGTTACCTACCACAGCTCAAATTATAAAATTAAATACTAAAAATCTGGAAAATATGTAAAATTAAAGCACATAATAACGAGTTTAAAAAAAGTATCAAGGCCGAGTTTACTTGATTGGTTCTAGAGATACAGGCGACTAAAGTGTTTAAACCGACTAAAAATTATCTAAGACAGCACCAAATAACTTTACATAGAAAATTCGTTCATACTTAATTAAGACAAACCTTGTTGTGTTTTAACCGTTGGACCGAAACCCGTACGGGTACATTACTATTATTTAATGTTTGATATAAAAAAAACTGCTGGCCTAGTACAAAGGATCAGCTGGAAATCTAGAAGGTGCCTCCAGCCTAGGCGTTAGCCTATTAACCGAGAGACACACATGTGCACTGACATCTGCCGACACGCACGTGTCCGCGCACCTTTTGTTTCTTAGGTGTGCGTGCGCACCTTTATAGGGTTCCGCTCACTGTCGAGGGACAATACATCAGTTCAATTAAAAACTTATCTCGTAAACTTACCAAAACAGTATCATTCCTGATAGTTACCACCTTCTCTTGTAAAGAGAATTTGATCGCAGACAATCAGCTGACTGGCTGATCGCATACTGACCGTAAGAAGTCTTACTGACGTGATCATATTGGCTTTTTTATTGATATGGAAGGAAAACCAGCACACATGCCATCTGATGACGAGTGGCATTGAGGCGTTTGAGACCCAAGGTAACCCTGAGAAAATATGAAAAGGCTTTGTCAATTTAGCAGCTGTGTATGTCCGGAGCACTGGAATACAAGGATGAAGGGTTATAGAAAAGATGGTAGTAGTGATCTAGGCGGACCGTACACAAGGTTCTACCTCTAATAACCTACAAACCTGGAGATCTGGTTGGTCAGACGGCTAAACTGTTTTTTAAACAACTTAATTTACGACAACAACAGCATCAACTCCGATGAGAGGGATCCAGATCAGTCCAGGCTGGAAAAAAAAACCCAAAGACAATTGAGCCTGACAGCTTGTAATCAATTCGCGCTTGACCGTTTTTTACCAACGCATCTATTTTTAACCTAGCTCAGTTTGCCCATCTAAAATGGCTTCCATGTTGGTGTGTTGCAATCATAAAGGTTTCAGCTTGCAGTTTTATTGAAATGTAAATATATGTTTCAAACTATTTATTGACTAAAGTTATAAAAATATAAATTTACAAATGCTTTTTAATAAATTTAACAATATTTTTTATTAACTTTAAAATAGAATAGAAGCGCTGTTTGCATCTGTCCTTATATTATTAGTAAGTTACGTATGTTTCATTAACTTGGTATTAAAAAATTTTAGAAAATGTTGGGAGTGGTGGATAACATAACTGGTGAAATTGGTAACATAGAGGCATTCCTCCTCTGTCCTCAGAATTGGCAACGCTTAACAGTATTTAATTAGGATTGCAGTCTTAAGACGTAGTATGAGAGTGCAGGTGGCTTGAGACCTAGTTTGCCTTATCTATCCCATGAAAATAAAATCGACCCAGTCCTCAGGGTTGGCAACCTTACATTGAAAACGTCTATAAGCATCAATAGACCTCATCTTCCTTCTCAATGCAGTCCAGAATACGAACTTTAAACTTACGATTTTTTTAATTCTGAACACTTATGTAAGCTACATATTTTTCTGTACTATTTTTTCCATATAATTTTCTTATTCAAGACAAATAATAACTATTAGAAAAGTCAATATAAACCTCAAGTACTAGTATAGTCAACAGCAAAAGTAGGTGATCATTTTAGTACCTTGTCACTTCTACTACTTTGCTAAATCCCAACAGTCGCAGTATTGTTGCGTTAGTGCGATAAAGTACTAAAATGATCATCGACTGTTGCTGTTGACTGTACATACCTACTTTATAAATTATTCACCAAGGTCTAAGGATCGTATTATTGCATTCCTCGGAATTATGCCGCAGATTAGAGATGTTGACATGTACGTAAAACTATATTGCTTTTGACATGTTATGTAGGCTATAAGCAGTTTTTAATAAAACCATACAAAAGTTCGATAAGACAGTTTCCACAGAGATTTGAGGTTGGAGACCAACTCATGATTGAAATTTATATTAGTGCATTCGATCTACACTTCAATATTACGTCAATTCTTTTTTTTACGATTATCAGGTATTTAGGCGATATTTATCTCGGCACATTGTATCCACCACCCACCAAATAAGATTAGCTGATTTCTTTTAAAACTATTTATTAACTACTTCAGCCAAAATAGTATGCAAGCAATAACTTACTAACTAATCTAAATTACTAAAAGGTAAGCATGACAAAACAACTCATTTCTGCAGTCGGCTAAAGTGATCAATCATTGAGCACGTGCGTCGTGTTTGTCGACAGGTGATTGTGCGCAGGTGATATAAACAGTTGCAGGATCAAGCAGGTTTGCTTTATACGTCATAGATGGCGTTAGTGGACCATATCTGGGGATCTTTAATGTATTTATTGAGAAAATAAAGGTACTAACTTTTAAGATACTTTTGCAGTGTTAAGCACGTACTGCGGATTTTAAGTGGTTTCAAACCAGTGTTTAGAAATCTACTTAATAGATTTCCATTATAGTTGTTTCTAAACGTATGGGACTAGTTCTATGTTGAAGTTTATATACACTACTATATATGACACGAGATATTTATCCACCCGAGCAAAACGAGGGAGAATGAAGTCTCAAGTTATATTCTAAAACTCTAACACTACAGAGTAACACTCTACACAAGCATACCTCTGTATCTGTTCCATCCTTTGTCTTCTGTAATGTGACATGCAATAAATATTTGACTTTGACTTTGACTTTGATTCTTTGACTTTGACGAAGCTTGTTGTGGATGAATTTTTTGTACTTGAATTTCTTGTAATTATTATTTTTTCTTTGTGCTTTGTTGAATAAATAAATTGGTTATTAATCAGTTTTAACTTTGATTCTAATTTCCACTTCTATAGCGAAAATTTTCATATACAGGTACACAATTACAACTTAATAGCGCTATTAGTTTTACTCCCAACCCGTCACTGTAATGCAGAATGAGAAAAAAACAAATTTGTTTTTGAGGTTAGAAGAGTTTGATAGAACATTGAAAATACCTATTCCATAGATGACCTTTACGAAACGATGACTGAGGCGGTGGAGGTGTATGCCCAGCCTGCCTTTGCATTAAATGCATCACTTTAGTTTGTCAATCATGGCTATTATGAGTCATTTTAGAGCGTGTGAAGTGTCTTTTACTGCAAGCACTGTATAAAAGGTCAGAAACTTCTAGTATGAGTTGCATCAAAACTCAAAACGATCGAATACGGTCAAATTAAAACCCCTCGTAATCGGCAGGATCGACCCAGACATATGTTCAACACCTTTCATAACCAGTCGATTGAAGGACATCCGCTTTTTGGTAAAAAATCCCGCGTTCTCACAGGAACCGCTGTGCTTCCGGTGCGCGGGCGCAAAAACGTCGCTCATTCAGAGCGCGTCCAGGAATCGTGCGAAATCGTAACTCAGGAAGAGATCAGGTAGGATAACTTTTTGATTGATCGTTTTTGATCACAGGTAAGTACATGTAGGCACCACCACAGCGCTCTTATTGTGTTAAAAATTGAAAAATTCAGTTATCTATTTGTTAATTAAGTAAAATTCTGTATATGAGACTTGATGCCGCTACTCCTGACATAACAGATGGCTTAAAACTATTATTGAAAAATGGTTGCGTATAATAAAATAGCTAGGTATCAATTATCTTACGCTTGATCGAACTTTGAACAAAATTTCGTAAATACGACCTGCGTGTATTTAAGGTTATAAGAAAATACACATAAGTACATGGGTCTAAAGGAGCAACTAATCAATTCACAGTTTTATTTTAGTTCAGTAGTGTTACGGAAACAGATGGAGAAATAGAACTGAGACCGAAGCCAAGAGGCGTACGCTAACTAGCGTTTCTATTTGTTTTGTTTAGGTAGAAACCAACACGTCACTGGTAGGTAGATCACGTTGTATGAAAAGTCACGTGATCTACTAGTGAGGCAATTGGTTTAAGAGGCCTTATAAGAAAGTTTACCGATTTCGCAGATTTACCTGATTTTACAGACGTGATTGTACCAATTTTAATGCGTAATACGAAAGATAATTTCGATTTTCAATGAATGTATGAGCTACTTTTTTGTTTTTATTATGTTATTTAGATTAATCGACCTGAAACCGGCGACTATTTTGTGAATTTTGCTGTTAGAGGTTTAGAATATCGCATATTCATGAATCGTTTTGACGTCTAAAAGGTATAAAAAATTACAATTTATTGCTGTAAAAGTCGTCTAAAAAATGTATGAATTACTTTTTACCACCTTCATATAATTTTTTTGTGTACAGCAAATATTAACTTGGCAAAGTTTTATAGAAAATAGGCAAAATATTGTTTTTGATTTCGACTACTTACTTAAAACTCTTAAAACAATAGTAATAAAGTTCAGTTCAAAATCAATCCATTACCTTTTTAGATAATTTCCCCTGTTCCAAAGTGCGATAGGTAGGTACCTACTCGTATTGATATCGACCGATTTCTATACAGATTGGTCTGAACACTTTGGCTTTAACAGCAAAAAAACAAAGCGATATAAAAATTTGCAAAAATACTTTGGATTAAGAAAAAACAGAATAAAATAGAGACATATTCGTTCATTTACATACTTTTTATAAGAACAAAAGCAAATACCACTAACGGAACTAAAAATTATTTTTCCTCAAAAGCTAATGTGAAGCAGACCCCACGACAGTACGGTATAATGACCTTTAAACTTAAAAACAAAATTACTGCCACGCATGGACAACGACAATAAATCCAAATAACCTCACAAACTTAACTGGAATTCTTAACAAAATCTTGGCATTCTTAAATCAAAGGGATAAGAGCTACAGTAGCATACAATTAAAATTTTGGTAGCTTTTTATTTCGGTCATAGGAAGGTAAGTGAAAGGCATACGTGAGAATCGTAACGCTTATTTTAACAATAACGTATTTTGCCGTCACCTGTCTCAGTGATCGATCTGCGGAAATATTTCACTAACGTTTTGGCATTCGAAAACTTATGCAGATTTCGTTTTAATTGCAACATTTCGCTAAGAAATACGAGATGATTGAAATAGCCATTTCAGTGAAGGCCTTCTTCATACGACTTCAAGTTTTTGTGTTCTCCAATGGGGTCCTCATCTTGCTGGATTGGCGGGTAGACTCAGTTCTGCAGTTTTTGCTGTTAATACGATTCGGCATTTAATAGACTTAGATACCGCTCGATTAGTTTATTTTAGTTACTTACTTCCATAGTATTATGTCATATGGTATTTTACTGCGGGGTAGTGCTGCTGATGTAAATAGCATCTTTGTTCTGCAGAAGAGGGCTATTCGTGCTGTCTACAAGATGCGCCAGAGAGACTCGCTTAGAGATAAGTTTAAAGAAATTAATATATTGACCATGCACAGTCAATACATTTATGAAAACATTACGTATGTTCATAAAAACATCGCTAAATTTAGAAAGAACTGTGACATACATAATGTTAATACCAGAAATAAACATAAGCTCGCAGTGCCCTTCTAAGCTCCCAAGTAATGTTACTGAACTATCAGTACCTAAATAAATTTAAGAGTTACGTTAAGCGTAAACTAATTTCTAAAGCATATTATAGTATTAAAGACTATATTAATGATAACAATGCTTGGGACTGAATTGCTTGTAATAAAAAGTTTAGTCCTTACGACAAAAGGTTGCGAACTTCGAAAAAAAAGACATCCGACAGAGTTTCTTACAGGTTCTTCTCTGATCGGTCGCGATTTGAACCTGCAGTCAATTTAGGCTAAGTCGCTACTATGACGTTTCAAAAGAGTTTATTATTAGTAAACCTATTTGAATAAAGATTATTCTGATTCTGATTCTGATTCTGATTCGGCACGTTGCACTCAAATTGTTCCAGACGGCTTTCTAACGTCACTAAGTACTTATTGATAAAATCAAAAGTTTTAATTTGTATCTAAATAGATACACACACACACCACCAATGACCACGCACCACGCACGATTCAGCTAAATAGCTGAATCGTAAATATTATCGAAATTCCAACTTTTAATGCTGTTCGAAAAATAACATAAGGGATAAAATTATGCAACAGACAGACTGGCTCCGAACCGAGCTGAAAACGATATAAACCTGTCGAGGAACCGTCGTCGGACTTGCCAGCAAACAGTGCCCAGCTTCAGCTAATAAATACAATTACTCACAAAGGTCGGATATTTGTCTAAAGAAGCTGCAGTGCGACCAAGTTTAATTCTAGTTAAAACTTATTTTTAACTAACTTTTATGGAATGGAGAAAGCAAACGAGTCTTCAAATCACCAGATAAAACGTTTTATAAATACACTATATTCATTAAAGCTAGGTATATTACGATGTTTTTCATGTAATCTTACACAGCTACATTTATTTGTTTTATCTTTATTGCACAAAAAGTACAAATGTGAGTAAAAAGGGTGAACTTAATGGCTAATGGCATCCTCTACCAGTTGACCTTTGGGCAAATCAGAAAATTGTTGTAGGCGGTGCAGTATTGTACGAACGATAGCATGAAAAGAAAATAACTTAATGTTATAAATAAATAAATCATATTTATTATAAGCATAGAAATTAGCAGGATTGCAGTAATAATTTTTTAATCCTGTTCTCACTTAGAGATTTTTTGAGTCCAGCTATGTGTAGCAGGATTGCAGTGGAATTTTTTGAATCCTGCTCTCACTTAGAGAATTTTTGAATCCTGCTATAGCAGGATTGCAGTGGGAATTTTTGACGTAACTTGTTGACTTGTAGATGTAAAGGGTTGGTGATTCTAAAATATCTTGTGTCATTACTGGTTCAGTTATAGCAGCAGAGCGCCGTCTGACCTCGACATCCCTTAAGGCAGGACAGTCAATTGGGTCACGGTTACACGTTCAGGTACAGTCGGCCAAATAGGTAGTCTGCCGCCCTAAGGTTAATCATGGTCTAATAAAAACAAGGTCTTCTCTTTGCAAAAGGGACACTTTCTACGTCATCATACAGTTGCCACGTGATTTACCACTGCCCAAAAATAAGAACATGTTTGAGCGAAAATTAGAAACATCTTATATTTTATGTATTACATTAATATTACGGATGCACATGAAAATAACTCTCAGGATTTTTTAAAAGTTTACATTACAATAAAGAATACATACATACATACATACATAACATCACGCCTTCATTCCCAGAGTGGGATATTTATTATTATTTACCTATTATTAGTTTATACTTTTCAAACGAAGTTTTTAAAGTTACCCCGATTTTAACGTTTGGAATCTTTTGGCCGCCGGATATGATGTAGTACGAGTACGTGTTTAATCACGTGACCACTGCTTTTCGGAAGAGAATACTCGTAGCAGGGAAAGTATAATTATTGTTCCATGATGTAAATATTCCTTTGCGCGGAATAAAATAATTCGGACGACCAAATACGTCTGTGATTTTGAAGTGTCGACTTGAACGTCATTTTCAACGCTACGCCACGCGCTACGCTAGCCTAGTTGGGAGTGACCCTGCCTTCGAAGCTAGGGGTCCTGGGTTCTAATCCCGGTAAGGGCAGATATTTGTGTGATGAGCACGAGTATTTGTTCCTGAGTCTTGGATGTTTTCTATGTATTTAAGTATTTATTTCTCTATATAAGTAAGTTTATCGTTGTCTAGTACCCATAGTACAAGCCTAGAGCTTAGTTTGGGACTAGGTCAATTTGTGTGACATTGTCCTGTGATTATTATTATTATTATTATTATTATTATTTTCAGTTAATAGGAAATCTTTGCCCCCGTGTGGTTGCCGGGTTAGAATAGTGCCACTCCATGTCTTCCCGTGGATGTCGTAAGAGGCGACTAAGGGAATAAGGGCTTGTAGTAAGTACTGTTAGGCGATGGGCTTGCAACCTGTCACTAATACACTAGTAAACCTCTTAGCCTGTTATTGCAAAATGTGGTTACAGACCGACTAAACTTATAAGTACCTATGCAGGTTTTGACGATTTCTCTTGCCATGGTTCTAATACAGTGATTTCCAAAGTGCTCTATATCGACTCCCAGGGGTTGACGACGACCTGCAAAGGGTCCATGTAAGTAAAAACAAATGGGGGTCGATAAGGCGAAAATGGGGGTCCACGATAGTGAGTCCCATTTAAGCAGGTCGCAACTTTAATTTTGCAGGTCTTCTACTCGTAATAATGGAATGATACAGCTACTTACTTATGTAATACTTTCTTATGAATATTAAATAAACAATATCTATTTATATAAAGTACGTTTTTAAAGTCTATTCGTGTAATTTATTATTTTGTAAAAAATATTTTTGACGCTAAATTTTAATTGTAGGCTGTGTAAATTTTTTGCCGGTTATACCTCCAACTTTTTCCGTGGATAAGATCCCAAAGATTTTTTTCCATTTCTTACCTGATAACATAACTTACGTAACCAACATACCAACCTTACTACTGTTTTTTTCACGCTTCACTTCACTATAGTTAGAAATCAGAATTGGATTTGCAAAAACTAAATATTTGGTAGACCCCCTGGTTATCTACCCAAAAGCGAAAAAAATTCCAAGTGGTCTACGAGACAAAAAAGTTTGGGGACCTCTGTTCTAATATAATGTACAGCTACTAGGTGAGAAAACCTCATTGGTACGGTCGAACTCATAAGTAGATGTACTCTCTCACTTCAATACGTTATTGCATGGTACTAAAGCCTATTTTTGAGGAGGTTCTCAATTCGTCAGATATTTTTTTAACAGATTTCTATAAGTTTTCACGCCTATGATATCAAATATACACCTACCCACTATTAAATGAAATAGGCGCATAAATAAATTTTCATCGAAGTCACTAAAATTATCAACGAAATTAAACTGTCATGGAACCTAGTCAAGATGTGTTAACGCTAAGTTACCGATTTAAGAAAATGACAGATCGCGGCAAATGCTTATGTCGTCAGCTGCATACATTTCGAGTCGATAGTAAACAGAAACGTTAGGAGCATTTGCATCTTGGCTATTCCCTCTATACTAATTATGTCACGGACACTCAACATAAGCGGTCTGTGCACAGAAAGCAACACTCACAAGTAATGATCGAACAAGTGCTAAACAACACGTCTTCTTTAACCATGACATTGGCGGAAACATGGAGTCTCATTGGGTCTAATATGAAAATTAATTGGTTGCTAAGAATTGAACATTTGTAAATAATAACATAAAAAGTAAGTATTGTAAAGTCCATATTATTATATATTAAATTGTATCGACCGAGGTATCATTTCGTTTGTCAACTGTTTCTTTCCAAAAATTCATATTTTATAATTGGTGTTTTTTTTTATAAAACCATTAACTTTTCAAAAACATTAATGAGTACTGATTACTGATAACATTAAAGAGTACTTACAGAACCTATAGGTTAAGTTAACATGATTTAACTTGTTTTAAAACAATCCTTAAAAAATAAGCGATTTCAGAACAACATGCATTTCTAGCTTATCGAAAATTCATATAAACTACACAGTTAGGAACGAAAATTTTGAATTATTTACAGAAGTAGCTAGTAGAAGAGGAGTGAACAAGCGTAGGACGTATTACTCTTATATTCCTCCCCACTTGCAATAACCTTATGACGTATACCTAAGTCGCTGAAAACGTAGATTGTAAAAGGTTAAGACCTCGTCAAGCGTTGGTAGCAGTACAACTTAATGTGGGTGGGAGTGAGCACAACACCAGTGAAAAATGGCTAACAGTAACATGTCTACTTGACCTTTTTACTTTCACTTGTTAGACAATATCGTATGGCAGTTCACAATTACCGTAAAAGCGAGGTAAAAAATTACTGTACTCTTCCCACTTTTATCTCGAAAAGTAGTTTTGTCCACATGAAAAACATTCAAATATTTAACTTTAAAGGGTTAAATCCAAATGATGTTGATTGTGCTGAATCACTCTGTGCCAAACTAACAGTTTCCTATATAAAATAGGCTCAATATTGAAACAACGGAACTAAATACATCAGTAAACCGGGTAACTGTTGACCAACGAAGCTCAAGGATACGCTAATTGATAAACGACACCGAGCTAAATTCGGGCCCACTTCGGAACACAATTGGGGTTGAACAAGCGAAAAGGCCCCGGAAGCCAAGTTTGCATTGTGTCTACGTCGGCATCGGTCACGCGATCATATATTTAACATTTCACTGTTGACCTCAGTTGATATGACCTTGCGTATTAGCAAACATTTGGGTTTACTCGAAACAGAGTTAAATGGTAAATTAACTTGGCATTGATACTATTCATCAGGGTAGATTAATAGGTTAAAAGTAGACAGTAATATATAAATAAGATCAGGGGGATTATCATGACATAACAATGCAGTTCTGTTTACGCTCAGAGAAAAGGACAGAGCTATATAACTTCCATAGCTCTGTCCTTTACGCTCACCGTAAAATGAACTGCATAGCTAGGTCATAATAAATCAATCTTAACAATCTTCTGCGAAGTATTTCCGGATCGAGGGTTGGTTTTTGAATCTCATCCGGTTACTAAAGCTCACCAAATTTTTACTAGACCTTCTAATTTTTTAATCCACCTGGTGACTAAAGTTCTTACGCGTATGATATCAAATACAAGTGCCCCCCCACCCAGTCGTAAATCAACACATTTGTACTCACTAAAAAAATCATCAATGAGATTCAAAATTAGACTCGCAGCTTGTTTCGCGGTGAGTATTATAGTGTATTTTTGGTGGTCTATTAGTAATTAGTCTAGTAAAACTTAATAATAATATTAACTCGTGTAATCGTTTTTGCTTCGTAAAGGCTTATTGGTTGATCCATGTGCATAGTAAAGTTTAAGATAAACACAGAATAAAAAGTAGGGTAAACTAAAAATCATTGTTATAGGTCACTTGTACTTGTTCATTTATTGACCCCACAATCCAACATTGACCTAAATTTATTAAGGGATAAAGAAAACGAACTATTAGTCACATATAATGCACGTTATAACATGCAAGTTCAGTCTTGTAAATCACCTAAATAAATTTAGGTCAGGTTTGCTTTGAAATAAATAAGTTCTAAATAGAAAGCTAAAAACGTAAAACTTGGAGCCCTACAAGAAATATTAGATCGGAAATAGTAATGGAGCACCGACAGAGTAACCTGGGAACGAGGGGATATGCCCGAAGAGAAATATCACAGACAAGCTAAATCACAGATACCAACAATTTATACGATTAGGGCCCGACTCGAAGATTTCAAGGAGGTTTTTTTCTTTGAAAGCCTGCAGGATTGGTTGCTGAAATAACAAGGTCAAGTCGATAGATATAAAAATAACTTTTATGCCGTTTGATAACATTTTTTTACAGCTAAGATTTTTAGGTATTTTAGGGACACTGATAGCTTATTTAAGAAATATTTGAACTGCTGAAAATTAAAGAAAGGAAAAAGTACATTTCCGTGGCGGGCGTGATACGTTGATAACTCGTTGAAAAAGAATGAAGTAATTTGAAC
The DNA here is from genome assembly GCA_949316455.1 of Acleris holmiana. Classification (NCBI taxonomy): domain Eukaryota; kingdom Metazoa; phylum Arthropoda; class Insecta; order Lepidoptera; family Tortricidae; genus Acleris; species Acleris holmiana. The sequence goes on from OX438769.1 coordinate 9,250,014, forward strand.
TATATGCAATTTGTTCTAAATACAAATTTCACTAACTTTTCATCTCGACTTATCAACATATTCATGCCATGCACGGATTTATTCACAACAATGCACAAATTACGTAAAAAAATTCACAAAGTTAGGCAGGGTGGTAAAACGTTCCCAACTCAGCACGGCCTTCACGCCAGCGCTGGTCGCTCGGTGACAGTGCGGAAGGTGAAATAAACAATGAAAATATTTAAAATGAGTATACATTTAAAATACAAACACAAACCAATACCCACAACAAGGACACAAAAAATACAGCAAAAGATAAGAAATGAAATTGAAAACACGACTGAGTAGGTACAGGTCCACGATTACTTATACAGCACAAAAGGTCTATTTCTGCTTGACCTTTTAGTCTCATAAATGCGTGGCTGTCCCGAAATTAATAACTTTTTATCAAGTCTATAATAGAACATGTGTAGGTACCTACCTATATACTCGTATCATGTTGAGGTATGTTTTTCAGTATGCATGGAAACACAATATTTTACTAAAACAATTACATTACACAAATATTAAAAGTAAGGAAAAAAGTATAAAAAGGCGAACTCATCCCTAAAAGGGATCTCTTCCAGATAACCTATAGTGTGTGCAGTGTGGGTGTGTTGTTTTATCTCATCATTATCTATTTTATAATAGGATGATAAGCGCCATTGTCAATTTTCTGAAAGCACTTACGGAATTACAACGTTAAACAGTATCGTTAAAATTATACCATGCTACATCGTCCAATGAGTCAATCAAAACTTTTTTATTGTTATTTGCGCTAACGTTGTGCGCACGTATGTCCGCGGGGGTGAGATCGAAAATAAAAACTCCCTCCAGGGGAGGGCTCCGTCCCCAAACATATTACGGGGATGTCGGCAGGTCGAGCCTCCGGTTCTCCCGATTTTTTTGCGATAACCGCATCCCAAATATTACAAAATGTTGGTTACATTTTACGTTTGGTTTGTTTGTGAATATCTCTCTACTGTGTACGGTCCGAGAACGGACATTTTGAGCGTTAAGTGCCTGGTATCCAGTTCGAATAGGGTCAATTGACTTTAAAAAAGACAAGGTTATTTTATTAGAGAAATAAAACTTGAACGTACATCCATGACTCAGAAACAAATACTTGTGCTCAACACACAAATGTAAATGCTCTCATCGGGATCGAACCCGGAACCACTATCTTAGGAGACGGTCTACCGCTATGTGCGTCGTCAACCTGAAGTTTACGTTAAAACATTTTTTTTTTCATGGCATAGACAAGGAAAACGAACACAGGCCACCTGCTGGTAAGTGGAATCTGTGACCCATGGATATTTGCATTCTCAAGACTACAATCCTAAGACCGCAAATGCTTTGCCAACCCTGAGGACTAAGATGGAATGCCTCTATGCTAATAAAGAGCCTCGTATGTAATTTTACCAAAAATCGAATATAATGCAAAGTTCATCGACGAGTTCAATTAGCCGCTAGGTATGTGCCGTATTCTGCTAACAAACCCTATTTAATCTATTTGATCTTTTAAACAATTTTGATTACCTGCGATTAAAAATACCTATGCAAGGGAGCAACCACACTGACGCGTAAAATACAGTGACGTGCGTATACAAAAGAATGGGTCATCGTAATTACATGGCGTCAATTTTGACGGACCGTAGTTTACGGACCGTTAAGCTCCGGTGTGGTCGCTCCCTAAGTTTGCCACTCTGCACCGTGCAGGAGAAAAAGTTAGTGGATATTATACAAATGCATATTTACATAATATTACGTTTGCATCTATTAAATATTTAAGTACTTTATTTATGTTTGTATTTATAAGTAGTTTGTAAATACATTTTATTCCAAAATAGTAATATTAATACTCGAAGTTTTTCTTATAGCTTGTTTAGTTTGAGTTCTTCAGCAATTAATTTACACCGCCTGCCTTAGCTATTTCTGTGTCCAAGGTTGTCTGAAAGAGATCGCTGTAATTAAATGTACTGTTCTGAGCTTCGTTTTTTGTTTTTTTATAAAAAAGTATTTGTATTGTATTGTATTGCCTTTTCGCTTTGGACAGTAGTGAAGTGTTTGAATGGTGTTCCAACTCTACCGGTCTCAAATGAAGAGCGCGCAAAAGCGAAGCGTATCGACACTCGGCGGCCTCCAAAATGGCTTTTCTATTCAATTTTCGATAGAGATTTTTTACCTACCCGCAGTTTTGCGTACAGCGGAACCAATAAATCTCCTCTTGAGGTAAGGGGCGAATTAATCACTTGACTGGTTTGCCGACCGATCCGTCGACTGATCATATTCAGCTATCGGAAAATGAACCTCAGCTCAGTGGTGTTGCGTTGAAATTCCATCGTTGTTTGCATTTTTATTTACCATTTGCAAGGTGAAAATAAGAAGAGGGAATAAATAGTAGGGCCTTCGCCGCACACTCTGAGATTAAAGTGTTGGCTGTCTGTGAAATACATACTAAAGCATAGACTAAATCTAAGTTTGCTTTAAATTGGTTTTCTTACTTGTTATATTTCAGCATTCTTGATTAAATGAACAATCTGGGTGAAATTTAAAAGCGGTGTTGTAACCCGCCTATTAAGGTTAGGGCGGGCGGGTCGCTGGGCGGGCATCGGGCTCGAATTAATAAACAAACCGGCCAAGGCCACGGGTCACGCTGCCTTCGGATCCATCCCCACCCCCTTGACACCACTTTCTTAAACAACACTAATGAAGTTAGTGGGTAATATTGTATTGAGTTGTTTAAGTGAGAAATTGGAAACAGTGAACAAAATGTTGAATAGGTACGAGTATAATGTTTAAAAAACTTGGCAAAAAAAAGGATGATCATTACGCCGAGCAAATCCTCAATTCGCCATAAAACGTAGCGCTGAAAGTCTCTCCCGCGCGGCACGGCCAAGGAAAACGTTGTCATTCAAAATCAGACCACGTGTACGATATTTCATCATCAGGGAGGGTGGAACCCCCCGGCTCTCTCCACCCCCTCCCTCGCCCACTCCCGACCCAAAAAGTCTATCTGCACTTGACACGGGAGGAAACGGGACAGATTAACCGTTGTGAAAGGAACAAAGCTAAATATGTTTCAAGCTGATACTTACCCCGGTGTAGTATACGACAGATTTACAGAGGCTACTCGAAGCACCGTTGAATATGAATAATGGAATTTTATGAAGAACGTTCCTTATACTGTGTGCGGACTGTCCGGTGAAATGTAAGTAAATTTGGAAGCAGATTTGGTGTGATTTTAATCTTTTGTGGGTTTAAGCGGGGCTGTAGTATAATTATAAATTATAATAATTATACTTTGGTAAAGGATTAGCTTACTTAGTATTAGCTTATTGTAGAAGCATTCGAATTATTTGAAATGGAAATATTGTGAAAGAAATGTTTATGAACGAACGTATTTAGTGTAAATACATACATACATACATAAATCACGCCTGTTTCCCAGAGGGGTAGGCAGAGACCACTTCATTCCACCTGCTACGGATTCTGACAAATCTTTTTCGCTTTAGTGTCACTTTATATATATTTATTTATATTTTTATTTTATTTAATTTTTATAGATAAGTTATTTGCGACAGTATTAGTGTTGTTGCCGACTCGTAATTACTGACTTACATATAAAAACAAGAACTTTACTCATAAACAACAATTATTAAAAAAAAAAACAGTCTAACATTGCGCAGGCGGAATCGTGCAAAAAGCTAATAATATTAGTTATTATGTCACGGTAAAACGTCAATTTTTGTGTTTTAAATTCATCGAGATTAGTGCTGCGCGAAGTGCAACTTTTAATCTGCAGTACAACATGTACTACGGAGTTATACAATGCTGAAAAAGGATGGGCGAATGAAATGATGGAACCATTTTCAGTTCACAGCGCGATCCGACGCACACGCCGCCGCCAGCGACACCGTGAACGTACACACACACACAGCGCGGGCGTGAAAAGTTTGAGCAGTAATTTATATGACGGTTTAAATAATTACTCGGCGTTTCAGCTCAATTTGTAGATGAGCCGTATAGGGGTGGCGGTGACATTTATGGACGTTATTTTTGTGGTTTTTGCAAAGTTGGTCCTGTTTTATTAAAATGAAGTTACATTTACAATGCACCTGACGCTTGTTCGGTGAAACGTGAATTTATGACGGTTCAGCGTGCGAATGAAGCTACAAGTTTTTAAGTTTGTTTGTTATTTATAGAACATGTAAATCCTATATGGATGATCTCATGAGCAAGTTATTGTTGTATGTACTGACCACAAATAAATCACATCACACTAAAGACTTGTTCGGACTAGGTTAGTAATTTAGTCGAGTAGTGAGTATTTTAGTCACTAAATGCGTCTGAACAACGAACATTTTATCGAGTTGTAATCTATTCGACTACACTTACATACACCACACTTACCATACTTATATACTATACTTATATTTTCTAACATACTTGATACTCGACTAAATTACTAATGTAGTTCGAACTAGCTTTAATATTTTTGATGCGTAAATTTCTGAGTGTGTAAATAGCAAGGGTTTATTTCGTTAGGCCAAAATATTGTCAAAAGTCCCGAAGTGGCGAATTTTCATTTGCCAACCCACTTTGTTGTTACACGATGGTACTAAAATTAAATCCAAAAATTTTATACAACATTGGTTAGGGAAATGATACATTTGACCAAAAATATTTTGGCCAAACGGCAGGCTCCCTAATAACAATGATTAGTTACTCCTTCACGCTAAAACAGCTGGACGGGCTCAAATTTAGAATGGTGTTAGCTCGTACCCTAACTAACTCCAAGGCTGACTAAGCGGATATTTTTTTTCCAAAAAAAATACTACTTACTCGTCGAGGGCAGAAGCTTGAAGAGGGCTAGTTGCTTACAAGATTGAAAACTATGGGTACTATTTTAAGGTTAATCCTGTTTTGCGTAACATTGGCTCTGAATTCTGAATTAACACTGGCAGCAGCTTCGCACGGCCCAATAATTTCCCGGCTAAGTTCAGACGTCACGTATCCTCCCTTCCCTCGAGACCAATATCATCTTTGAAGTCAAGCTAACCGTAACGTACTCTTGGGATTCTTTTTTATTTACTTGTTACTTTGAGAAAGTGGTGGGTTGATACCTGTTACATGATTTGTGTTACGTTTACTTAGGTTGTGTAAAACTACTAAGAAAAACTTCTAAAAATAAACGTCATAGCTATATATTTCTTATATATACACAGGACCCTTAACCCTTCATTCAACACATTCTTAACTTCAATTGCCATGCTTGGGAAATAGATTGCTTGTCAATAAAAATGTAAATTCGTCGCTTCGGCTCTCAGCTAATTCATTTCCCAATGGAAAATCCGGCAGCGTCACCGGAGATCGATCGACCGTTCATTTCGACCAGTTTTTTTTCTTTTTACATTTCATATTGACCAGACGCTCAGTTAGTTTGCACACAGCCAGGTCGGATAAATGTTTGCTGCGGACAGTGTGCAAAATTGTCTGTCTGCATCAAAGGTGTTATACAACGACGTTCTTTATATGAAAACTCAAGCATTAACGCCTTTTTATGATTTATAGAGGTCCTCTCCCATGAAAGAGATAAAGGGCTTCCAACGGACTCGATATGAATTCTAATACGGATTTACGATAACCATTCCCTATTCACAGAGTAACTTTCCCAAAGTTACAAAATAAACACGCTGGAAAACAAAATTCACTTCGATTCCGTGTAAAGAGGGTGCGTTACTGCGTTATAACAAAAAATCGAAATACGCAAATTTGATCCAAAACCTCGGTCTCGACGCTCACACTCTCGCGGTGATACGCCTGACACCCTAATCAAATAAATACCTTTAACCGGGACCGTTTGGCTTCACCCAAAACCCGACTGTGTAGTGCGAAGTTACGGTGCACTCTCGCCTGTCGGGGGGCAGGCGGACTGGCTTCCGCGTAAAACGTATTTGTAGGAAGGACGACCCAGAAAATGGGTATAATATACTCACACTACCGCTCTTCCTCGCCTTATTCTCCCGTCCCCCAGGAGTCGGCAGAAATTTATATAACAAGCCATCTCGTCGGGCGCGGTTATTGTGGAGAAACACTGCCTTAGACATTATTTTTAATTAAACACAAGTATGGTCCGGCGACGGCTGTAATCTGAAACCACCCGCCCAAATGGACATAGAAATGAATGCGAAAACATGTATCTGAAATTACTCACCGTAAAGTTAACCCAAAATTGAAGCTCGCTGGCAAATTCATTACAATTTTATAGAAAAATCGTTCGCAAATTAGTTTACAAAGTTCTGAGATGTCTCGTCAAAGCTCAGATAGCAACTTTCATTAATTAATTAATGTCTAAAACAAAATTAATATTTTACGCATTAAAATTAAAACGAGTAGATAACATCAAACTTATCAAATAACATAAAATGAACAAAGTTTTGAATTCTAATAAAAAAAACCTAATTACTTAAGAAGTGTCTTACTCGTATCATGTTTAAAAACAAGTTCATACCTCTTAAAGCCTCTTTCAAACCAAATTTCACATTCAATCACTTGAAATTAGTAGGGGCGGCCTCCCCTCGGATGTTCATACCGCGGTGGCATCGAGGTGCTACCAAGGATTTCCTACTCGACATTTCCACGAAAACAATCCGAGTTTCTCCAGTGGTGGATACTGAGAATCTCCGGTACACAGAATCTCAATTTTCCTCATAAATAATGAATTTAATTTTGAGCTAGCGTTATTTGACACGATAAATAAAGTAGATTTACTAAAGGATAACATAACTTTCAGGTATTGAATGATTTCTTTAAAAACTCTCATTCAATCTGCAAATAATATGGAATGTTTTTTTACCGTCGTCTGTTATGTACTTTACCCTGCTTAACTGCGCAAGTACATCAATCAAACAGCAGTCATGCGGCTGCTCTGTCGTCCACACTACCGCGTTCAAATATTAACAAGAAGATCATCTTAGAATATTAAAAGCTTATTATATCCTACACTTACAAACCATCCCGCTTCTTCTTCATTCCCAGAGCGGGGTAGGCAGAGCTACAGAAATACCAACAACTCTGAAAAGATTGGTTTATAACTGTAACCACATTTTGCACAATCAGGCCAAGAAGTTTAATAATGTAATAGAGACAGGTTGCAAGCCCATCGCCTAACAGTTCCACAAGCCCGTATTCCCTTAGTCGCCTCTTACGACATCTACGGGAAGACACGGAGTGGCACTATTCTAACCCAGCAACCACACCGAGAAACCTACCTACTCGTATTATATCCTGTGGTTAAATAATAATTATTTGAAATAGCATTTGATTGTCGCCTCCATTTCGAATGAATACCGCGAAGGCGGGCACTCAATATGTAGAAATCTGCCGCCTACCAACGAAAACTCTAGTTTAGATCCACCAACGTCCTGTAGATATTTCTAGAAAATTCTAAGAAAGGATTTTCGTGAGTATTATTGCTCTCAATAAAGTCTTTTATATAATTCTAACAAAGGGTTAACGTATTGCTCGACATAAAGTCTGATCTGTCTCGAAAATAGTTCACGCACCCACAGCCTCCAGACGACCGGCCGACCTGCAGACGCTCCGAGCGAAGTGTCAAAATAACAATTACAGAAGATCTACTGACTTTTATTGTATTCAAGATGATTAAACGTATTCTTACTATTGAACGGCCATTTTATTTGAGGTTACAGTAGCTAGGTACTTATTTCATTTGATTCTTTTCACAGTTTTCACGTATAGATAGACAGCTTTGCGAATTTATATTTCAATATTTGTATTTTTTCTTTCGGCGACGTTTTCGATATAGTTGCCAGTTGTTATTCGATGTAGTAGTGTTGCTTGCAGTGCTAGCCATTTGACAATATGGCCACACTGATGATATCGGATGGCCACGTTTCGCTGCAGCGGCAATGAGACGATTTCTACGAGTATGGTCTACGGTCCTTAATATAATAGTTGCCTTCGCAGTACAATTGGGGATCACCTAAAAAAAAACTACTTGTTTTTATATTTTTATTCGAAAGATGTGCCATTGACATCTGTCACTGTTTTTTTAATTATGTGACTGACTAAAGTTAGTGTCCATCTTAATCCGTCCCAGATTTAATAATCTGTTTTAATTTTTTATATTTATATGACGCAACCAAAAAATCTGTTTTTTTTTTATTGCTTATAAAAGTCTATTCTTTCGAATAAAAATATAAAAACAAGTAGTTTTTTTTTAGGTGATCCCCAATTGTATTAATAAATAACCTAATAAAGTATAAATAGAAAAGAAGAAGTTCGGAGTTTCTGATACCTATTGCCACTATACCCTAGCCGTTTGCGCCGATGCGCGTCGCTCGATACTTACCTAATAGAAATAACGTTTATTTGCCATAAATTTCATATACGCACAGATTACCTACCCATCACCACATACATGTTTGTAACACTTACCAAGTAAAGTAAGTCCTGCGCTATTACTACATTATTACCGATGGCCAAGCTATACGTATAAGGAATAGAAATATAAACAAGATAAGCAATAACGTGACAAAATTTTACTACCAATACGCAAGCAAGCAAACGCGGTGACGGCACCGCCCCGACTAAACCAACTAGGAGTGACTTGTTGAGTTTGCTTGTGGTGACTCTCGTCGCGTACGATCGAGTTACACACACACACACATTTAAGCCGCGCGATATACCTATATTTAAAGACGAATTACTGTATATATGCGCTGTACGATATAGTAAGGTCTATGTCTGCGTAATTCGTTTATCACTACTCCCTAAGGTTTTTTTACTTGAAAATAAACATGCGCTATGTTCTTTTATAAGGGTTCAAGCTAACTCAATACCAAAATTTCATTATAAACGGTCCAGCGTTTACGCTAAACCGTAATAGATGTTTGTTTATTACTAATAAACAAACATCTTTAAATGCCGTAAATGTGACTACAGCTAACCTTGGTTTCGATGGCGTCGTTCCAGGTGGAACCATGTTTTGAGGAAGCCACGGGATTCAGCTAGATGCGGGCAGCGGAAGACCGATTGCTGTGATGGCCCTTGATATGCTTAGGGATTCCGAAAGGATCTGATCGTATCGGTACTTACGTTGTGTAAATTAACCTACATTATATATCACTTCTTTCATAATCATTGATCGATTAGGTAATTTCAGCTTTTAACCCCGGGATTTCATATAAAAAGTTTTAAGTTTGTCTGTGGTTCAGAAATATTATAAATAAGTATATAATACTGCAATTATTTTTCTAGCATTGAATTGACGAAATGTGAAGACACTAGTTTCGACATAAATGCAAACAAAAAAAAACAAACTGTACGATTTACTTTTGGTATTCACATTTTGTTTTTCAAAAGGCATTTTTAAGAGGCCGTTTACGAAATTACATTTAAAATACTCATAATTTCAGTTAAATGATCGACTAAATGAGTTACGAATGAATGAGCTACCTACTTTTTTATTTTTGTCGAGTATTATGCGAGACTAAGGTTGTTTTAAAACATTATTAACCATGTCAAAATATTTTATTTTGCATTTTCTTATACATATTACCTACTTCAATTAATGAAAAGTTAATTTTCTGTGAAAATATACGAGTCCCGGAATTCCAAGTCTTATCCATGTTATGTACAATGTTTAACTTTATTCACCTGAAATGGCACTACTTATTCCGATCACTGTTCATAACACAATCCTACATGACCTACGTCCTAAATAAATTGGTCTAGTAAAAAGTACCTAAGCTTTGAAAATCGGACTATGCAGCGGCACCATGAGGACTAACTGAAAAGTTGAAATTTAAAAAACAATTAGCCACCGCACCTTTAAGCCCCGCGTTTCAGATGGGCAGTACCTCTGCAACATCAGAATTTCTGAAGGGTTTAAATATAGCCTACATCACCCCTTGGGTCAAGACCAATTTAACGATACCCCGTACGTTGAAATCCATTAGGCAGATTAGCCTCATAGATCACAAAGAAACAGACATGGATACATACTACACACACATAAACGACAAAAAAGTCTACATACACTCGAATATACACTCAAAAACATCACTCCCTTCTTTAGCAGTCGCGTTAAGACAAAAGAAGCGTCGATTGAAAGAAAACTGCGAGGGATACTGAGCCACTTTTACAAAAATTGATAATGATCCATATATTATTCATTAGACACGCCGTGAGCATGCCAATACTTATTGATTTTTCCATAGCAGTGTAAAAAATATAACAAAATATATGTATCTAAAACAAACACAAGGTCAGCCTATACGCAGATTAGCCTAGTTTTGTGCGTTATATTAAAAGCTTTCAAATAAATTAAATAACGTAAGGCGCGCCGTTGTTATGTATTACCTTTTAGTGGAGGCCGATAGATACTAGATGGTAACGATAAGTGATATTTATTACTCAGGAGGGTTTTTTGATCATCTATTGTTTATTAACGATGAAGGCTTCAACAATTTTTTTGACGCTGAATCCTTATGTAACTCAATAATATCACTAACTAGAGAGAGAATAGTGAAGTGGCGAGTAGGAAACGTTAACCACTCCAGAAGATTTTTGTCAGATATAAATAAGTTCACCTTTGTGAACTCCATGTTTTGTCAAAAAATGCGAATCAGTGTCGAATTAACCCGACCCCGAACCCGACCCGAGAACTCAAACGCTGGCATCGCTACTCAACCTTAACTTAAAGCCACATGACTGGCGATGGTTCTAGTAGGAATTGCTCTTGCACATCTGAAGATGAACCGTTTGAGTCTATCATGCCTGAGCGCCAAATATATTTATGTCTGTGCATCATTATTTATTTATTAAACAAGTAGTTACTGCACCTGATGTAACCCGGCATCTGATGTAATGTACTTGTATCTATCTAGTTCCAGTTCTGTCTCAGTTTGAACATGCACAGATGCCATCTAAAGCAATAAAGACAGTCTTTTAATTTGCGTCTATGATTATAATTCTTGCCTGCTATAACTTTTAGTTTAACAACAGAAAAACAAAAATGACGACTTACTCGTATTTTATCACTGTTTCCATAACACGACTCTACATACGAAATAAATTAGACTAGATGCGATATTTTGGTTAACGTTAGCATGATAAGAGGCTGATAACATAGCTATTGGCAATTACCAGCACGAACTCCGATAATTGATGGACGGGACCCACTGACCATACTTAATGGAAATTAAAAAGCTTTTACAAGTAATGTTGTGTGTGAAATGCGGGTAATGGTGATTCGTCTGCATTGAAGGAATGGTGTAATCTTAATTCTTATCAAATGTTATCAATTGGTATATTGTAACGGTTTTATGCTCCTATGGTCGATTCTCATTGCATTATTTAAAGAACTATAAAGTAAATGTTGATAACGTGCACGTACAATAAACGTTTGATGGAAAGAGAGGAAGTCGAAGACCAAATTTAAGTAAAGATCATCATTACATATCTTCAAAGTCAAGAAGTATAAACTTATCTCTAGAAAGAGCTTATAGAGAAAAGAAGATTGGAAGAGAGACGGAAAAAGTAAACTTTAAAAAACAGTACATAAATAAATATTTATTAATTTACCAGTTAACTTTAAGGTGAAACAGAAATCAGAAAATAGGTAGGTGCAATAAAAATACTATCTTTTCCCTATGATTATACATAAATGTAAATCAGTTTGTTGGCGATGAATACTGTCTGCTTTAGTTAAGCAAATATTTTATCTAAGTTTAGTTTAGTGGTATATGTTTACGCATGGTTGGGCGAATTTATCTCCGTGTTGTAACCAGGATATTGGACGCGTGGGCAGATGTAAAAACTGCCAGACAGATAAACGAAAGCGCGCTAATAGAGTTTCCGTTTTAGGCAAATGAAAACTGCGCATTCGGACACGATTCTCATATATTTGTGAATGTTGTGATGGGTTTATGATAACATCCTGGGGTTAAACATTTATGTTCGTCTTAAACCTATCAGAATTTTAAGACATATACTCAAATCGATAACTATATACTTAAACGTTTTAACTATAGGAATATTTACTTCCAGCCCCTATATGCCTTACTTATTACATTTTCTAAAACAAATCTTGATCTTCTTACCATAGTGATCGTAGTTAGCATGTCATGTGGTTAGGGCTGAGAATTCTCGCTGAAGGCTTCATGCCACCACAATCTGTTACTATAATGAATGATATAGCATATTCGACCTGAAAAAATACCTGCACATCTGCGAGTTTAAAGGCGACATCTAGAATAGACAGCAATTCAAAGGGCAGATTCCATTTTTAGGTGGAATAATAGCTAGGGGTAATGATAAGTCCAAAACAAAGATTACCATCGTCATTCTGGCGACATAACAAAAAAGATATCCATAACCAAAAGGTTTTCCAAGATTTAATCGCAAGTGCGTGACCGGAAGACGTTGATAGAATTTATCCCCGCGCTCCCATAGATCCCGCCACCATAAAGGCCAGTAATACTAAATTTCCTCAACTACATAACGAAGTGCGGTTCGCAATAATAGCAACGGAATCGTATCACAGGCGGCTACGTGAGCCGCAGCCCTAAACTGGTCGGATCTTTGGGTGGAACAACACCCTACGTTTATAACGCTATTTATTCCTTGTTGCAAAATTGTTGAGAAGGAGGATACCCAGTATGTTTTGAAATGGGATTTAAATCGGTTGTTACTATCCCACAGGTCAGGAAAGAATAGTTAATCATAGGATTGACTCTAAAAGCAACACTGGTTGCTCGGTGAATTTCCAATGTTTTGGTCAATCTAACTAATTTTATTTGTTGTTGTTTTAAGCCATCAATTGGATTGCTATAAATAAATACTAGATTTTTTCAATTGAAAAGCTTTAATAAACTCACATTCAAACAACAGTGTTATGTAAAAATTGCAGAAAAAGGTCAAACGTCAGCAACAAAGCTACTTTGACCCACATAGCCGTCGCCGTAGCGATTCAATTCCGTCCAATTACTGCATGTATCGATATCGCAGCTCATATCTTTAGCTACGTTGAGCGTTTCCAGTGAGAAATAATTAATCACCGATTCAATGCTTTTAAATGCGATTTTGCTGTCAGTATCGTATTTTAAAGATAGTTTGAATAGCATCTCTTTAGGAAACTTTTCTTTTTGTGGCTTTTCATTTTTAATTAAGTTTTTCCTGATCTCCCTGTAGTTTTGTTTAGGAATACATCTTTTAAAAGAAGTGATAAAGATAAGTAGGAAAGATTTTTAAAATTCTGTTAGTGTTAGGAAAAATGCCCTTTTACACTAATACTTTTTAGCATCCACACATTTTACAATCCGAAGTATCGCTTATTTTGTAGACAATGAGACCTAATGCTTATAGATTTGGTTTAAAGTAACAATACACATACCCGCTAAGTGCTGTAAGTGGTACGTATTTATAGACCGTCTGCAAGTCTGCATGATTCACCAGGTTGACCTCCAATAGCTTACCGGTTATATACCACAGACGGCTGGCTACTGGTTTTCAAATTCAATCGTACAAATGACAAGGTTTATTTTTAGGTTAGGAAATAAAGCTACCTCAAAGTTAGATGAAGCATTATTTTATTCAAGGAACTTACGGAGTCAATGAAAGATTGTGTATTTTTCCCTTAATTTGATAGTGTTTAGTATACTTGACATAACATAATGTTTACTTTTTGTTTTTTTTTATTAATATTTTTATGCTGGTTCTAAATCAAATAGGGTTTGAATTCGCGACTTTTTGATTTTTTGAAAAATTAAGGGTTAAAGAATCCGTTAAAGAAAACATGTGAGATAATGAATATATTTGATGATAATTATTATGTCGCTGATTATCGTAAATTCATCTTGTAGCCACAGGAAAAGAGTGTCTACGCCATGACAGTTTACTTAGTGGCACATTTAACACTATTTGAAACTTTACCTTTTTTAGTTGTTTGTGAAATTCTTGTCACTAAATTCATTTCTATTTTTTTTGCGGTGGAGTCTTCGATTACTTTCAGTAGCCATATTCCGCAGGAATTTGATGGCTAATTATTTATCGAAAACTCGTCAAGACCCTTTTTAAGCACTAATACAGTGCAGTGATCTTGAGAGCTGCCAGGGACTGTATGTATGTATGTATGTAAACTCTTTATTGCACAAAAATATAAATATTACAATTATAATACAAAACTAATGTACAAAGGCGAACTTATCCCTAAATGTGACTTTCACAATTCATTTTCTTTTTACTTTTAATAAGTTATTTCAGCTAATAGATTTAAAAATGACTAATGACTATAGCAATCTGAGTATCAATCGTAAAGTTTTTCGCACATTAATTTGTTGCATATTTGCAAAATGAATAATGCAGAAAATAGTAATTCTTAACTTGTAATTCAATGTATTAGTTTGCCGTGCTACGTTCACAAGGACGGGCCTTCAAATATTCATAGTTCAATCGATATGAGCCGTACGCTGCAGCGCTCGAGGTCGAACAATCAAAACAGTGCTGTGATCGGTGCATTATTGCTTAACTTGCAACAAGAGGTTAAATATACCATTATTTTTAAACCTACAAACATTTTGCCGAGAGAAATGTTGAAATACGCTTTTAGAACCCACATCGGTAAATAATACAGAGAAGAGCTATCTTAATTAATAAACACTCTTTCCTTTTATAAATATTACGAAACTGTACCTTTATAAAGAAGTGTAGGTGAATTACTTATTTTACTAATAAATATATCTTTAAAGATTATTTCGCATGTTATTATTTAAATCAAGCGTTTGGGATGCCGGACGCCTTTGTAAACTTTGCTTTATTATTATATATGTAGTTTATACCTAACAATAGTGTAAAACTCAAAACTTATAAAACGGACATCCAAAACAAAAAAAAAAATAGCGACACATTGTACGAGGTTAAGGACCTTATGGATGTAAGTTATAAGTAATATATGTCCCCTTCCGCGTCTCCGACGTAGACGCGCCGTCAGTTTACCACATTAGGCGCCAGCTTTCCAGATTCCTGCACAAAATTGACTCGGTACGGAGTTCTTGGCACAGAAAGTTTTAAGCAGCCGCCGTGAAACTGCATGCACTCAATATTTAAGCAAATTGCGTTAAGTTATCGCAGTTATACCACCAGCAGAACATTAAGCGAGTCTAAGGTAAGCCTCCACTCAGTTGCAGTGGAGACTGTAGGCTGTGCCTCTCGCTTCCAGAATTAATAACTTTCTCGTCAACCCCCTACCTCCCATCCCCGACCACCCCGCTCTCCCGATCTCATCCCACGGAGACTGTTACCTTTGTTCGATTTCTCGATGAATGGCCCGAGAAAAATCATTGCAAGACACCTATTAAAATGGATGGAGGAAGGTGGGCTTCGATTTTTTAGTTCAATTGTTAAACGTGGCGCTTAACGGATTGGACGGGGGTTTCAATGTTAATTTTTATTGAAAATCACTGGAAATATCTTCTTCTTCTATCGATGTGGTTGGTAGAATAATCTGATATAATTTATTTCAATGCCGATCCTTATTTTGCTGGCTGATGTTTTCTCTTTAATCGTTAAACAAAATAATTCACTATTGTGATGCAATTCCTAGATAAATAAATAAAATTATCAGTCAATACTTTTAAACGCATATTTCTAAGTTATTATTTTATTACTTTTTTGTTTAATAAGTAATACTCGTTTACATTACTTACACCAATCCACTTTAAAAAAAAATATCTCCCTTTTTGTAATATGATATGACTATCGTTAAAACATCACTTAATAACATTTTAACAAGCGATATTACATTTGAAACCGACCCTTATCGAGGTTCAGATTTTGCGATCCGGGTCGAGTTTCCGTCGTAAGAGGCATCTTCCTTCTCCCTCGGACGCTCGGTTTGCCTCTTTGACTCTGTTTGGGTGTGTAATGATTTGAGCGGGTAATTTGCTTAAAAAATGTCGCCGCCTTTCATTTGCTTGTTTATCATGCTTATACGGGATTCATTTGACACTGTTTGTTTGCGGGGTGTGGAATGTTATTCGAATTTCTGTGAGTGACAACACATTATGCTATTTTGAGGAATTACTCTGACTTTTGGGTTCATATATGGTTAATTAAAAAAATGATTTAAAATTGACTTAACCCAATTCAAAAGTATGGTTTTTTTACTCCTTTTGTTTGTCTAGAGGTATCAACAGTCAGCGTCAAAACTAGCTGATCACTTTATTTTAACGTTTTAACACATTTCACAATCTTGTTTGATATTTTTGCTTATTTGACTATAATGCGGCAAGGTACAAATGTTCTTATAAGTATACTTTCGTTAAGTTATTTTTGTTTCGTAGACGCATATTAATTGATCTTAAAGTTTCTAAAACAATTAGCAATTAAAGAAGAAGTTTCGCTTAAAAATATTTTTATAACTATAGTACCATTTTTTTTACGAGTCTGTCTTAGTGGCCACTCCTGGGCAAAAGCATCCACGCTTTTTCTCCACTGTAGAGTAAGTTCCTGCAATTTCCTTGCATATGCGTATTTGTCATCCCGCCACCTCCTTTTAAGTATGCCTCAGCTACGCTGTACATCCATTGCCTCGATGCCCATCGATCATGGATGGATGGATGGATAGATGTTTGTTACTTATGCCAGAACGGCTGAAGGGAACTCGGTCTTGTGTTCCGGTGTGGGGATAAGACAACCGGTGAAATTACTAGCATACAGGCATTCCACCTTAGTCCTCAGGGTTGGCAACGCATTTGAGGGCTTAGGATTATAGTCTTGAGAATTCAAATGTCTATGGGTCTCAGATTCCACTTACCATCAGGTGGCCTGAGTGCTCGTGTGCCTTCTCCTTAACATAAAAAAGATGCAATTTGGTTAGGACCAAATTGCATCTTTTTTGTATTCCAGACTGTAATCTATAGTCTGAAATAGGACATATGCTACTTTTTATCCTGACAACTTGGACGGTTCCTGAGCGAATAGCGATTAACGACTTCTACGCAGATGGAGTCGCAGGAAACAACTAGTAAGATAGTCAAAACATACAATCTAAATGGCACAAGCAGTGTACAGAAATTCAAATATGAAATAAGTATGTAAATAATATTTTGTGCTAGAGATATCAGTAGCATCGACATCAACGACGACCAAAAAAGGGGAAAGATGAAAAGGCCACAGGCAAGGGAAAAAATATAGCAATAGACTAAAGGCGAAGACTGCCATCGAGTCATGAAGCTTATTAAAATGGAGGCGATATATTTATTTGTATTAAATTACCATTTGGTTTGCAGGCTCGAAACGAGTTGGTATGTAGTATTTATCACAATGTTCGCTCCGGAATCTGGATAGTGTAAGATTTTTGAAAATCATGTGATATGTACACCTAGTTGTAAATAGAGTCGAAAAGTGATTAAGCAGTTTCTTGTTTGACTATACGTATAAGACCATTACGTTCATACGACTCCGGGATCGATAACAATGCAAGTGCCTCTGCTTTTCAACTGACTAGACACAGAGTGGCCCAATGTTAAAGTTCATTTTCACTATAGTTCGGTAGAGAAACATAGCGGAGAAAAAACACCAATCAGATTTTAGTGATGTCTTATTTCCAACAATCACTTTATATCTTCTCTCCTCTTCTTCTCATCCGTGTCTGCCCCGTAACTCAAACTTAATAACTAAAATCTAACTGGCGACCCCCACTGCCCCTGCTGCTGCTGCCTGTCTGGCGACTGCCCCCGTGTGGTTGCCGGGTTAGAATAGTGCCACTCCATGTCTTCCCGTGGATGTCGTAAGAGGCGACTAAGGGAATAAGGGCTTGTAGTACTGTTAGGCGATGGGCTTGCAACCTGTCACTAATTCACTGGTAAACATCTTAGCCTGACTATGCAAAATGTGGTTACAGAATTATCAACAAGTTTAGAGTTGTTGGTATTCTGTTGCTCTGCCTACCCCACTCTGGGAATAAAAGCGTGACGTTATGTATGTATGTATGTATGTAACTGGCGACCGCCTTTTTCGTGTAAAATGCTCACTTTTAATCACCCATATAATTTTTGGGTTCTGTACTCTCCGCTGTCCTGCTGAACAACAAATAATAAAAATGAAAGGGGCTCTCAAATATCAATAGTAAGGAGCCCTTCGTCCAACTAACACTTAGCCGGTTTTATATAGCCTATGAAACTCGCACGTTCCTAACTAATCATACGATACCCCATTTGATCAAGCTGATTTTTCATTATATTATTTATTTTGTACTTCAATCTCGAGTTTTATGCGAGTCCTCCCGACTTTACCGAAACCCGAAATGTTTTTTAAAAGCCATCGCACCACCCAAAAACTATTAAACTCACCAACTACCCTTGTTTTACCAACTTATTCAATTGGTGTATTGAAAAGCCTCGTCCAAAATCCCTTACTATCTTCATGTCTGCACTTAAGTGACAGTACGGGGCGGCGCGAGGGCGGCTTGAGGCTTCCGCTTCTTACCCGACTTCCTACTTCATCGTACATCGTCTTCGTGTGAGGCAGAAATTTAAACCTTACGGATCACAAAACAGATTCGATTTTGGAAACACTGAATTGGCGATGAAACGAGATTTAGGAAGTTAACGGTTGATATTTGAAGCGTTGAACTAACGTTTTAGTGATACGTTAAAGTATCATAAATCGTTATAGAGTTAAAATTATACTACAAGTTTTGATATCTCTACTACATATATGTGTTTTAATGTTTTAGTGTCAATGTTAAGTAAGTATATTATTAGAATCGACGGTTTAAATTCTTTATCAAAATACTTCACACGGTGGCGAGACAGATTTTTTGTTAGCCAACAACGCCAAGACCAATTTAACAACACCTCGTTCATTGAACTCGGTCTATGCGTTCAGCCTGGTCCTTGGCTCTAGACAAGAAAACGCTAACTCTTTCTCAACAGTAGGTAAACGATTGTCGAAAACTGTCAAAATGCATGGAGTTGATACAAGCGCAGTGCACGACGCAACCAAAGTTTCAATAAACAAATGTACAGAGATGGTCACGTGGTACTATTGTAAGGTCCGTTACGCACCAATAAAACAACAAGTAAATGATACCAACACGCCTACTCGCTCGGTGGCCCGATGGTAAGTGATGGCGTCCTGCGCCCCCCACCACCGCTCACCCAGCCAGTACGAATGTCCGTTTATTGAACACTACATCTGCCTTTTACAAAAAATAAAAAAAATTAACATTAATGTTTTTAAGATTTTGCCATGTCACGTCGTTAATAATATTGCATTTACTGCCTGAATCTATGAGCATCTCAACGTCTACGTCACCCAATGTGCACCTGATGTTATCGTCACCGTCTATGTGAAAAATATAATCGACCTCTTCGTCAGTCTTGGTTTTAAATTTCTTTGCGGCACTAATAGCTTTAGACGAAGCGTCATTAGTTTTACGTTTGTTTACTCTTGTCCGACAATACATACGGAAATGGCCTATATACCCACATTTCAAGCATTTTTTCTTTATTGCAGGGCAAAATTTACTATCGCTGGAATGGGAACCACCGCAACGAAAACATGAAATAACATTAGATTTCTTTTTGTCATTATCTACTCGATTTATTGTCAAATTTTTATTGGAATCCTGTGAACCAAAATTATCAAGTTGCCGATGAACAGTCTCTAAAGCATTTGCTTCGAAAATTATTTTATCAAGCGTGACGTCATTTCCAAGTGTTAATATTTTTTTACGTAATTCAGGCAACTCGCATTTTTCTGTAATTTGGTCTATCATGTGTTCATCAGAGCACTTTAATTCGCACTTTGAACACTGATGTCTGAGCCTAACTACGAATTTGTCAAATTTTTCTCCTGATTCCTGTTTAATTAGCCTAAACAAATGCCGCTCGTAGACGCGACTTTGTTTAGGAGAAAAGTACTCATCCAATTTCTTGACAGCGATAGTGAAAACGTCTTCACCACCGGTTTCGATGTCTACGTGCGCCCCTGGGATATTATAATAAATTTCCTGCAGGGCCAAGCCACCCATATGCAGGAGCGTCGCTCTTTTGGACTCTGGCTTAGTCACGTTTGTCGCAGTTAAATATAACCCAAATCCACGTTTCCACTTTTCCCAGCGTAAACCAACTGAAGCTGGTTCGCCCTCGCAGTCCAAAGACTCCATTGGTGGTATTTGTGACATATTTGGGACTATCTGTGAACGAACAACGAGTTCTTTGTAGGTACCGTTCCGATTAATTTAACCGAACTACCTCTTGATCTTTTAGTTGTTACAAGTTTAGATCATTTAGGTACCGTTTGATTACTCAAACTACCTCTAACATCCAGTGTTTAATTTAATTGTTGTCAACTCCAATGTACCAAAATGACTAATACAATAATGTATTTTATAACACATTTAGCACAATAACGTACTTACACTTCTTTACTTCGAGGCAACAAATGCGTTATGCTATGTACATATAAGATAACCGATTTAAAATACGTTTAGAATCAATAGGTAATCTCTCGTTGACAACAACTACAAAAATCGCTGATGTGTAAGTTACTATTTTAGGTATCAATCATTGTTAGAACCAGTTTCGCAGCAAATAATTTCTAATACAAATATCCAGTTACTTTACAAATTATATACGTTCATCTTAGGAAGTACAAATTATAAACATAGGATTATTTTTTAACGTTACGTTTTTTTTAAAATAACGCTTTTCTAGTTCATAATTCAGTGCTATTAAGTTAAGATTTAAATTCGTATAGAATGCCATTTCTATTTAGTACGTTCTTTTTCATAACTTCGGAATTCAAGACTCCGCAATCTACCCGACAAAACAAAATAATTGCGTACCTTGCGAAACCAGTGCCGGCAATGATTTACCTCTATTCATTCTACAAATGAATTTATCGATTGTTTATCGGTACATACCTCAATAGTTTTAGTCACTGGCAAGGTCGCCACTTGTAAGGTCCGTTACTTACCAATAAAACAACAAGTAAATGATACCAACACGCCTACTCGCTCGGTGGCCCGATGGTAAGTGATGGCGTCCTGCGCCTCCCACCACCGCTCACCCAGCCAGTACGAATGTCCGTTTATTGAACACTGCAACTATCACGGTGGCTTACGTCAATTCCATATTTTTTTCAATCGAAACATAATCGCTAACGATTGTCGAATGCAACTTGTACAACCTACAGTTTGAAAAAAATGCCGTCGCCGGTCGCCATGATAGCAAGAAGACTACACCAGGGCCCTGTTTTGTAAAGCTACAAATTACAAATTACAAGCGGAAGTCTCTTTCTCCAGCCAGTGTGGTTGCTGGGTTAGAATAGTGCCACTCCATGTCTTCCCGTGGATGTCGTAAGAGGAGCCTAAGGAATTAAAGGCTTGTGGTACTGTTAGCTGACCCGTCACTAATACATTGGTTATACTATATTACTACTTAGCCTTCTTGTGCAAAATGTGGTTACTGAATTATCAACAAGTCTTTTTAAGACTTGTTGGCATTTCTGTAGCTCTGCCTACCCCACTCTGGGAATGAAGGCGTGATTGAGTCTCTTTCTAACTCCTTTTGCTCGAAAGAAATTTCCGCTTGTAATTTGTAACTTGTAGCTTTATAAAACCTGGAAGTTCATGTCAATTCTCAATTTTGATAGCGATAATGTTCTCGCAAAGCATCTTACTAGGGCCGCAGGAACAGTGTAGTAGCGATTTAAACGGAAACCATTCAATTAAACCCCTCTTTTTATGTTGAACATACCGCCTGTTTTGCGCGCTTTGCTCGTGTTTTCAGAATCACACTAAATGAAGCAGCCCGCGCTAGTAACGTACGGCGGGCCCCTCGCGACAACTTTCTACCCTCATAAATCTACCCGAAGGTACGTCGCACTGGATGGAAGGCGTTGTATCAGTGTTTTTCTTTCTCTTGTTTAGATGTGTTTCAGTGATTTATCCCTTATGGAGGTTATCTTTTGTCCTTTCTATATTGATTGAAGTGACCCAGTTGAGTTAAGAAGGTACACAGCTGTTTATTTTCGTTATACAGGGTGTCCGGGATATAGTGGACTACCTTACATGGCTGGATAGCTCAGCTCAGGAGTGGCCAAAATATGATAAATTATGTTTAGTAAAAGTCACACCAAAAACGAGATATCTCATCTTTTCAGAATTTTGGAAATGCGGTACCCTAGTTAACCATTTTCAATGCCGTGGCCAAATTTATTAGAATTTTTCAGTTTTGCTTGCTGTAAAAGATAGCTGTTTAAATTTGCTTTAAGACCCTATCAACGAAATTAATAAAATTTTTGCAGTTTTTTTAGTTTTTCAAATCAAATTTAAAGTTGAGGAATCTGAGTTTAACTTGCGGCAAGTTTAACATCGCACGGTATAAAAAAAATGTATTAAGACTTGTAGTGCTGCTTTCCTAAAAATTGGCCTGGTTAATGAAAATTCTAAAATGATATAACAATTGAGTTTATTGATTACAACAGCGAAGTTATTATTAAGTTTGTCCAACAAAGACTTAATTTTATCAAACAGCGAATTTAATAAACGACTTTTGCTTCCGTTTAAAATCAGGTTAGCTGGTTCTAAATGTTTTAAAAGATGAATAAATAAATAAATAAATAAATATCACGGGACAATCTCACACAAATTGACCTAGTCCCAAACTAAGCTCTAGGCTTGTACTATGGGTACTAGACAACGATAAACATACTTATATAGAGAAATAAATACTTAAATACATAGAAAACAACCAAGACTCAGGAACAAATATTCGCGCTCATCACACAAATATCTGCCCTTACCGGGATTAAGATAGTTTACATTAATGTGAAATACAACGACACTACGATAAAAGGTAATAACATACATTTTCTTAAATTTAAAGCAAGTGTTCGAATTGCTTGCCGCCAGCCCTAATGCAGGCTCGGCAGCGTTTCATGAACGACCTCTTGAGTTCATGAATATTTTTCCTGAAATACCCATGAATATACATGTAAAAAAGTACTGTTTTGTATTTTGTTGTTTGGTGTTCAATAAAGAGTAGGTATTTGAATTGTATTACTTAACTATAAAAACGAAATCTTGTCGTAACAAATCTTTTGGAAATAAATGTACTGCTACCACCACCACCACTACCACCACCACCACCACTACCACCACCTATATTGCTTATTCATACTAAATAAACGAGTTCCAACTAGTTAGAGGGTCTAAGTTTAGGAGATGCTATAACCACCTTTCAACTCCTCATAGTCCTTAAAGAGATCTGCTCATAATTTGCATGGCCATCTAGTTTACATAATGAATTCCAGTTTCCAGCTCATTCCAATAACGAAAACTGGTTCATCATTGATTCCAAGATTTGAACTTAACATACAAACGACCCACCCCTCAGATGCAAAACAGCAGTAAGGTCAGTAAAAAATCATTTCATTTTCAAAAGAAAATCAAGCCAAATTAAAATCCGCCAACTCACACTTACACATTCAATATCTTTATTAGTAAAACGGGCCATACAGTGCTAACATTATTAAAACAAAGGGCTGCATTACCGAATCATCCCAACTAGAGTAAATAATCCACCTCCCCCCCGCCGGCTGCTCATACCGGCTTTATATTACCTGATACGTTTCCCAACAGAAAAACACATTCTAATTTCAGTCGTACCATTTTGCACACCCTACTACTACCAATCCACCATTTGAACCTCAACCTTATCCATTTACAGATACAGTTGAAATTAAATTGTTTAGTTGCAAAATAAAGCCTTTTTAACAACACAAAATTAATAACTTTACTGATTAAACATGAAGGTAGCTGCGTCTCTCTCTTTTGTACGATTTTCAGATTATGAAATAGGGTTGAGAATTAACGTTAATTCTGTCAGTAATTACTATATATATTCATCGGTTACTATGTGACAATGTCTATGATCGTGTATCTTTTAATGATTAATATAGGTACGAGATTTGAATGTGTATTTGTTAAAGTACTTTACGAAATTTAAATGTTTCACCTGAAGGGATGGGTTCTGTAAAGGATTTGTGGGTTCCGTATGAAAGACTTCAACGCGCACGCGTACTTAAGGCAGTATAGATCGTTCAACAGTATACTTGAAATATTGTCAGTTATTGTGATTACGTTATTTGAACTTTACCTTACTTTTATAATACTTGTGTGTGTTTAAAATAGCTCTTGTTTGAACGTTAGGGCGTGTTTGGATGAAAGGCACACAGACTATCTAGGATTAGAATGAAGCATGGTTCCTTTAAGGGTTCCGTACCAATCGGAACCCCATTACTAAGCCTACAGTTTCCATTCGTTCATCTATCCTGTTATAGGTAGCTGTCTAGGCTGTAATTTGTAATATAATATGTGTCATAACAGCGGACTTCCTCACAAAAGTACATTCATATTGTGAAGAGAAAAGATTTTAATTTTTGTAAGTTTGTAACGAATAAAATCAAAAACAACTGGACAGATTTTAATTATTCTTTCACGAGTAGAATGCTATATTATCACTGAGTAACATATAGGTTATGTTATATTTTTCTACGCGGGAGGAGTCGCGGGCAACAGCTATACCTAATACAAATCCATACAAGAAACATTGCATTTCGATGTTCTTTGTTTATGTTCAACTGTTAAAACGGTAATACGTACAATCAGTGCACCAGTCTGCCTCGCACTTGACCGGATTTAAATAAATATATATAAATATCCGGGGACAAACCCACACATATTCAAGCAGTCCCAAACTAATTTATCTAGAATCCACATGAAAAACATCAAAGACTTAGAAATTAACACTTGACCTCGCCGGGAATCGATCCCGGGACCGCTGGCTTCGTAAGCAGGATCACTACTAACTTGGCTAACGACGTTTTCATCCCGAAAACTTGATAGACGAGGGAATCACGAGATAGACGGGACGACGCAGATAAACGGGCAAACGGTAGTAGTTTTTAAACAAAAAGTGCATCATCTAATAAAATAATTGAATAAGCCAAGAGCCGCAGTGTCCACGGCTCGAGACAAAGGGCGGTGCACGCACGCGCGGCATAAACGATGTGCATCAGTGCAGTCGCGGAGCTGCATTCCTCCGCCGGACGCCGGCAGCTTAGCGTGGACATGACTACACTGAAAGAAGCCTTTAATAATTAGAGCATTTTGTCTTAGGTACCTACTTGACATTATTTAAAAAAAATAACCATATAAGATAATTTAATACTACGTAGTTTTGTTGGCAGTGGGTTTGCAACCTGACACTGGAAAACATATTAGCCTGATTGTGCAAAATGTGGTCACAGATTTATTATCAAGGTTTTTTAGAGTTGTTGGTTAGTCTGTAGCTCCGCCTACCCCACTCTGGGAATAAAGGCGTGATGTTATGTATGTATGTGTGTTACCATATTAGATAATTCAGCCAAAGTTAACACCACGACGGTCCATTTGAAATTATTAACTATCTTGCGAAGCGTCAATTAGTTTTTAAATCGGCAATTTTAAATCCTGACCCTCAATAGACACGTGTCGCATTGACGTCATAAATGAAATCGTAATAATTGTCAAACATAATGTCATTGTAACATCGTTTTTACCGTCTATCGAGTAAGTTACGTTAGTCATATCATATCTTCATTGAAAAAATGTGAATGGTGTTTGATATCAGCGCCCTCTAGTATGTATTAGTCCAATTTGATGTCAAGTTGACATTGGGGTTGACATTCGTATCGTCATCGAGAAACAAAGGTTAAGTAAATTCAAGTATACGTTAAATGATGAATGATAACGTGAGTTTATTTTGGGGGTTCATGGGGATAGTCAAAATACGGTTTTAGCAAAGGCGAATGAAAAACGTGAATTATGATTGAAATTTTGATGCTTGGGTACCTACAGTTGGCTGATTTGCCGAATTTTCATACTCGAGATTATCATGACTGCTACCTACATTTACAAACGTGCTTAATTAGTAGCGGCGCCGGGCAACTATCACCTTGACAGGGCTTTACTTTTCTAATGCATTTCAAGAGCCTTTTGTTGACACTGTAGCTCGTTATAATCCTAAGAAAGTCTTTTTAGAATCTAGGAAAGCGGCGACCGTCTTTAATATGTTTTATGGTTATTTCTCGACCACTGGAGCAACTATTACCACAAATAACATGGACATATGGTCTTTCTCTACCTACAGCTAGAATATTTCTGTTTTGGATTTGACACGTTTATCACTACACCGAATAGTACAAAGCTACGCCGTCAGTTCATAAATATTATAAGGCCACCGACCGCCGCTGTCTATATGATTCAGTCACCTGCTTACCGTAATTCAGACCATTTCTTAAAAAATACATAGTTTGGAAGTATACTAAAATTGAGAGCAATAGCGGCTTTGCACCGGCGAAAACATAATAGAGATCATGCATGAAAATTACAATTGAGTTTCATTGATACGATTTTAGAAAAAAAATAAAAAAAAGCATATAAAACGTAATACACTACGTTTTGACCCGTTTATTAAAATTGTATAGTATAGAATCAAAGCTTGTTAAAATTTCAAAACTTCTTTTAATGTAGGTATAGATTGTTTTTTTCGGCATCCGCATTTTATTTAATTAATATTTGAAGTCAACGATATTGACTTAAATATAGTAATTTACGAAATAAATGCAAATTTCTTTATGAGGTCCTTATATTTTAAACACGGAACAACACCACGACGTGACGTCACGTGTGACGTCATTTATGTCGTCGATTTTTTTATAGTGTTTTTGTAGGTGGTCTGAACTATGACTTTTTAAGGTTTATGAAAAAATTACGCGACAATTATTTCGCGTAAACAGTTGTTCCTCTCTTTCATAGCACTTTCCAGAGAGCCTAAGAAAAAAAAATATGCGTGTTCCCTATTTACAGTTATCTGCCTTCTAGCTGCCTTCTCAATGCTAAGTAGCGCATACAAACTAGCGCCATCTATGTTATTATGTTGTTACTTTTCCCACTCAAGTAAAATGTTCATCTGGCCGTTATTTAAGAGAGCGCCGAGCGTCCAGTGGCGCCCTCATTAATAGGTATTATTGTGTTTTCTAAAAAAACAAGGTATTATCTTAAACCAAACGATGTTTTTTGTTGTACAAATTACTAACTAACTTTCACATTTTAAATCTCCTCTTCAGCATTCTTTTCAACCCTGCAACCCGGCGCTACCTTAAGGAGCGCTTCAATTATTTTAAATCTATTAGAACGTCCCAAAACCTTCTCCTGTCAGTTCCTTTTTCTTACTCTAAATTTTACACAAAAATATTTTTACCATCAAGGCGATAAGGTTATGGAATGCTTTGCCTGTGGAGGTACGACGTGCTAAGTCGGTTGCCATTTTTAAAAGCAAGCTAAAGGATCATTTTCTATCACTTCCGTATTTTTTTTATTATTTCCTTTACTTTTTTCTTTCTTCTATCTCATGCTTCGTCTGTTGTCATATATATATTATATAGATGTGTAATATATATATATATATATATATATATATTTATATTTTATTTTTGTATATTTATTTAGTATGTATTTAATAAATATTTACTTTATGTATTTATATTTAGTCTATATGTATATAAATAGTTTTCATTTCAAAATTGAAATAATTTCATTGTTTCTTGTAGTTATTTAGTTTGAGTTCTAAACAAATTAGTTTACACCGCCTGCCGTGAATTTGTGTCCTCAGTTATTTCTCTTACAAGGTTGTCTGGAAGAGATCGCTATTTACCGGGCCTGTTATATACCTATGACTTAAATGTACTGTTCCGTGTTCTGTTTTTATTTTTTTATTTTTTGGTGTTCAATAAAGAGTATTTGTATTGTATTGTATTGAATACACAATTTATAGGGTATTAATGACATAAATTAATAACAATTGACATCATTATGAGCGAGTCAACCTTTTTCCGGCATAGTGACTACACGACAGCTGTTAGAGGTTAAGTATTAAACTTTGTGATACCTATATGCTATACATTGTCTACTAATTTGTATACAACAAAAAAACACATTTCGATTTCATGACAATGCTTTAGTTACTTAGAAAACACAGTAATAGTAATGAAAGCACCACTAGACGCTCGGCGCCCTCTTAAACAACCTGACAGCGACTTACAGTTGACATTTCAATATTCATTGCTTAGTCGACGAGTTCCTAAGGCTAGCTAAGAAGCTAGGCTTCATACTAGTCACGCCATGTAGGTACCTATGTCATTTGTCACCAATCGTTGTCGGATTTAAACCAGAGCCTCTATTCAGGTGCGTTAAAACGATATCGTGCTTGACACGTTTAAGAATCGTTTATGTCACAGTCGCGATTATTGTAAATGACATAAGAGTTATCAAAACGTTGACAATACGGAAACAGGTCTAAAACGATATCGTTATAACGCACTTGAATAGAGGCGCAGCTCTTTCAATGATGCCAGTCTAATGGCCGTATTAATAAACTCGTCTCAGTTTAAATGCCCATCTTAAGATACGTCAAAGTAAACGTCAAACGGGCATTTAAACTGAGATCAGTTTATTAATACGGGCCGTACACAATTAATTTAAAATCTGGCAAGAGCATGTCGGACCATGCTCAGAGTAGGGTTCCGACGCCGTTACTACAAACACAAAAACCTTTGTCAAAAAACAACAGGCATAAACGAATTTACTTTTTAAAGTGTGACTCTCAGCATTTTTGATAATTATTACTGATGATTTTTGATATTTTTACACAGCATATCCTCTCTAATCTAGCGCCTCGGTTGCTTCTTAGTTATAGTCCGGTCACTCTCTAATTTACCCGCCGCGGCTGCGCAGTGGCTTCATTTACGGAGCTTCTTATCCACATACTGTCATTATAGGGAAGCAAAACTCTAGTTTATAGGGTTAGTAAGTCTTCGGTTACAGCGTACGCTATTAGACGACGCGTTGAGCCCAGTTCGTAGTGACGCCCCTGACAAAGCTAGAGGTCCCAGGTTCTATCTTGAGGCAATAGTAAAGATGCATAACGCTAAGTTAGCGATTTTCGAATCGACTAAATGTATAGAATTGACGTTAAGCACTTATGGCAATTGCTTACATTTCGAGTCGATATAAAACAGAAACATTCGCGGCGTTTGCATCTTGGCTATGCTCTGGGTGTAGGAAAATATTTGACCATTTTGGTTCCTGAGTTTTGTGTTTAATTATTGATTATTTATTAATAAACATTGGGCTAAACTAATAGTATTATTGTCTCCAAAATATGTACTCCCTAAATATTTTGTTACTACATTACTCCTGGACCCTGCTGGTTGCCGCGTTAGAATAGAATAGCGCCACTCCATGTCTTCCCGTGGATGTCGTAAGAGGTGACTAAGGGAATAAGGGCCTGTAGTACTCTTAGGCGATGGGCTTGCAACCTGTCACTAATACACTGGTAAAAAACTTAGCCTTCTTGTGCAAAATGTGGTTACAGAATTATCAACAAGTCTTTTTTAGAGTTGTTGTTATTTCTGTAGCTCTGCCTACCCCACTCTGGGAATGGAGGCGTGATGTTATTATTTATTTATTTATTTTCAAATATAAATTGATCGATTGTTTGCGATTATCAACTAGGTATACCGGTAAATTCTGGATTTAAAAAGAAAACTTTTTTTTATGGTATTGAACTATAAGTAGCCGATCAAACCCCAACAACCAATTGAGTTTTTATTCTAGAGGGAGAATCGAACCCTTTACCTAGTTTAACCCAATAATGACACGACTAAGTTCACCCACAAATTATTTTTAATTCTTCATTTAAATATCAACGATATGTATCGACAATATATTGCTATGAAAACAAAAGAGTTTCTTGTTAGCAAACTTCACACTTACTATTATAATCGTACATGTGACTGTGAAATTGTACATTAGAAGCGGAGTCCGCCGCGGGACGAGGATAAAGCGGAAATTTCGGTTAAATTCGAGCTCCAAGGTCAAATGTTTACATCTATGCTTTGACTTATGCGTGCGTTGACGTTACTTCTTTATCAACAATGCATACTTGTAGAAACACAAAACGATAAGTAAGGTGAAAAAACATTAATTCATTAAACACATTGTTTTTCCAATAAGTCACTGTTCATAAAAAAACAGACCTTTTGACTTTCTGACTCAGACGGTTATCAACCTAATATCAGTCATAAAGGTCGCACAACACAACACTGAAAGCGCATCGATATAATAACGATTCAATTTCGGTGTTGCTAAGCCGTCAGTTCGAAAGCCATATCGCGGCCCACTCCGAATTGTGATTAAAGCCGCCTAATACACACAATAACAGGTCACGCGTCTAACACCCATCTATGCACCCTGAACACAAAAAGTCTCAAGACAAACAAACGCAAACCAAACGAAAATTAACCGTGGTGGTGCGAGTCTAGGTTGAAAATACAATAAGGCGTAATGGAACGTTACGTTACGCTTGTGTGCCCTCGTGAAAGCTACACATTTCATTTAGTACAATACGACTCATATTGTACACAACACGTCCGATGTGTGCAGGATTTCGTATCAGCAACGAATACAACGGCAATCTGAAATCGATCTAATACTTAACAGTTAGGGTCGAGTTTGCCTTGTATTTGGTAAATGTATTAACGTAATGAGAACTTGTTTGTAACTGTGTGTGAGCCACAAGTTCTCGAGCGAAGTATTATCGAAGAATGCGAAGCGTGAATAACTACGTTTGGGGATAGTCGGTATGATAATTTACTCGCGATTTGATTATTGTTAATTTTATTCGATTATTGGTAAGTATTGAGTATTTTTTTGGAAATAAATAAGTAATCAATGTAGCTGCATAATAATATATTTATTAAGTAATTGTTAATAAGTTTAGGTGTAAATCATAAAATAAATTAAGTTTGTTTATTAATTTGAAATTAATAGGTTCGCGCCAAAAATAAAAAATGTATATTCCTAATGATAACAAGTCAAGTCTATATAAAATAATAACCTTAATAGCGAAAATTCAATCAACAAACGTATCAATTACTAAATTGAATTAAACGCTGTAAACCGCGCGGGCGCGCGCCGCCACAATAAACGATTTCAGCGCATCGTATTAGCTACTGACAGCTCGCTACGTGTGTGTGTCACGCTCGTTACGTTTACGTGACGCTCACACATCGCACCGACTTCAATATGCCACAACCAACCGCTCGTACAAACCCTATCTCCTAACCAGAAGGCACAGTTCAACCGCATCCTTAAACTGGCTGGTTTTAACACTCCGCACCGGGTGGCGAGGACCGGCAACGTCGCATCCGAACATTGTGACATTTATTTCCCTTGAAACAATACTACTAGCGACATCTATCCAGCAACTCGGAACTGAACCCTCGGCTCCGAGAGCGGGACGGATATACTTGACAATATCACTTTCACGGTCTCGTACTTAAAGTTAAGCGGTTTGCTGTACTGTTTGTTTGTGTCTGTAAACAGCGCGCCGAGGTGTACCGCGCATGAATGAAACGGATGACCGTTAAAGAGAGAGAGGGTTATGGAGATTGTGATTGGGGGAGCGGGATGCGAGAGCGCAAAGTGTACATCGTTTATCAGATTACATGCGAAGTATCGCGAGCGTGGCGATGTTTTGACACGCGATTATCACGAGATAATGCGGGCGATCTCAGCGACGTTTAGGTTTATATTGGCTTTTTATAGCAACGGCGCTGTCGAGTGACGCATGCGGCCGCCAGGTGACGGTCGATGATGGGTCATGTCTCGCATAGCAGCTGAGTGCCGTACTGATCTTTATTTATTGCGAATGCTCTTACTATTTATAATACGTTGCTTGGTGTAAAAACATCTAATAAAACGCAGTTTTAAAACAGAAAATTATATCAAACCGATACGAGTATATTATATGATTTTTCAAGGAAACCAATTAACAAAAATGTTGTACCTACTTTTTAGGTATCGTTAAAAAATACTAATGAATTTTGCTGCATTTTTATGCATTTTAATTTTAATTCGATCATTCATATTGATTACACATGAAATAACAATAGGTAAGAAAAGCACACAGTGAATGGATTAAACGTCCCACTCCGTGCTCTTCACTTCCTGGCTAACTACAAATCTGCTTCTTAGTGCCATCTAGCGGTGAGTAGACACACAATTCAAGAAGGCATAGTACAGTGTGCCTGAAACGAATGCCTTTGAACTGATGATAGAAGCGTACCATTAAAAAGTGTTAATCAAATAGTACCTGTAATTCTGTGGACAAACACTATTTTTTCAGCGTGTGTGTTTATTTTGCTAACAAATTGACTACGTAGATACCCAACCGCCATGTTTTTCGAGTATCGTATTTGTTTTTATTTTTAGTAATTTTATATGCCAGTATTTTTTAATCAATGTTCGGATGCATGCGGCGCGACTATAGGTCTATTTCAGTGCCGCGCAAACAGATTTGTTATTCGGTGACGCAATGTTTTCAAATAACGGGATTTCGGAAAGGTAAACAGTTGTCAGTAACATTTAGAGACGTTAAAATGTGTAATTAATTACACTGAAAATTCTTTCTAGTTTTTCGAATGATGTTTGATTTATAATGGGAATTAGAATTAAGATTTACGACGTTTTATTTTAAAATTCTTGTCGTATTCGAGCGTCTTTTGTTTCTTCATGTGACTGTAGGCGCCATCTAGTTTGAATCGAGCAAGACAATGACAACTATGGCTTCTAGTTTCAGTTCCAGCTAAGTTTAGTTCAGTAGTTCATCTTTTCTTACAATGCAATGTATTACGAGTATAAACACTGGTATTTGGCTAATACTATTACGATACATAAGTATACAAGCAAATGTTACAGAATTTTAAATGAGCAAAGGGTAAGTCTACATAAATCGCAATGGTTATCGTCAACAATTTTCTTTTCAGACTGTATTGTTTATTTCACTAGAAACTAAAAAAAACATGTATTTCTTTTATCAACAAAGCTTTGTTCCGATCTGTATCAACGATTGGCCAAACCCAATGGTGTGCCGTCCCCAGGTTCCCCACGTCTCGGCCATTTCTCTGCAGTCCCCTCTCTCCCCTCTCGTATGAGATGTGCTGATTGTCTTTTTGAAAGCTGAGAAACTAGACAGCTACAGGATATTAAAGCTAAATAGCTCCAGCCTTTCGTTTTTCTTATTTGTGTAAAGGGTGCGTATCATTCCCTATAACAATAAAATGTTATATTATTAGGTGATATTACGCTCAATAGATACGAGTATAACGCTCTTCTGATATAAAAACATATGAGTGCTCTTGTAGCATATAAAGTATCATTTAGTAAAAAAACTATTCCTGTAGCAGCATTTGAACTTTCTTCCGGAGGTATAATGTTCATGTAATATAAGTATTTTTGCCATAATACTCTTTGAGTATAACGTAGAATTTCATAGCCAAATGTTAGTTTTATTCGCTTTATAGGTTAGGTTAGGTTAATCTTGCGTCACACAACCCAGAAATAGGAGCCCTGCAAAGCGGGGCTCCGTCGACCCCCTCTCAGCCCTGTCTGTCTGTTGGCGTGATATAAGTATATTTTAACGTATCTGATTTTGCTGTAAGAAAAATGTTACAGGATTTTGGTATGTAGACAACAAAGTTTGGTTTGGTAAGTTTGGTTTGGTTTGGTTTGGCAATATTTTTTTTTTACAATACCTTACGTATATCAAATTTAATCTGATATGAATTATTCATTATGTCGGTTGAGCTGTATGTAGAATGTTCATTATATAAGTTCTCAAATTGTTTATTTTACGAAATAAACTTATACCAATCGTTGTTATGCCATTGTTCATTATACCAGTAGTAAAATTATATCCCTTAAAACTATATCAAATATTATTATACCATGCGAAATTATATAAAATGTTGATGAGTCAAAAATTTCACACCCGTGTGTAACTATTCAATTTCCGTGACAGGTGACGTTCACAAGTACGGTTATGTATGTGCGGTAATTTTGTTCTGAATGTTTAACTAAACCTTAATTGGTTTACTTAACCAAGACAAAAACATAATTATATAAATCATTTATAATGGCATTCTAATCAAACCATCGCTTTTCCCGCATAACCTTATATATCTTTTAAAAAAAACCTCACCATATGACCTTGACCTCGTGACCCCGTTCCCCGTTTCCTGGCGAGTAAATACCTACATTTTCTCACGCATCCTTTTGGGATAACCTGAAAATAATGCCAGTTTTTTATATTTGAGAATACGATTTTATAAAGCTTATTTCAGGTGATCTGCTGTTGCTTGATCAGGGGCTCTATTCTACTTGGTAAATAATCATTGCTTCTGACATGTAATGTTATCGTATTGTTTTTAACTCGGCCGCCATAAGTAAATAAGAGCTATCATAATTTTGACGAAACGAGATGTCAAAAGTAATCAGGTTGTACAGAGTAGAACACAGCCTAAAAATAAACAAATAAATCACAGGACAATCTCACACAAATTGACCTAGTCCCAAACTAAGCTCTAGGCTTGTACTATAAGTACTTGACAACGATAAACTTACTTGTATAGAAAAAAATATATACTTAAATACATAGAAAACATCCAAGACTCAGAAACAAATACTCGTGCTCATCACACAAATATCTGCCCTTACCGGGATTTGAACCCAGGACCTCCCCCTAGCTTCGAAGGCAGTGTCATTACCAACTAGGCTAGCGTGTCGTAGCCTGAGGTAGGTCTATTATTTTATTATAAAATTTGAGTGGTGGGGCGCGCTATCGTGGATTAAAAATACTATAAATGTCAATGTCTATAATAAGGATAACCAGTGACCACCAAACGAAGGTGCCTTTTACGGTAACTTATTGTTACCGAAGAATGTAGTTTTTTAATTAATTGATTTATATAACCAGACAGAAAGAAACATATTTGTGAATTCATTATTGACTATGATTCATTGGTACTACATTGTTGTAATTATAACATGCATACATGGCTGGGATTCTACACGGTAATAACGATATCGTCTTTGAACTGTTTCCGTATTGTCAACGTTTTGATAACTCTTATGTCATTACAACAATGGTGACTGTTACATAAACGATTCTAAAACACGTCAAACAGATATCGTTATAACGGCCCTGGTATTTTTACCAGTAGGCCCACACTAGGCGAGGTCTGTATCAGGGCTCCGCATTGCGAGGACTATTTACTTTGTGTGAGTGATGTATTGTTACTTAGAACTTGGCACAACCACGCTTGATTACTAAAAGTTTTTTTTACCTGATGTACAGTGATCACCGCCGCCCATGGACACCTGCAAAACCAGAAGAAGAATTGCAGATGCGTTGCCGGACTTAAAGAAAATAATATGCTCGTCTCTTGACGGTCCCTAATTCGTTGTGTTCCGGAAATAGGTACCGCCGCAACAAGCTGATTAATTGTAAAGAGGGTTGATTTTTTAAAGAACAACGAAGGTAACTATTTACCATCGATGATTGAGATCACCCTGCGATGTTTCACTTTTGACAGGAAGCATCTTTTTTCAGTATCTCCGGTCGTCCAATACCCATATCGTTAAGTGTATCTTGATATTCACGGCACGTTCGGCTGATTAAATCCAATCATACCTGCCTCAGGTATCAAGTAATCCGTATAGTGTACTGGGAAACGTAATTAATTAGCTAATAAGACCAACAATCGAGTGCTATTTGGTCCATACGTGAGTGGTGGTAGGACCCTGTGCAGGGTCCGTCCGAATTGCTACCACCACCTTATCTATTAACCTACCGGCAAGCAGCAATGTTCGCATTGTTGTGTTCCGGTGTGGGGATAAGACAACTGGTGTAATTACTAGAGGTATTCCATCTTAGTCCTCAGGGTTGGCAACGCATTTGAGGTCTTAGAATTGCAATCTTGAGAATATTGTCTTGAGAATTAAAATATCTATGTGTCTCAGATTCCACTTACCATCAGGTCGCCTGAGTGCTCGTGTGCCTTCTCCTTGCCAAAAAACGTTACAATAGCCTATGTATGTATGTCTAAGAAAGATTGCGACCGGTTGATAAATTTTCCATGTAAGAGATAAGAGGTACGAGACATGAAACCAATCGGTAGCAATAAGGCTAGAAAATTACTATTTTAAAAGGTTATATTTTGGGTTTGAAAAATTGGGTTCTTGCTCATGCATAAATCATTTTATACCACTACATCTTGGTTTTTTTCTTTATTCCACAGCCGATGGCGCATGTCTTGCACTGCCCCGCGGGCCCCGACACCTGCACGCGGCAGGATATATATGACGCCACTGACAATGCCGTTCGCATGGCGGAATATTTTTCAGCTCACATTGAACACGCTGTCGAGACGCTAAGAAGAAGAAGAAGAAGCAAGAAGAGGAATCAAATTTTTAGCCTTAAGTACGGTTTAGTTGTCTAAACTATCTTGTATGGAACTATCGGTGTAATGTCTAGATTGAACACTACAATTAGAAAGATTGTTAACGGTCACTTCAAGTCCCTTAACGTTTTTGAAATTGGGCGTATTTTGAAATATACATTTTGTCTTTGACATTACCCAACGATAGAACTTCCAAGAGTTATTTAACACGATTGCTTAAAGTATACTTAATTTTATGACCAAATTATGATGATTTACGACACAATATAGGTAATTAAAGGACTGTTAGCATCACATAAGTAATGAATCATTACCGGTTAGTGATTGGACGTAAATCATTACGTTTTCATCAGTTAATGTAACATTTTAACTGTGCCATAAAGTCGCGAAGGTTAAACATTGCATTTACGTATTGAAATCATTAATCAAGTAAAGTCATTGACTTAAAGGCGGGCTTTGCGGTCACGGAAACATAAATACTAATATGTTTAAACCTATATTTACCATTGTATTTGCCAGCGACTTCGTACCTTTAACTTTTAAGGGGTTAAATAAATTCAAAAGAGATACGTTGAAAAAAACGCCATTTCTCAAATTTAATATTTCGAGCTTCAGTGGTATTGAGCTGACACCTAATCCAATTATTTGTTAAAACAGATGCTTGGATTATAATCTTTTAATTAATAAAAATATTTCAAGACTTCCTAATGATAATCCAAAATAATAATTACGAAGTCAGATATAAATAAGGTTATTTCGCTTACAGTGAAACTACTTAGGTGTGATTTAACGACACAATCGGCGTGTCGGATGTCCATCCATCCATCAAATCAGCCTGTGTCTACCTACTGTCATATGCCGAAATTTTCTTATTTTTACTGAAACTTAATGCAATTCATCATGCGGCACAACAAGGCGTTTTGATACCTACAGGATGGGCGGTACAGACGATCCAAAGCTTTCCCCAAAAGTGAACATTAAAATTATTGAAACAAGACAATCCAACTAATGATAAGTTGATGGAAGTGTTATAATTCGAACATCATCATCTGTCGATCGGCCATCATTCAGCCCATCCGCGTAACAGAAACATCAAAATGGGAAGGACGGAATCCGTATTTATCTGTCTTAGACGGACAAAAAACTCTTCTGTGACTACTGACTGACAGTCTGAATCACCTAGTGACTTAAAATTTGGAGATAATATTCCTTGAGTACCCTAGGCATGGATGCATTTAGAAAGGATTTATCCGAAATCAACTCCCAGCGGCAAGAAATAGGGGAAGAATCGGGAAACTAATTGGTATCGTACGAAGTAGCGGGCATCCTCTAGTTTATGATAAACGTAAATCTTCCACTGATTTGCTCATAATACTTATTCCATTCGAATTTAGATGTACAGCTGTTATGTGGTTTTGGGCAATTGGTTCATGAGTCCGTATTCTGCATAGAACGCTACTATTTCCGTAATAGCCTGCGATGTCTATCTTTTTATCTTAGGTACTTTCTCTTACAGTGTACTTGTCACTCGTCTTTAATAGAAACCCTTTGAACTGGCGGGGTGCACGGTTGCGCAAATTCATGAAAAATGAAGTAGGTAGTGGGCGGGGCATCGTAGATTAACAACGCTTTACTTTGGTTCGATTTTACGTCTTTACAATTATTCAATAGAGGGTGCTGAATAGGAGAAATTTTATTTAATAAGCGGCCACTCATTTGAGAGTGACGGTAAAGTAGCAGCGAACATTTTTGTCTTATTAAAGTGGATTTGAAGACGTACTTCTACTCACTGTGCTTTTAAACGTAACTAAAATGCTTTGCCCTTTATCTGTTGCTGCTCCACTGCTACAGTGTTTAAATGCAAGCTAATTGCTGAAGATATATATGATCGAAATGTTAAGGCATTCGTAATTGCACAAATGGACAAAGGTATATTTTATCATATTCACTTCATCATAATCATCAGCATTCGTCTAGCACGACATTTGCAGTGAAAACCAAATGATACAAATTTTATTTACCTATTTATAAAAATAACAGAAACAATATGTCTGGTCTGATGATAACATGAAACGTATCACAATAAATTACATTTACTGAAGGAATTTAGGATTTGAAGCATGTCGTGCGTTTTCCAACTATTGTGTTACATAGCTAATAGCAGTAATAGCCAACCAATACATACAGAGATTAACGTAAATCGATACCAGAATAAGCACGCGTTGACCCAAATAGACACTTCGTTAGTAATTTTTCTATTCCGTAGTGATTTATTAGTCATATAAAAACCAGATGCTACACATTTTTCTACCTTACTACTAAATAGCACTTTATGAACATCTTCAGGGCAGATCTGCTTGCTCTTCAGGCGTGAGAGAATAGTGGGAATGAGACAATGAATGAAATTGTATGATTTGGAATAGCCCCTTGAGTTTAGTATAAGTGAACGTCACTTGATTGGTTATGGTTCTCTACCGATTGTTTACGACGAAAAACCAACTTTTATATCATAAACAGTTTTATTAGGGAACATGTGCGTTTATTATAGACGTGAAAATAAACTGTAGATTGAACACGTCAACTCTGAGCTAAAACGATGTCGAAAATTCCAGGTTGTAAGAAGTGCATTTAACCTAATTTTAAGTATATTGACAAGACCATGCTACGACAATAATTTCATTAAAAAGGCGCGCCCTCGTAAATGGCATACATAGATCGCTGCATTTTTTTAAACACTTGCTGGAATTAATGTCTTAAATCAAATTTAGTAGTAAATTAGGCACACGACCCCGACCAAATAATTTTAAATAAAAATTAATTATTATAGAAGAGAGTTATGGACGGTGCTGTCTATGTATGGAGTGAGCGGTAACCTGGTACAGGCTTTGAAGTCCCTTTATGAGGGTTCTAAGGCCTGTGTCAGGATCAATGGGGCATACTCGGCCTGGTTTAATATCTCTAGAGGTGTTAGACAGGGCTGTGTTGCCTCACCGTGGCTGTTCAATCTATTCATGGAAAGTTGTATGCGAGATTTGAAAGAGTGTGATAAGGGTTTGCGTATGCAAGAGTTACTCACCAAATGCCTCTTATATGCCGATGATCAAGTTATACTTGCTCCATCGGCACTTGAGTTGCAGGAGATGGTGACAGTGATGAATGAGGAATTTAAACAAAAGGGTATGAAAGTAAACGTTGCTAAGACCAAGGTCATGGTGATAGAAAAGGACGAAGAGATTACTGAGTGCGTGATAAATATAAATGGTGAACTAGTAGAACAAGTGAGTAAATTTGTGTATCTGGGAAGTATGTTTACAAGAGATGGTAAGTGTGAGAAGGATATTGAGAGGAAGGTGAATGCAGGAAATAAGATAAATGGAGCCCTGCACTCCTTTATGAGCAGAAGAGGCGTTTCACAAAAAGCCCGACTGGCTGTTCACAATGGAGTGTTGGCCCCTACTCTGATGTATGGTAGTGAATGTTGGGTGTGGCAGGATAAGCATGAAAGTCGCATAAATGCAGTAGAAATGCGCTCTTTGCGTAGTATGTGTGGTGTGAAACTGTGTGATAGAGTAAGGAATGAAAACATCAGAGAGAAGTGTGGTCTGAAAGAAGATGTAGTGACTAAAATTTAAAAGGGCATGCTTCGATGGTTCGGTCATTTGGAAAGGATGGATGAAAAAAGATTGACGAAAGAAATTTACAGTGCTAAAGTGAGTGGAAGGGTCAGAAGGGGGCGCCCTATGCGTATTTTTTGAATCAAATCGGGGAAATACTGGAAAAGGACCGAATCTCAAGTACCCGAAACCGACGTGCATGCATGACTCGATGTATGAATGTGGAAGAAGCGAAAGAGCTTTGTCAGGATCGTAGCAGGAGGAAAGAAGTGGTCTCTGCCTACCCCTCTGGGAAACAGGCGTGATTTATGTATGTATGTATGTAATTAATTATTTTGCCATGCCCTTTTACTCGTACTATATATATACCATGCCTGAAACTAGCTATTTAAGTTAATTTAACGGAGTATAATTGAAAAGGTCAATGTGGACCACCGGATACCGGTATAATTTTCAAACCGTTATTATGTACTTGACGCAAAACCGTTTCATAATGCGGTTCCGTTCGCATATACCGGTTTTTTAACCGGATTTTTGGAGGAACCCTATATAGTTATTTTCGGTTCAATCTGCTTCTAGCCGGTCTAAAAAACCGGTTAATCTAGACGCACGTTACGCCTGCTTACAAGCGCCGCTTGGTGTTTTTATTCAGTACAAAACTTTTGGACTCGCCGCTCGTGGATTAAACTGGTTAACTAAGGTAAAAATAAAATTAAATAAATATCAGGGGACAATCTCACAAAAATTGACTTAGTCCCAAACTAAGCTCTAGGCTTGTACTATAAGGGTACTAGACACGATAAACATACTTATATAGAGAAATACATAAAAAATATCCAAGACTCAGGTACAAATATTTGCGCTCATCACACAAATATCTGCCCTTACCGGGATTTGAACCCAGGACCGCTGGCTTCGGAGGCAGGGTCACTGCCAACTAGGCCACCGT
This sequence comes from Acleris holmiana, assembly GCA_949316455.1. Taxonomy (NCBI): domain Eukaryota; kingdom Metazoa; phylum Arthropoda; class Insecta; order Lepidoptera; family Tortricidae; genus Acleris; species Acleris holmiana. Next base: position 9,291,039 of record OX438769.1, read on the forward strand.
GTCGTCACGGTTAAAATAAAGTTCTCAAAACGTTCGCGTTTCCTAGAAAATTTCGGCGCATAACCGAAATAAACGAATACTAACCGGTATTTTTAAACCGGTTCCTAGTCCTGGTGAACCAGGAAGCGACGAAGTCATTAAATCTTGGATACCACTAACCATCTGGTGGCCCGTGTGTTTGTCTTCTCCATTCCATAAACAAGGATTTGTATCTGTTTCTTAATCATCATCATAATAGCATTCCACTGCTAAACATAGGTCTCTAACAGCTTCCAACTTTACTTAATTCAAATAAAATATGACCAATAAAACACAAAGGGTGAATGACTGCCAAGGGGATTTATATTCCCATCAATGTGGAACCAGGTTATTGTAACCCGGTTGCGCCCCGCCCTACATTAACCGATGGCTAGCTTAATAATTGCTCAAGCACTTACTTTTCTGACGTTGTATGTTTGTTTCGTGACTTTGCTCATTCTGATTTGCTGGGGAAATAGTAGTTAATGTCACTCGAGAATATTGCCTTCTACATTTTTTTATTCGTTATATAGATTGCGCCGTCGGTGAGCCTACCTAATCGAATGCCAGTTGAATAATGTTCTTATCTTAGAATAACCTCCTTAAAAACATACAAAAAAACGTAAATAACAAGTCTTCAGCTAAGGTTTTTTTGCGAGTAGTACCTACATACTTTAATCTAATATTTACTGAAGCAATCAGTAACTAGTCAACATAAAAAGCCGGTTTTTATTTGCGACTTACATACAGACAGATCGAATCCAAAGTTTTATGAAAACGGTATAAAATTGACCCGTCTAGTAATTTTGCAGGTTCTATAACATAAACATACAATAAAGTCATGAGGTATAGTCGTATAAGTCGTATTATTGTGGTCTTGTCCAGCTGAATTTAATCCCTTGGATTGTCAGTCCTCAGCCAGGCAGTTATTTATATCTGAGCAATTTTGTTTGTATCATAAAATCATCAACATAATATACAACTGTGTTCTACATCAGGGATTCTATTCTATTCGGTAAAACCATATTGCTTTTAATATGTTATCGTATTCTTTTAACTCAACCGCGTAAATAAAGCTGGAAACATTGATACAATATCATCTCTAAAAAAACCTCTAATATGTCGAGTAGAACAGAGCCCCAGGTAGGGTTACCAACAGTGTCCTCTTGGTCAATAACACAGGTAATAAACTAATACGAGTCTAAATTAACACTTAAAATATTCAACATATTTATATCACCATAATACTTTGCCAAGTTTAATTTTGCTACTCTTGATTGCCGCCCTTACGTAGTCGTTACAAACAATTTTACCCTTTATATGTATGAATTACCCTATTGATTTTCTTCTAGGAAGTTAAACGAACTCCTAAGTTACTCGCATTTCTGTAAATTAAGATCACGGGCGTGTCAGTCGCGAGTATGAGGGCATGTTTTCCAAAGCCTGAGATCTATATTGACATATTTCTAAATATTTTGTTATTTGATCTTTAGGTACATACCACTTAAAAAATAACTTTAAAAATTATTAACCGATTTAAAACTTAAGATCCATAGTTAAAAAATACTTGACATTTAGTTCTAATAAGTTGCCACAACCTAAACATGGGTCGCATCAGCGACGAACCGAAAAATTGTAAAACACACCTCAGGTATTGTAGTGTGAATAAATTATAAGTGCCGCACCAGTTTCCTAGTCCAGTGTACCCTGAGCCCCATCTCCTCTCCCGACCTGAACAAATCCCGAGCGGGAAAGGAAAATCGTGAATCTACGAGGGCTCAGGTTATGCTTGTCATCGCGTGACCTACTTACCCCTGTAGTCTGTTCTCTCGATATTGTTATACCAGATCTCTGCTAGGTTAGTTCCCTGGTACTAGGTTTATTAACTTAGCTTAATACGGAGTAAAACGTTGCAACCCTGTACGTATTAGTTGCTCTAGAAGTTCCAATCGGCGGAATTAGTTTTGTGAATGTGAGTTTGTTTTTATTATTCTGTATAAATTAAACAAAATTACTTTTAAATTTATAATTTTGCTTCTTTACTGGAAGCTATGTAAGTTTCATTATGGTTTTGTAAACAAAATAATGCTTTAAGAAACATAGCAGCTCATATGATTTTATAAGATTCCAGGACGCGCTCGTAACTCAACAAAATGAATGTGCCAGAAACATCCGAGAGATGGCAATACGGGCACCTTAGCGCCAAATACGTATCATTAATAAAACATGTCTCATTATTACCAGAAAAAGAATACCTTTTACGTTCTCTGTTCTTTTATTCTGTGTTTGTATTCGCGTATCGTGAAGCTTTAGTGTTGCCGCCCACACGACTGACCTGACCATAATTAAAGAGTCACTATACCAACCGCAGGAAATTGGTTCACTGACCCCTACTTTTACTGCATAGATCATGCTCTATACACGTAACTAGGAAGCGGAATTATTCCCAAAGGCATAGCCCCTTACGTAACAAAGTTGCCGGACTCCTTCACGGGTTCTAAGAAATTATTAAAATGTCCGCGTTTCTGGTTCATATTAATACAATCATAAACGTATTCATGTTTAAAAATAAAGCAGAACATTCTACTAATTCAATCCAAGCGTCATGGAACTCATGTTAAGCGTTTAGAAGAAACCAACCGTAATAATCCATTTTCGTGAGAACTAACACGCTACGTGACAGCCAAAATTAGGTCTGAAATTACTTACGAGTTACGGCGTTCTTAACTAATGTACAAGTATTCGGAAGTCGCCGGACGGCAGAATTTGTAAGCACGTGTTACGGTGTAATTTATTCTAGCGTACGATAGTACCGGCGGTTGTCGCCGCCCGTCGTCAGGTGGCGTGCTTAAACCCACTAGCGGCGCCAAGCGGATAACACACGAAACTATGTTTGGAAAATGAAATGCTTTAACATCACGTTTGGGATGGCTTTCAATTTTATTTTTTAACTTATACGAGCAGATTTGTGCGTTAATTTTATTTTAGATACTAAATACTAAACATTTCATTGCTAAAATAGATAAGTACGTATAAATAAAGAGGATAGCGTCTTTTGTATCCAGAATACAATTTATGAGTTTTTCTGTATTTTTTGTGTATTAGTTGTATTTTGACCTAACGAAGACATGTCATGTTTGATGTAAAACTTTTCAGTAATTTGGTTAAGTAAATCGTAACGAAGGAAGTGACACAAATAAATAAATGAATAAATAAGTACAAGTAGATACACAAATTGACCTAGACCCAAACTGATTATCTACAGAGAAATACCTAATTAAATCATAATATTATAAGACGCGTTAGCGTAGTTGGTAGTGGCCCTTCGAAGCTAGCGGTGCCCGGTTCCAAATCCTGGTAAGGGCAGATATTTATTTGATGAGCGCGCAAGTATTTATTCCTGAATCTTGGATGTTTTCTATGTACCTATTTAAGTATGGTTTTCTCTATATAAGTATATTTATCGTTGTCTTGTACCCATAGTACAAGCCTAGAGCTTAGTTTGGGACCAGGTCAATTTGTGTGACATTGTTCCCTGATATTTATTTATTTATATACCTACGTAGAAACATCCAAGACGCAGGAACAATTAGGTATTCTTGCTCCTGCAAATCGCTCAAATATTAAATTATTGGTCTGAACTGGGATTCAAAGAGGGGACCGCTAGGTTCGTGGTCACCACCACATCCACTACCACTCACCGTCAACTAATTAAAATCTCAAAAACTACACAGCGTATCGTGTTCAAAACAATGTTGGTTGGAAGTATTTCGTATGTTCTACTACTGTATTTTTTATTAAATGTTCTATTCAAAAGCTACCCACCCGGATAGAATTTTTACGACTTTAGAAGCGTATATCTCGCCAACTGTTCACTTTCGTAAAAAAAGTCACTTAAAAACCTCTGTATCATTTTGGAAGCCCTATCTAAAAATATCCCCCACGCTGATGTAACTCAAAAAAAATTTTTACGTCCCCTAGTTACATGTATGGAGTGCCACCCCTAATTTTTTTTTTTTTTCAATTTTACTACATCATTGTATAGCGGTTTATAGAATTCATCTATCCTCCAAATTTCATTTATATAGTGCCAATAGGCTCTGAGTAAAATGGCTGTGACATACAGACGGACAGACGGACGGACGGACGGACGGACAGACGGACAGACGGACAGTCGGACAAACGGACATGACGAAATTGTAAGGGTTCCGTTTTTGCCATTCGGCTCCGGAACCCTAAAAACCACCAGATCCAGAATAGGTACGAGTACAACATTTTTTACTATCAAACGCGCTTTCCTAAAATGTGTAACACCCACTTTTTTAACTAAAATATGTTCAATGCTACATTTAATTATTGAATTAGGTAAAGGATAGAACTTAAACGTAGCACGGGCACTTTTATTACTCAAAAATCTACCAACACTTCCCAAGAGAAGACGATTGCTAAATAGTAAATATGTAGTGAATAATCAAACGACAAGATTTGTTGTCGAAAAATCTGGTTTTATCTTGCTTTTTCAGTTAGCTTTAAACCCATTTTCAAGCTAACTAAAGGCAAAATAAAAAATCCAATGTCGTTTATTATTCACTTCATATGAATAGACTTTACTCTCGTAAATTGTCTGCGTATTAACAACTCAAGCTTGTAGTTTCAGACTGGATAGGAACTGTTGCTGCCAAAAATAGCCTCGATCGAAAACGATATAGGTACGAGTAAGGTACGGAAACTGCGGGAAGCAAGTAAGTTCTATTTAGGGAGCTCTTAACCTCCTTGTTTATGACAACACAGGACTAATTCCGTATCTGTGGCGGCTGTAGCTCATTCGAACTTTCTAGAGAACTCCGCTTAGTTCATTGTTTTCTTTTTCTTGTATTTACAAAGCGGCTCGGAGCGGAGGAAACAGGCTGGAAAAGCGATTGAATGGGATAAGTCGGTAAATATTGGTATAAAATTAAAGTTATGATAATATTATAATTTACTACACTAGTTAGGGTCAATATTTTTAACACAAAAGCTGAGGACTACTATGATATTCCATATTATTCCTTACCTTATTAACATACATATGGCTAGGCAGAGAATATGGAACGCCACTGGTCTAAATATATAAGTTTCACTTCCTTTACACTTATCAACCTCTTCGTGCACGTGTTCGGGTGCTTTTAATTTGGTCCTCATTCAGTACACGCGAATATGATAACTGCATGTGTGTCTAGGACACCCGACATCTCCACTCACTCTCGCTCGCCATACCTCTTTCATAACTCTTCTTTCATCCGACATTCATTTTGACGACACGTTGGTCTAGTTGGGAGTGACCCTGCCTCCGAAACCAGCGGTCCTGTGTACAAATCCCGGTAAGTGCAGATATTTGTGTGATGAGCGCGAATATCTGTTCCTCAGTCTTGGATGTTTTATATGTATTTAAGTATTTATTGCTCTATACAAGTAAGTTGATACTGTTGTACTGATATTTATATCCGTCCGTTATAAATTACCAAACCATCTTAACATATCCTTTTCGATCTTTGTCACTAGATCTGCTTTCAATCCACATCGTTCTCGGATCTCGCTATTTCTTACTCGAGCTTATTGACTCTACTCGTATGCTAATTTCACAAAATAAAACTTCACATTGAAAATGCTAGTCCTAAGATTAAGGTAGACAATCAAGGTACATGTGTAAAAATACCTTTAATAGTTCTACTAGTATACAGGAGACTGAATTGTATTCTATTCAACACTGAACAAGCACAGTAACCTCAATCTCCCGATACCATTAGTGAGTAAGTCCGCATTATCAGGAAACTTTATAATAGCTGTTATCTTTTAGTGTAAGTGTGGTGACGTCACGAGACGAAGCCGTACCAGGCGCCGGCGCCGGCTGGGTTCCTAAGAATGCCTAGAAATATACTTATAGAGAACTAAAGGGACAAAAATGATGCCGATCGCAACTGGTTCAATTACTAGCACAGAGGCGATTTATTTTGCCTGTGTTGGCAACACGTTTGAACGTTTGTAGTCTTGAGATAGCAAATTTGATGATTACAGAAGTCGTAGAACATCAAGTCGCCTGTGAGCTCGTTTGCCACCTCTATCCCATAAAAAATCAACCTCACAAAAACGCAATGACGTGTTTGATTGAGGGCTTTACCGCTATGTACTCGTACATTCACCACCGTCATAGCAGTAAGGTTCTGTAACACAAAGGTCTTAAACTCTAAGTAGACCTTATAGACTCAGTAACTCGTGAGAAGATGAAAGTTACTAGCTTGCACGGCAAGCTGCCGACAAGAATATCTCGACCTTCTGCTTATAATTACCGCTACAAACTTAGAAGTCATGATACTAAGGATTTCAGTGAACTGATTGATCAGTAGGTACTATATTGTATGAATCAAACGTGTAAAGTTGACAATTTGAGTTTAGCCGAGTGCATGAGAAGGAAAATTAAGTTGAGAAGGTTAGGTGAAATTGAAGTAGTAGGTAGTATCCTTTTGACAAGTAACTGGATATATACATATAAGAAGGAGCAACTTACCCGAAAGGATTCATACTGCAACTTACGACAGACTATACCACTTTAAATGTAATATTTTCTCTTAATCTCACATCATCTCTAAATAAATTGTTTACTCTAAGCTTGATGAACGCAAATAAGTACACTAAATAAAATGTTCAAGTTAATTATTTATTATAACTAACGCAGTATTATCTCGTCGATGCGCATGTCACAAGGCTACGCAAACCATATCCCCTAAAATCCAATTAAAACTTCCTTTGATTTACTACTAAGCTTTTTTGCGGTGTGATGGCGCATGGCCTTTTCCCCTGGGGCAAAAGTATCACATATTCTGCTACTGGTTTTTTTGTTGCCCCATCTTTCATTTACCTACCTTGAAAGTCGTAAATACACACACATTGGGTGGCTAGAAAATTTGGAACGTTTACAAGATGGATTTTTTTCACAGTTCTGTGTTTTATTCATCTTTAATAATATTATGTATTATTCTCTTGCAAAATAATTTAAAATAAATTAGCAAATTGTCCCACGTATCTAGTTCCGTGCCAAAATGCCGTCAGACAACGTCTTACTTTAAATCTTTCAATATAACTCCAATTACTTAGCTTTACTTACACAGCGCAATTTGTTGGCACAGGCGATATATGCAAATGGCTCTCTAACACATTCGCAAGGGACCCTGTATTACAATTAAAATATGTAAATGAAGATATTACCTACTACTTTTCATTCCAGCTCGATGGCTCCGAATCAATGGGGGTGGATGCAAAACAGTTGCACCCTCGATGACACTGTTAGAAATATGGACTACTCCCCCGTGGGGCGACTTGCAGACGACAAAATGGCAATTTGCGTGTTTATACATTCACTTATCTGAGTTAGCGTTATGATATAGGCTTCTAAAGCTTTGCTTGACATTTATGATATTGAAATGTAAACTGTAGGCAGACGGGTAGGTTACATTACATGGGAATTCAGAACGCAATGATGATAACAGACAATTAGTTGTATGCAAGAAGCTTATAATGACACTGGAGATGGCACGGCGAACAATGTTTGAAACGAAGAAAAGTGACCTTGAATGACGTTACTTATGTTTTGTCCCTTTCTCAAAAACTCAAGATCTCGCTAAAGAAAGGGACAAAAAACATAAGCGACGTCACTCACGGTCACTTTTCTCCGCTTCAAAACGTTGTTCACCGTGCAATCTAGGCTTCTTGGTTGTGTGCTTGGGATAAACCAATAGAACTAAAATTTTATGAGTGTTAAGTTCGATTTAAATCGTTTTTTGTCTTTAAACTAAAGCTGAGTATTGTATTCAACAACATACCTTCATTTTAATACAACATAGCATAGCTTACAATTAATTTAATAACCAAAGTTTTAGCAAGCAATTGATATGACTCTATCTGATTCCTTGGGAGAAACCAATATAGCACATATCTAGTTGGTAATTGGAAGTTAACATGCAGATTTCACTTACACATAAAGTAGGATTTAAAAATCAAAAACACTTGAAAATATCCAAATTTCAAATACGCGGTAAAGTTTCGCATCACATCCTATCTTCGTATCTCCATCGAATAGAGCAGTATCAGTACATCGGACACCGCTTCCCGCCGAGACAACTGCTAAACATCCAAAATTACACAGATTGCGAGCGGGCCGTGTTGCCAGTAAATTAATATGTATGTAAATTTCCCGCCGCCTCCGAGCAGCTAAGCCGACGTTTACGCACCCTTGCCGTATACGATATAGATTAATTTGAGTGCTCACGCTTAACCTTACTAATTGTGGAGCGTTTACTTTGATTTTTAACGAATGACTATCGTGTGTGACTTGAAGAAGTAAATTAATCTCGCTTAAGGTGTTATTTATTTACTGCAGAATTTGGGGAAAATATATCAAAATTGAAAAAAAAAACTTTATTCATATTTATCAAGATTATTGATTCACTGTCACTTTATGTCTGATCACCCAGATTACACCAAACAAATAACAAAATATACATAACTTTACGCCCTTCTTTAGCAAAGTACTAGAATATCCTTAATCCACCTTATTAACATCTTCATCGTCGTTCTTCAATCGCTCCTTAGCCACCGTATCGTATGCCTACTTACTATCAATTTACCATCCTATTCTGCTTTAAAATCTTCTACAAAATATACTCATATTGCTATCGTAGCAATATCATAAAACGCCTCGAAAGGTAATTAAAACAACCGTGGCGTGTTAACGTAAGCGACGGCTTAACTCTCATACCTCTTAAATAATAAAGCTAGATACGTAACTTCATATACGAAGTATAATTAAACCCTCCAGGTCGATACATAAGGTCGTCTATGTAGTACAATTATTATGCCAGATACGCTATTTTCTTGGCTGCCTCTGACCCCTGCGCTCGCGGCGATCAATCGCTGCGAATGAGCGAATCCCTTCGTTACGCTAATTCGGCCCTCCATGTACGATAAGTGGAATTGTTAATAAGCTTTTCCTACCGTATTGTTGTTTTAGGTAGCCTTTTCAAGGTTATCTATACATACAGTGTTATATCTCATGAATATTATCAGAGCTAGTGAAAAGGGCCAACTTGATGACGTTTATTACGATTAGTACACTTGAACACTCACGACTACATTTGTATTTCCAGAAAAAAGCGTACTAATTCTCCCCAAATGTCTCTGACTCTCTGGGACGCTGTCTGATACCGAGAGCATCTGAAAATATTCAATTCTTATATTAGAGAAGGCAGAGCCAGTGTCTCCCCTAATACCAAGTGGGTAATCGCCGCCGCCTGTATAAACCCTAGGACGCCAGGAGAGGAACGTACACTTCCAAATCTATGAAGAGGAATCGCAAATGCTTTGCCAAACTGTACAAGAGTTCAACTAGCCCCAATTTTTACAACAACATCCTTCATTCGCTTTGATTCAATCCCTGCAATCTTCAAGGCCTGCGTGCTACAATTCTTTATTCATAGTTTCTACATCTATCCAATGAGTCAATTTGCATACTTATAAACGCTGTCTCAGAGTTTTGTTTTTATTTATAATGATTTTGCATGTTTAAACATATGAATTGTAGTAGTATAATTCTGCTCTATTTCTAAATACATTGGCGTCGCATGTCAAGATAGCATATTAATTAATTCGAGCACGTGGGGCAACAGACTTAACATACATATACGACTATATATATGTTTATATGTGTTCACTTCACTATACCAGAACTAACGTGAGTCGAAAATCAGTTGTTACAGCCTTCAAAGCAACGGACCCTGGTAATTTTTTCACAATACAACTATAATAAACAGTGGTTTTATCTTATCTTATCCTAATCTTTTCAGTAGAATTTGATCAATGTCAACAAACAAAACAATTTTAAACTGATTACGACCAGTTGTGACGTCAATCAAATATTTTGTCATGCAGTAGGAGTTGACCATGACGCCATGCCTGATTCGCATACGTCATACCGTTTGCTACCCGTGACCTTTATCCGCAATTTGCAATACAATAATCGTGAGACGTGCATCGAATTTCTTAGTATTGTGCAAAAGTGGTAGAAAGGTCTATTAATAGTGGACGCAGCTTTTCATCTAGCGTTTATGTTCCCGCTTTAACGATGCGATGAAATTGCTGTCAATTTAATAATCTCGGTAAACCTTTTGTGTTGACCGAAAGCTACAAAGTAATCATACTAAAAATAGTTTAGTAATAATAAGTTTTTCCCGTGACTCTATCCATGTAGAACTCATAGAGTTCTCATGAACTTGGTTCTAAATTTTCCGCGAGAAATCTTTGTCCCTAATCCAGAACATTCACTGTATTTCACGTGAATTAGATCTTATTGAATAAACATATCTGAAATAACAGCAGACTGAATTGCGGGCCAAAACCTTAATAAACAGGAATCAGTTAATACTGCAACTCCTTTAGTGCACAGTACGAATATTTAAAAGTAGCATTTGGTTTAGTTCTTTAAATAGCTCTTCACTGACATCCGAAAAATATTTTATATAATCGTTGCATCGCCCTACTCTTTCAAAATAATTCTTATATTGTTACTTAAGTACTCGTGCATTGATTAATAGCTTGAGTGTTTGTTGTTCTTTTTTTGCGTTATTTTTTTTTCTTAGAAATTAACGCCATGATTCCCTATACATTTCCTGGTACAATGTTCCACGAAACAACGTTAAGATGAATAAAGATCGCATCACTGGAAGCCAAATACAATTGCCGCGTAACAAGTATCGATTTGCTATTTATAAAAATTGTCGCTAGGTGAATGATTCATAAATTGATCTATTCGGAAGTCAGTCGAAGGGTCGGATGCAACGAGCGCGAGGGTGCACACACCACGTGGCGAAGGGGTATAATCCGGAAAAAAAATACGGCTCGTGCGCTCTCCATCAGGAGTATTGACGTAACTATATCTAAGGGTACATGTAGATTGATATGTGTTTTAAATCCCCCTTTTGAAGACTGACGATGTGTTTAAGCTTTTATTGTTTCAATCGATCGATTTTGAGTGTCTCTGAAAGTTAAATAGTTATAAGTACAAAAGAACCATTATTCTTATTGTTTTTTTTAAGAAACTAAAGTATTGTCATGAAATCGCGGTGCTTTTTGTTTTTCAGCATACAGAGGGCGCCACTGGACGCTCAGTGCAGTCCTAAGTACGGTTAATTTAGTCGGGTCAAGATCAATATAACTGTCAGTTGTAAATCTTGTTGTGAGAACCAAATTAGGTCAACCTTTTGGTTCAAATACGTGGTCCTAAGTAGAGTTATGTTGTATTATATAGGTATAAATAAATTGACAACGGTTTATCTTGCAATAATCATTATTCAACGTCTTGTCAAAAAAACCCAATGATTTTTAGATATAAATCCAATAAGACTTCAGCGTTTAAAAGAACATCAGTTTGTATGCAGAAATATATTATTAACATTATATTGGTCGATGTTGATGTTTACACGATAGTAGGTACTTAAGTTTACTACCCGGCAGATGCTATATACCTATTCAAATGTGAGTTTCAAAATACAAATTGCATCAAAACAAAAAATTACGTTATTAAATATTTGGCACATTACTGATCATAACAGGACACAACTCAATTAGTGGAATGACTTCCAAACATGAATTACCGGTATTAATACCTTAATTTGCATTCAATAGCCAGTATAATTGGGGCATAGGCGATGTACACGTAATCCACAAACAATATTAGGTGATTTGCTTTAGGGCGTAATTGCATACCAAGGGGTTACTCTGTTACGCATCAGGGACGAGTTCGTAGACGAGTTTTCGTTCATCAGACGAATATTTCGCGGACTAACGAGCCTAACAATCAAACAACAAATCTTGGGTTTGGTCATGCCTCTCGCTTGGACACAGTGGATCCTGTGGAAGACCAGCTCTGGCCTAAAGACCAGTAACTTGCTGAGCAGGAACCATTTTGCTCCGTCTGGCTCTAGTTCAGTAATTTTGTGTTCATGTTTCTGTTTGTTAATTTATTCTTCTGTACTTGTGTTAGAAGTATGTAAATAACGTTTTGTTCTTGCTTTTTTTTTTAGTGCTTCCAGCACCGTAGATATAGGTAAAGCATGAGTGTTAATGTTTTTTTATAGCAAAGGACAAGGCACACGAGCACACGGGCCTGATATGTGGGATATAAGATCCATTAGAGATTTGAATTCTCGAGACTACAATCTCAAGGCTGAAATCTTAAGACTCCATATTTGTTGCCAACCCTGAGGACTAAGATCCTTTGTTAGTAATTATACCGGTTATCTTATTTTACAACAATGCGGACACTTTTGTTTGGCGGTAGGTTAAAGTATAAGTGGGTGGGAGCGATCCGGAGATCCTGCACGAGGTCCTACCACCACTAAAATGTCCGCTCCCAATATTCGAACCGCGGATGCATCAAAGTTGCAATTTTGAAACATCTTGTGTGTGGATGTCAAGTTTTAACCTTAACCTTGTGAGACATGAGTGTGCTTTAGGAGGATTATAGTCAAGGCAATTTAGTTTGAACCTTATTTTATGAGTACAAAGTGCAATTTTATTTATTTCTATGTTGAAATTGGCATTTAAGAGCAAAGGTAATTGAACTTTATTCCCTTACTGTTAGATTCAAAGTCCCTTTTACAAAAATCACCCTGTTTGTAGTATGATAGGCATCACGAGGTTAAGTTACCTAATCTATCCGCGGTTCAATTCGATTTTTCAACGCTGTTATCCGAGCAATACGCGGACCAGCGTAGCAAACGCGAAGTGGATTTCGTAGCTAAGGGACAAGTATGGCTGGCGAATCTTACCCTCTTTGCGCTTATCAGGGCCTCTATTCTACTGCGTTACAACGATATCGCGTTTGACGTGTTTTAGAATCGTTTATGACTCGGTCGCCATTATTGTAAATGACATAAGAGATAACATAACGTTGACAATACGTAAACAAGTTAAAGACGATATCGTTATCACCGTGTAGAATCCCAGCCCCGTTATTGTGATATTTGCATCTGACAGAAAGTGACAAGTACTTTAGCTAAAAAAGGCCTACCTATTATGGTCGTGTTTATCGATGTGTAACATCTGTTACTTTTTGACCAATATGTAAGTGCGAGAGTGACGGATGCTTTATCTTGCGATGAAGGTGACCGTAGAACGGAATAACCCTATACTGATTGAGGGCATAATTGTGTACGGAGACGTGGACCAATGCACGTCATAGAATAACGCTATATCGATCTGTTTACGCAGAGATAAGGACTTAACGTTAATACAATCAGAGCCAGGCTTGTTGATTCCAAGTAGAAACCCTCAGCACCAGAATTTCAGCGTTTGGCACTAGAAGTGATAGCAAGAACTTTGGATTAGAAAGGTAGAATTTGATTGCTAGTTACATAAGATGATTTCTAATTGGTTAATTCATAAAAAATATGTGAAAATGTGTCTAAAAATACTAATAGTGCATCCCAGACAAACACTCATAACAACATAAGTTTACTAGGGAAGGGACCAAAAACACATCGCTAAAAAAATTATAAAGAGTTATCACTATATTCATATGTATATACTCTTGTCTGTTACGGGTATACAGCATTAACGACGCAGCGGAGGGACGTGGAGCCCGTGGCCAACAACTATCATGGCAAAAGAATGCGTAGTTACATAACACCGCGAATATTTAATTTTTTTTCTTCAGAGGATGAATGTATTAGTAGAAATAGTTTTAAAATTAGGTTAAAAAAGTTGCTATTAGATACCTTAAAATCATCATAGTTGTAGGGGGTAGTAAGGTCAGTGAGGGAAACACAATGCTCGAATGTTCTAATACATTAGACATATAGTTATAAGTTATTTTATAAATTTATGTGTTTTCTATGGATGGATATGTGATGGCATGTCTATCTATGGGAAACGGGTAAAACAAGTTGGGTACATGTCAAATGTGAAAGTAAGTGCAGTACTTCGCCAATAAACACTATGTTTGGCGAATTTATATATAAATAAAATGTACCTATATTTTCTTGAAAATAAATTAAATAAAAAATAACCTAAAGTAAATAAAAAAATACAACATTATTAAAAAAAATCTTAAGTAAGTAATAAAAAAAAGACAACTATGAAACTTACTTGCAACTTAGCAGTAATTTAAAATCGAAGAATAAACAAACATTTACTCACGGTAATAACTGTAATTAGATCTCGGTATGTCTTCTAAATAGTAAAGATAAAGGCGGGTTATCGATTGCTTTTTCAATTCATTTGTTGACTTCCGCCCATATATCGGCTGTCGACTAATTTATTTACAGCGGTGTAATCTGTACGCAATGTGTTTATAAATAAAACAAGGGTTGCTGGAAGAGGCATTTGTGGACATTTTTTTTGTATCAAAATCTATGCATTTGTTCCAGTTGCAGTGTGTGTCTTCCACGCGAACGTATATTTTAAAGGCTGAAAGTAAATGAATATAGGTTGATATCTTTTGTTCAAAAAACATTTAATTTTTCTTTCCAAATTATTGGGCGCGCAATGTATCGGTAACCAGTTAACAAATGTGTGTTAAATAAAACTTTGCATTACATTGCTGCTCAAGAAAACTATAAAAAAGTGATTATGATTAAATTCAAAGGTAATTTTTATTATAAATCGTTAACAGTACTTGAAAAAACGATCGTTAGTTAAAATTTATATTCCTTTGGAAGACATACACTGTATAAATATTTCCGTAAATTACTGACTGACAACGCACGGCATAAACTGCTGGACCTAGGAACTGAAATTTGGAAGGAATGTTACTTGGGTACTTTTGGGGAGCACTAACAACGGATGTTTCGAAAATCGACGTACAACTGGAAAAAATAGAGGAAGTAACGAAACTAACAATACTCGTATAAAGTCGCGTGGTATTTATATGATTACTAGATTATGTTATAATTTGCTGACTCCGTCCACGTAGAGCTCGTTTGTTGCTATTCTCTTGGGTCATGTAAAAAAAAAATGTATTAAAAATTAAATAAATAAATATCAAGGGACAATCTTACACAAATTGACCTAGTCCCAAACGAAGCTCTAGGCTTGTACTATGGGTACTAAGCAACGATAAACATACTCGAACAGATAAATACTTAAATTCGCGCTAATCACACAAATATCTGCCCTTACCGGGATTTGAACCTAGGACCGCTGGCTTCGGAATTACCCTCTGTCCTTCCCCGGAAAGCTAGTTCATACTTAATTTCAATAAAATCGGGTAAAACTTTGAAAACGTAAGAAACAAACGAACAGACTTACACTCGCATGTATGATATTTATGTAGGTTAGATACAATAATGCTCGATGAGAGTTATGTCAATGACAGCTTTATAATTGGCGTAGGTATAATTAGAAACAAACGAACAGACTTACACTCGCATGTATGATATTTATGTAGGTTAGATACAATAATGCTCGATGAGAGTTATGTCAATGACAGCTTTATAATTGGCGTAGGTATAATTTATGCAAATTTCGACCATATTGAATGTGAATCAAAAGAAATTCATTCCCAGAATGGGGTAGGCAGAGCTACGAAATACCAACAATTCTAAAAAGACATGTTAATAATTCTGTAACCACATTTTGCACAAGTAGGCTGAGATGTTTACTAGAGTATAAGTGACAGGTTGCAAACCCATCGCCTAACAATACTACAAGCCTTTATTCCCTTAGTCGCCTCTTAGGACATCCACGGGAAGACATGGAGTGGCACTATTCTAACCCGGAAACCACAGGAAGTGTGGAGTAAACGACAAACATATCTTTACATTTAAAAAGATCCATATGAATCAATAATATGACTGTTCTAGTAGATCTAGGTCCACGTCGTTATCCGAATCGTGGACAGACGGAGGGCAATCGAGTTATGTTTCCATTATTATTTGGGGATGGTTTGCATCTACTCGCTGACGAGCGCAGTTAAACCCATCAGACCCATAATGGGATACGAACGGGTAGTTGTCTATTTTGTTAATAGCCGTCGGCCGTCTTTCGCTATCACCTTCGCTCTTGCGTCTCTCAGTATATTTGGCACTCGTGTTTCCACACTGTCCACACGCAAAAGGCCGACAAATTTTAATAAGTTGTTGGTATAAAGGTGCCGACTTGGGACCGTAGGTTGTAGGGTCTCCAAAGGGTCCATCTGTCAAGATTACGTATTATGTTGAAGTAAAGCAACAATAAATATACTGTGTACAAGACCTAATTTTATAAAGCTATAACACCCTTTATATATAAATAAATAACGTCATACATAACGTCACGCCTTTATTCCCAGAGTGGGGTAGGCAGAGCAACAGAATACCAACAACTCTAAACTTGTTGATAATTCTTGTTCATTATTAATTAATTTATATATAAATCGACACGGAAAATCAATTCCGTTGCCGTTGAAGACAAAAATCTGTATAACCTACCTAAATCATTTGCAATCATATGTAATCAGACTAAGTTTTAGAACTTAATCTACAAAAATAAATTGTAAACGTTTGCTGAGACAGCTTAGCCTAAAAAATTAATTACACGATTATATTAAAAAAGGTTTTTATATTTCATCATAAGTTTGTAACGGCTGGATAAAAAGTATATTATAGCCGCGTTCCGTGTCAAATTATAATTCAAAGTAAAATACACGATTAAATCTACAAACGTTATTCAATCAAACTTTTTTTCTTTTTAAACAATGGAAAAAAAAAATTTACCGGGCTTCGAGACTTTTCGAGCAAGCTCATACTTCTAGTGATTCCCGCGCTCCTTTCAAGCTTACGTAAGTTCGCGAACTTTCGATTGTTGTACCGACTTTTGTTATGAAACGGGTATACAAAAAAAGCCCAATAAAATTCTTAAAAAAAAAGTTTGTAAATCACTAACCATCAGTTATGTAAGATAATTCCGCAGTTCAAAGAGATTAAAATGGCACAAACGTAGTGACAGCACAACAACGGATAGTGACCTTAATTAGATAAGTTAATTAGGCGACGTAAAGTGAACAAGCTAGTTCGGCTAATGAAGAAGTGCCCGCATGGCATGCCGCCTACAATAAAACGTCTCCCGAACTCACACCCCACAGTATCACTCCACCCCAAACAGGTTATATAATTACATATCACGCTTCATTGTCGTGATAAAAATACTTTCTCACACTTATCATTTACCAAATCTACGCCACTGTCCATTTCAGATAATGGTGCGAGCGGGAAAAATAATACGCGGTTTCAATAAGAGAGAACGGGGCGGCGATAAAATAACATATATAGTGTCCACAAGCCAAGCGGATATTGATTATCTGCCACAGTTGAGAGCCACCGAGTCCCCACCCGCGCGCCGCGCGAAACAACCTACGTTACCACCACCTCCATAAAATTACCCACCCTAAACCGGGGGAAAAAGGCACATTTTCCTTTTTTTAAACGTACCAACTTTGACCTTTTTAACAACGCACGCGATATTCAATATTTGATCTCTGTCTAACCGACTGAGCGGCATGTGATTGCAATATTCCGTCCCGCTCTAGCACATTCCATAACCATTTTCGATGCATTCCCTTGTCATGATTTTCCCGCGGCACTCGTATTGTACCACTTTACCTTTATGCATTTGAAATAAAAAAGACTGATGTGTGGAGTTTTGCTTGTTTGTTGTAAATAAATAATTACGCACTTCACTTTTGGATTAATTGCAATAGTGCAATTGCATTTATGATATGAAATGTTAATAATAAAAATCTCATTTCAAAACTGCAAGGAATCAAATGTAAACTTAATATATGGACTATTAAGAAATAAATCTAAATAATGTTTTCTAAATAATTGATACACAGAGCAAGTGAACGTTGAAAAAATAAAAAGAGTGTTCATGCCTATCATAGTCAGTCAGCGCTCTATTACAATACAATTTTGAATAATAGATTTGTAGCGAGCTCATGAACCAAGTCTCGGAGGATTCACCCCGAACTTAAAGCATGGCATGTCTAGACACAGCTAGTGAACAAATTCTGTAGGTACAAAAGTTTTCGTGGGGCAAGAGACTCACTACATTCGTGTGAGGCGCCTGTGTGTGTTGGTGTAACCTGTGAAAAATTGCTTTTTCCTTTGTGTGCGCGGCACACAGAAGCCGGGCTGGGTGGCGGCGCGCACTGGTGTGCGTGGGGGGACGAAAGGGGTCCGAGTCGTGAACTAAATAGCTTAGTGTTAACACATATTGACATCAAATTCACCGCGATGTTATCATTTATTCAGGCAGCGATTCATTCTAGTTTTCGTTAAGTTTCGAGCATAAATAATTTGGCGTGCCGCGGATCCGCGCGCGCGACGTTTTTACGGTGCGAGCGTGTCAACGATTAATTATTTTTGTCGCTTTGTTTAACTTACGTCGACTTTGCTTTCGAGTTATTACGAATTTTAATTGCCCGCTGGAGGTTCCAGCACTTTTACGCCTCCATTATTTTTTATTTCGTGTTTACCACTTTAAAATGCAAAGAGCTTTATAATACAGCGTAGTGTTTAAATTTATTGCTTGAAGCTACTGTGGCTGGAAATTAAAAGTTTTATCTTGGTAACACAAAGTAACTTGCCGCTGAGATAACTCTATTACTGACTAACACACTTAAAATGTGTAGTTAACCCTTACTGTCATATCCTGCGTAGATTAATTAATCTGAATTGTTAATCTTATCGTGCCACTTGACTAACTAGTATGGTACAATAATGGCGTCAATTTGCGAGCGACGAGCGTATTGGGTAGTAATAAACAATATCACTAGAGAGCGAAGACAAAAATAGAAATTCAAAGCTATTATGTTAAATGAGATGTTCGCTACTTTATGAATATCTAAGGTATGAGTTAAAAACGTCCAAAGCCTACCGCGGACCCCCGCTTTCACTTTGTTTTGGTCCTTAAATACACCCCGCAAGGTAAACTGAAATAATGACCAAAAAGGCAAAATTGTAAGTATTCTAGCTTTTGATTGCTAATTTCATTGTGCCTATGAGATTAAACATTAAGAAAAAATACCCAGCACTTTTAATTAAAAAAGTGACTTTTCGTTAAAGCTTTTTGTATTAACGCTAATTTCATAGTGCTTATTATGGTAAAAAGTTATGGAAAAAATACTCAGCTTTTCTATTAAAACAAAACATTTCATTACATGCTTTATGTAATGTTTTGCTGTATTGCTGTATACCTACTAATATTATACTGTAGTCTGAATAGCATTTCGCTGATTGTACATTATACATCCATACTTCCATACTAATCCTATCTGACTCTTCCACTCACTTCACCTGCTTTTTATGTTCTTTTAGGCGTAACTTCTTGCATAACTTTTTGGTTTGAGAATCGTTTTTTTTTTCACACGAGTGTCGTTTTCACACGAAACTCTTATAGTTTCGCCATGTCCGTCTGTCTATCTGAAATTACATATAAAGCTAATGTATTTATTAGGTTCACAATGCTTATAATATTATAAATCCAAAAGTTTATGTGTGGGTGTGTTAGTTTGTACTCTTTCACGCTGTAACGGCTGGACGGGTTTGGGTGAAATTTGGAATGGAGATGGTTTATGTATAGGCTTATACCGGAAATTTTTTAAATTCCCGACATAATGATTATAGTTGAAATCTACCGTATGCAGAAGTTAGTATATACTAATATTATAAATATGTAAGTTACTCTGTCTATTTGTTACGCTTTCAAAGATAGGTAAACCGCTGAACCGATTTAGTTGAAATTTGGTATGGACATAGTTTGAGTCCCGGGGAAGGACATAGAGCCCTTTAAATTAAAAAAAAATGGACGATTCTTCAGGGAATAGCAATAAAGCTAGTAATATTATAAATGTAAAAGTAAGTCAGTCAGTCTGTCTGTCTGTTACTGTTACTTTTCTCCCAAAAACTTGGACGTTATCTTAGGGAATAGCAAAAAACGAGTTTTGCGCGGATGGAGTCGCAGGAAACAGCTAGTATATTATATTTAAGCGACAGTACCTATTCAAAATATCCACAATATTTGAAACATTTGAAGCGTTATTCTATTCAGGTCACGTAATAAATCCATCGAAAACTTAATCTGAGTTAATTGATACAGTTAAATTGAGTTGGATACAAAAAGTTTTGAGCAAACGTGTACTTAGCGAGATGGAGTTTATTTGCAGGATCGTGTGGGCGGGATTAGATTCGCTCCACGCTTTCCAAATGAACTGCACTTAAGAAAAGTTAAAGAAAATTAATGGAAAAATCTGATTTTCTTGCTTTTTTTTACCCATACAGTTTCATGAACTGCGTTTCTTTGACATTCAAAAGTCTTTGATTGCAGTCTTGAGCACAAATGCGTAAAGATCTCAAATTTCACTTACCATTAGCTGGCTTGTGTGATAGTTTTCCTTTTCCTTGCATTTGGTTGTTGAAAATAGATTGTATTACAAATTACAAATAACCCATGCAGCGCCCCGGAACAAATTTATCGAAATTATTTCAAAAATGGGGGCAAGTATGTTGTCTGCATAGTGTGCACAGATTGGACCAAAAATCTTTGTGTGCACACATGTGCGCACAGGGCGTTCGGCGGGTTAACAGGATAATTCACCAAATAGCAATCAAAGCAAAGAAATTGTACTTATTCAGTGGGGCTAGACAAGTTGCATTCGACAATCGTTAGCGATTATGTTTTGATTGAAAAATGCGTAGAATGTGGCTATATCGATGGCCATCTGAATTATTGTCAGACCCACACAAAGTTGCTATAAAATATTCTGAATTTCCAAATATTTTATTTACCAAATTTACGGTAACGCCTGCCTGGATTTCCTGCGTTAGCGTGGATAGACATGATTTCGATTGAAAATAAAATAAGCAAATTTAACTCTAACGATTAAATGAGAGTTACAAAATAGTAAGCAACGATTTCTTATTCACATTAAAGTGTTTTATTCTATCTATATTTAATTTATTATTTAAAGGAACAAAAGGCCCATCCTTACTACGGCGTAGCAACCGCGTAGCAGATGGAAACGTCCGTAGCAGATGCCAGCAACGGCGTCGCTTTTTTATCACTCGGTAGTAAAAAAAAGATGTCTATAGACAAACAGATAAACAAAAATGGATGTTTGCGACAGCGTCTTAATGAAGTTGTAATAATATTATTGGCCACACACAGGGCAGTCAGGCGACGCCCCCGCGACGACGAGTTAACGTAGCTAACGTGGGGAGACGTTTTTATCGATATCGTATAATTTATCGATGTATTTGATTACAACTTATCACGGATTTATAAGTTGAGGAACTTTTATTATCAGTGTCAACTTAACTAATTTAACTGATGTGTGATGTAGTCACATATTTTAACCATAAATGGATCGTTTGCTAGACCTGGAATCGACGTTAAAGGTTGGCAAATGCTTTGTTTGAATATACATATATTGGGTTTTTTTCCCACTATTTCCCTTATTTTCTCCTGTTACGACTTGAAATTTAAGTAGTAAACTGAATAACAGTTTTGTATGCAGTCTGTTTTGGAACAGTTTTGTAATTCTATAAAATAACATAAGGTACATAATAGCGTGTCATAAGTTAATAATCGAAACAAAATAAGCGAAAATATAAATAGCTAAATTTCATCCAATCGCGGAAGCGGCGACAAAAATAAAAACACGCCATTACTTTTATATCGACATCGATAAACTGCCCCGCATCTAGAGAGGCGAGCTACAATAAAATGTACCGAGCTAGCTACAAGCTTGAGCAGTTACTTCGTTCCCCCTCCCCCATCTCCCTTACCCATATGCGCAGTTACCCCCACACATACACAACTAAACCTGCGAATGTGTGCACACATAGACGCGTCAGTGACGTATGCATCCGTCAATCTATTTATGGGGCTAATAGTGCTAATACTAATTATGAAGATGTGTGCTTAGTAATCATAGTACGACTACAATAGTTTTCTATTGTTTGGGCGTATTATCCGCCATTGAAGTAAACGTAACGCGTTTCGTATAAATAAAGTTCTTTTGACCGCAAAGTATCATTGGGCTAGATTGGGGTAACTTTGTGACTGGCTTAAATATTTCAACACTTGTTTCTGAGTAATCTATACAAATATTATAATTGTGAAAGTAACTTTGTCCGTCTGTCAGTCTGTTGGCCTGTCTGTCTGTCTGTGTACTTTTCAAAAAATTGGACGGTTCCTCAGAAAATAGCAATAAAACTAGTAATATTATAAATGTAAAAGTAAGTCAGTCAGTCTGTCTGTCTGTTTCTTACGTTTTTCCGGATAAACCGCTGAACCGATTTAGATAAAATTTGATATGGAGATTGTTTGAGCCTCGGGGAAGGACAGTGTACTTTTTGCGTTTTAGAATTATTATTTTTTTCGTATCGCAAGAAACCTACAAGCCAAACTTGTACGTGAGTTTTGCATGCAAAGCCACTTTTAAACAACACTTATAAATGCATTTGAAGAGAATATTTGGCAATTACAGTTCTCATTAAAGTTCCCAACACACAAAGGCTGAAACGGTAGCGTGCGGAGCCTTACAGCAAATAACAGCTGATACCGCTTTGAACCTGCTCACGGCCTGCTAACGTTCTGTGTGGTCCTTTGTGTAGATTGCTATGGAGTACAGATGATCCCGCCTTCGTTGTGCAATAACCCTACTTAAGGTTAAACGTCGGTGTGATTTTTCATACAAAAGTCAAATAAATACAATATTACATACATACTATCGCGCCTTCATTCCCAGGGTGGGGTAGGCAGAGCCACAGAAATACCAACAACTCTAAAAAGATTTGTTTATAATTCTGTAACCACATTTTGCACAATCAGGCCAAGATGTTTACTAGTGTATTAGTGACAGGTTGCAAGCCCATCGCCTAACAGTACTACAAGCCCTTATTTCGTTAGTCGCCTCTTACGACATCCTCGTGAAGGTATGGAGTGGCACTATTCTAACCCGGCAACCACACGGGGTAAATACAATATTAAAAAAATCCTAATCTATTTATGTGGACGCGTTAATATTTAAATATGATCTTCACGTGCTATCTTATAATTTAAACTAGGACTTAGTTTGGGACTAGGCATACATTTGTGTGACAATTGTCCCGTGATATTAATTTATTATTTAACTTATATGTGATTGAAAAAAAAACAACCTTTAAATAAGTAAATAAGATAGCTTTTACAAAAAGTTCTCAGTTAGCGGTGTTCAGTTACCCCTTGGGCAGGGATTGTAAAACCGGTTTTATTCAATACCTGTATTTACATTGACAAATTATTACCGCTAAAAAATAATACCTATAATCGAATTAGACGTAATGTTGTCATTCCGCTTTTGTTTGCATCGCTATGTATACACTATTTACAGTATTAAATATCTATATTCAACACCGCTATTCATTGCACCCGATAAGTGAGATGTCAATTAGACTTTAATTAACTGTAATTTCAGACTTGTCATTTACATATACAAATAAACGAGTATATTGACACTTACAGGTATTACTGGTAATGGTTTTTAGGAGAAAAGTATCAAAAGAGGTATTGTTGTCAATTGTCTAAACCGATAATATACTTGAATACCGGTATTCAATCTACCACTAATCAGAGCTTTAGCGGTATAAATAGGGAAAGTCAATTATAACCGGTTATTCCACATTTAAAACCGGTAGGCAGAATACTGGTAACGATCCCTCTCCTTGAGTGACTATTGCAATATGTTAATCGTTGTTATCGTCTTGGAATCGAAGAGCTGTTTTTGTTGCAAAAATAAATACATAATTTAAAGGCTATCTGACATAACTTAACAACGATTGAAATATGAGTAACTGAACGGAAAAAATGGGCCACCTTTTTCCGTTAAGTATACATTCTATATCCATTTGTACATCAGAAAACCACTCTTCGATCTTCGGATAATAGTTTAGTTTTTTAGAAAACACAATACTAATTAGGGCGCCACTGGACGCCCGGAGCCCTCTTAAAGACTTTTGCGTAAATGTGTAAATTGTTGTGTAACTATCAAATGTGTCGCACGCGCCGCTAGCTCTCCGAACTAAACAATCGCAATTGAGGAGTTTTTATTCACTCACAACTTACATGTGTTGTTTTTATGAGGGCACCGAGCGTTCAGTGGCGCCCTGATTACTTTTATATTGTTTTCTAATAAACTTATACATATAGCATACATGACACAGTTTCATAACCTTTAATTTTCGTGTAGTCAACTTAACGGAAAAAGGTGGCCGCTTTTGGAGTATAACTAATCAATCAGCGATGAGCCGCAAACAACGTAAAATGGCCTCAGTGTTGGACAGGGACACTGTTAACTGATAGGTACCAATTATAGTCGATCAATCCAATTCTCGCCTGGCTGTTGGAAAAGCACCTTACAAACGCAACCGAAAACGTGCATTTTGTTCCAGTCGTCGATTGCCTGTAAAGAACAATGTAATTCTCCAAGCGGCATTTTATAGACTTCCCATTTTTCCTCCAAGATGAATACGTAATTGCCGCTGATTGCGTCATCTACCCGCTTATTGCTCAACGACAAAAGGTCACGTTTTGCTTTATTTTATTTTCGTACTGCTTACGAACTTTCTACTCCACTCTTAACAAAAAACCTTCTAGAACATTCTGAACGTTCATTGTGAAAATCCTTGTGAATTAATTACAAGGAAAGTAAAGAAACCTTATACGTGTCGAAACGTATTGTTTACCCCTTGGTCTTGATTGGTTACATAAATGAATATTTTTTTCTTGCTTTTTCATCAATTCACTTCGTACGCATTGTTTTGCGAAAAATAAAATACATGGATAGAACGTAACATGCGTTAATAGTGTACAATTTAAGTAGTTGAGAGTCACTGACAGTTTGCACTTTAATGGAATGAAACGTAACACACACACACAAACACACGCGCGTGCGCACGTAGTACACTATCATACTTTTATGTCGTTAAATAGTTTCTTTTTCTAGGATTAATTATTCTAAGTTTTTATTGTTACAGTAAAATATTTCTCATATTAACATTGTTCTATTTTTTTTGTATTTCTTGAGGTCATCTATTATTAGTTTTTTTTTATAGTTAACAATAAACTGTAATGATGCTGATGTCCCAAATAATAAAAAAAACAAGTTAATTAGTTTTTTTTTAAGTTTTTGCTTAATATAACGAAAATCTTTAAGTTGAGTTGATCGTTTCAAAAAACGATACTGTTTTTGTTGTGTAACTTTTTTTTTGCTAAAGTGTCAAATTGCGTCAATCAATCGAAATTCCATTTTGTTTCTCACGCTGGTAAAATGCTTTTACGCTTACCACCTGGGCCCAGGGGAGCCATGGGGGTAATGTGGGAAGACCCACTAAAAACCGAGCGATTCTTGTTCCACGCCGTTGTTGGCGAGGGCCGCTTCTGCTTGGCCATTCGACTACGAACCTCACCGACAGGCCGCGTAGCGCGAGCTGCAATTCGCATCTGCTGTGATTATAATATTGTTACGCCGTTGTATTAAGGCGTTTTATTTTCAATCCTGAGTTTTGGTGCTTTGGAAGCGTTTGCAGCCAAAATATCGTTTCAGTCCGATTCAGAGGTATAGCTTTGTCGAAAAACATAATTTTCGGGGTCAGAGTCGTGAAAACCTGATGTGACCATCAGGTTGTCACACCACTGCTATTCAACGGAACCTGCGGCGGGGTCCCTATTTCTGGCCAATTTTCCCTTCGGGCATCTAAAGGTACCTAACGAACCTGACGTACCTTGCGAAATATTTATGATTTCTAAAGAATTTCCGATGAAAGCGACAACAACGTGACAATCTGGTGTGACCACGAGTCTATCCAAAATATTTGTCCATCTTGTCATTGTTGCTTTCAGGTGCCAGGTGGTTTATACTCCCTTTGAGGCCACTCTCACCAGATTACGCCGTAACTGTAAAACCCATTTTCAGGCGTTTTTAGGACCCGTTGTGAGCCTTTGAGGTACATTTCAGTTTTTTTTTGTTAGGAATTTATTTATTAGGTGTGATTAAGATAGCCTGATTACGAAGAGACAGCGATACTAAGAACCCTTAAAAAGCGTGTGAAAGAGAGAACACGATTAAAAATGAGACAATTCGATTTGAAACCCAAGAACATCGCGATTTTAAACTAGCAACAATGCGTTTCAGCAACCAATAGTCCTTGACGGGTCAAAGAACATCAATATACTTTGATGGTCAGAAACTGGACTATAAAAGGAAAAACGATTGCGGCTGCCATCATCCCATCCGATCAGAGCCGGAGTCCCGCAGGGCTCTGTTCTCTCCCCAATTCTCTTTTCGTTGTTCACAAACGATATACCTAGAGTTCCGCATGTTCATTATGCACTTTTTGCTGATGACACCGCCATCAATACGACTTCTATCCGCCCCTCGGTTCTACACGGTCGCCTCCAGGACTCCATCAACGAGTTAGGTCGTTGGTTTAGGCTCTGGAGGATCGAAGTGAATCCGGAGAAAAGGGTAGTTCTACCAGCGTTTCAACCGCTTTGACTTCGGTGTCGCATTTTTAACCATTTCCTTGTACGAGTAGGATAGCCATTTTCGGTTATTTTGAGGAATGCCTGGACTCCTAGAAAATAACCGGAAATGGTTATCCTACTCGTACAGGGAAATGGTTAAAAATGCGACACCGAAATCAAAGCGGTTGAAACGCTGGTAGAACTACTTACCCAAAAGCGCCGCGGTGCTTTTTTGCCGGAAACTCAGTCTCAGTTGGTTAGGTCCCTCATACAATTCTATTCGACTCTACGATAGTCCCATTCCGTGGGCTAACGAGGTCAAATATCTAGGGGTCACCCTAGATCGTCGATTGCTTTTCCGGCAACACATTAGGCGTGTCCGGAATCGCGCGGCCTTCATTCTAGGCCGTCTCTATC
Source organism: Acleris holmiana (assembly GCA_949316455.1). Classification (NCBI taxonomy): domain Eukaryota; kingdom Metazoa; phylum Arthropoda; class Insecta; order Lepidoptera; family Tortricidae; genus Acleris; species Acleris holmiana. The sequence continues at coordinate 9,318,045 of OX438769.1, forward strand.
CGTTGTTGAACAAACGCAGTAAGCTGTCGCTTAGAAATAAGATGACAATTTACAAGACGTGCGTTCGCCCCATACTAACTTATGCTAGTGTGGTCTTCGCTCATGCGAACTCGACTGCTCTGTACCAATTCCAGGTGCTGCAGAATCGATTCTTGCGCAGAGCCGTGGGCGCTCCATGGTTCATGCGCAACTTAGATCTTCACGACGACCTCGGTCTTCCAACCGTGGCCAAGTTTATGAAGGATGCCTCTCGGCGGTTCTTCAATAACGCTCCTCACCATCCTAACCCCTTATTACGCGATGCCGTAAATTACGTCCCGCTCGTGGGCGTATCCTCTCGGAACAGGCGTCCCCGACACGTACTGACCAACACCGATGACACTATCATGGCTGCCCTCGCAGCCCGCGAAGATATTCGTCGCCCAACCGTCTCACAGGGCAACACCAGCTTAGATCCATACACACCACAACGTCTCCGTCCGCGGCGGAGGCGTCGGCGTCCCCCGGCTCACCCTACACGTGGGCGACCCCACTTTGCACCGGTACCGGTACCGGTTAACTCACATAATCGACACCCAGATGGAGTTTCTTGACGCTTCTTCTCAGTCTGGTCTAACGTAAAATTTCCGAAGCGTATTGTAGCATAAAACCAATTCGATTGAAATTCTCCCCTAGCGTCCTAAGTCCGAGGTCGGCCCAATAGGGGCTAGGGGCGCCCTTAGGCATGCTAGTGTAAAACCCACTTATAGCGTGGACTCCCATCAGGAGTCCGCCCTCTCTCTGGCGAAGTAGTCAAAGCCATCAGAGGCTAACAACGTAGGTCCCTCAAAAAAAAAAAAAAAAAAGGCTGCCATCATTCTTTACTTGGACATCTAAGTATTCGAAAATTATTGTGCGATAATTGTTTGTAACGGTTAAGTGAGTGAGTTAGTGCATTAGTCTCTCATGGGTTTATAATTACGAGACACTTGAATTGGTATTAGTAGTTGCTCACGCTGACGTATTCATTCACATCAAGTTAAAACTAGCACACAAACTAGAACAAAAACTTTAAAGCGCAAGGTAGTAAATTGGAGCTTTTTATGATGCTCACCGTACATAGCTAAAAGATCTTAACACAACGGGTTACTGAGAAAGAGAAAATGTATTTACCTACTTTATTTTATCTTCTAGTATTTGGAAGACATGACGAACTAGATTGCAAAAACATATTTTACTTTGTCACGCGTTATTCCTTGTGGGTCCACTGATAGTTTGCGTAGAATTGGTAATAGACTTGAGCATTTTGCTTAAGCGTTTGCTATAATGATTGGCGAAATGTGAATACCGATTAGTTCTTTGAACTGAAACACAATCCACGAATCATGCAAAACAGAATGCACAATTCTTTGATCCTTTTAGCGAATGCTCTGCTAAATTCTCAAGTCGTACACTCATGTTAAGGATTCGGCTACAAGGGCAACCAAATCCAAAAATAATTTAAGCTAATAAATGTGATTTTTGAGAGGCTTCTTGTGCCAGTTGTGTTTTTGAAACCGATGGTTTTAAGTTTACTACAGCATAAATGGCTGTGGCTACTCAGAACCAAATAACTCTCAGGCACTGCCATTGCACTCCACTACCCGCTTTCTGGAAGGGTTGAAGGCAGCATTGGATTAAAAGCTAAATTAAAAGAGGATCTCATAGGATTGAAGTGTTTCTGTAAGGGCCACACCAATAAGTGTGTAAGGGTCATACACACTCTTAAAAACAAAAGTTGTCTCTCCTGTGGTCAATATTTAAATAGCTGGTGTGCATATACTCGTAAGTTATATTTTTATATGATAGGTCTAAAAAAGTCCTGACGGCGTTTTTGTGGGAATGGGCTTCGCCAGAAAATTTGGCCCTAAAAACGTTAACTTTCGGTGAGTCCACAGGAAAGACGGTAACCTAAATCTGTGTATAACCCTTATATAAAATAAGATAAGCCCATACGTTAAGGCGTTAAGTCCACCATTTGTACCTACTATGTGTACTGTGCAACAAAAGTTTAAATAAAAAAAAGCCTATACCATGAACTGGTTTAAAAATTATTCCATTGTTTAACCTACACATTCACTAGCTTAAAATCTACAGTTGGAACCCCAGCGGACACGTTGTTTTATTTCTAGCTGTATTTAATAGGAATAAACCGATTGACTACCGGTATAAAAATACTAACTCGGCGACTAATATACTCACTTAGAGACAAAAATATTCACTCGGCGACTAGAATACTCACTCAGCAACTGGTCCCCCAGGGAACCATTAGTGTTTGTAGGTTAGGTTGCCCGGTTGGGTTAGTTTTTGATGCTCATTTAAATAGTATCCTTACTACCCTATACTTAATTACCTAAGTGCCGCAGCTGTTAGGTTAAAGAAAAGAACATCTTTACAAAACCTGCACTTTCAAATAGAAGTGTGTACAGTAGAATTATTTCGAGTTTACTACGGATGGATTGCCTTCATTTAATTTTCAGCTTTAATCTCATACAAATAAAATAGTTATTACTGAATCGGTACATGTGGGTAACAGTATTCTGAAAATAGCTTTATTTGTATGGAGTTAAAGTTGAAAATTAAATGAAGGCAAACTCTCTGTCAGTGGTAAACTTACAGTAATCGTACTGTAAGAGCGGTAATTGTACAAAATGCTCTAGGTCAAAGTGAATCCAAAAAAGCCCTTTCATACAACGTTAGATAACAAAATGTCGCGTGAACTGGTGACGCGGCTTGCGATGCTCCCGTCCCGAGGTCGCGGGTTTGATTCCCCGTGAAGAAAAATGTTTGTGTGACGGGTGAGATTCTTTTTTCTTGAATTTTGTATATTTTATGTGTATACAGGATGTCTTAAAACTTGAGGTAAATATCAAGGGATTACCAGTCCAGAATACAGTTATTTAGTTAGATAATTAGTTAATCTAATCGTGAAACAAATCGTCGGGCTAGATGTGATACCTCGTAACTATTTTTTTTGGTAAAACTAGATTTTGATGCAGAAGGTTTCCTGCATGATGCAGCCTAGCAACCTAAAACGGCTCTTAAAGTTGTTAGTGAATAAATACGATTGGTATCAGGTCGCGTTCTTTTGGTCTCGGTCGTGTACTCGGGTACAACCACACCGCCCCCCAGACAGCTCGCGTAAGCCACGAAGACTATACGTCCATGGAGCAGGCATGCTATGAAATAGGTGCTCGGTTCACTTTTCAACTTCTAACGTGATTAAAGTTTGAAAATATATCATTGTCCTTGATTATTCTACTCCAAGGTTAACTGATAGAGATCCCACATGATATAAGGTTGCCAACATTGGCGACCTTATATCATAGATAAGTTGTATCATAGATGTAGATATAGTTCTACACACAACTGTGTCTCTGCAAAGGACCATGGGCATTTTGGTACCCGCTTAATAGCAATGATGGTGGTGGTGGTGGTGGTGGTGGCGTTGAAAAGGTCATACAAATAGGAACAGCAAATGGAGATATGCGCCCTGGCTCTCTTTGATCTACATAAAAATACCTCTCCATTGATATATAAATTATGTTCATTGGGGCGGGTACCACATTCCAGTAATTTTTGCCCATTATCCTTTGCGTCGTAATTGTTTATGTGCAACAAAGAGTTTACATACTTACATTGATACATACATACATACAAACATAAATACATACATACAAACATACATTCATACAATTACAGTCGCTTTAGATCGTTTCTAAGCTGTGAAATTGTAAATAATAATTACATAAGTAAGTACGGAGTTCAATTTGACATAAACTTTTCAACCTCACGTTTCCGAAAGTGAAATTCAGTAGAAAATAATTCTACTGAATTTCACTTTACAGCACAACGCTCCAAAACACAATTCCCAGTTTCCAGGGTTATTCAAAATTAAAGTTACTTGTAATGAAACTACGATTGACAGTTTTGTTAAGAGATAAACTGCATGTTAAAAAACGACTGATAGCACGCTAAAAGCACACGCTGATTTTGATTTATAATTGACGACCCATGGAGCCTACTCGTAGTCAAGATGATTACGTTTACTTAAACGATTTTCGAAATCTGTCAAAATGTATGATTACGTAAGCACTCGACGCGTTCGTTCGGCATTACGCCGCCGCTTACATGTTCGATAGCGATAACGTTCGCCGAATACGTCATGTCTAGGCTGCCGTGATACCAAAGAAGGTGGGTAACTGCATAGTAGTAGTATACATACATACATAACATCACGCCTTCATTCCCGGAGTGGAGTGAGTTGTAGGCAGAGCTACAAAAATATATAACTCTAAAAACCTTGTTTATAATTCTGTAACCACATTTTGCACAATCAGGCCAAGAAGTTTACTTGTGTATTAGTGACAGGTTGTAAGTCCATCGCCTAACAGAACAAGCCCTTATTCCCTTAGTCGCCTCTTACGACATCCACGGGAAGACATGGAGTGGCACTATTCTAACCCGGCAATCACACGGGTGTAATAAATAGTATAAGGATTTTAAATTTAATCTGGTTACTAATAGAGTATAGAATGCTTCAACTACTACGTTGCAGTTAGCCGCCTTTTTTAATATTACGATATTAAGGTTACAGATACATCGCGATAGCTAATGGGCTGAAAATGGTCCTTAAATGAAAGTGACCTGAGATTTTCGGGATGCTTTATATAATTTTATTGCTACTTAAAAACTGAAAAGATTGGAAATGTCTGGAAGGTTTAAATTCATACCCAACACTAAATTTTCAATTGCCGTATCCAAAGTTCACGACACTCGGCGCGCGAAGTCGATCGCAAGTCTGCAAGTGGTCATCCCAAGGTGACTTTAGATTACATGTAGGTGTTAACACCCTTGAAGATAATCAAGTCTGTCAAACTGATAACGTTATATGGTTCTTAAATTACTTATTTTTGACTTTTTGACCACTTACTCATCAGAAAACCAATGATTTACTTTTGATTTACTTTGATTAAGGTAAATAAGTATGAGTCCTGTATTTTGTTTTTGTCGGATTTTTTATTTGCTAAATTGACAATTTGTAAAAACATCTTCGTAATGAAGAATATTTGCATACAGTGAGTTTGTTTCAATAGTTGGTGCTGCTTACAGCATTCAATTTACCTACGAGTAAAAACCTCTATAAAAGCGAAATCTTTTCTGTTTTAAGTGAAAGTAGGCCACATCGGATAAAATGGCTCCAGCAGACCTGGATTCGATTAGTCCAGCACGGATTTTATGAAAGGTTTATGCCTCGGTCCCGGCAGACTGCCAATAGTAACGCATATATTCTATTTGGCTACAGCTTGGAACGGGGGATGAGGTGGTTCATTTATTTACACATGGGGTCATTGAATTGGGTGCATCATATTTTTACCAAATTTTATCATTCCGTAGGTAAGTTTAACTCAAAAACATGATTTAGAGGTATTAAGTTTTAATAATATAGGTGAGCCTATTTATTTGACACTTTGAATAAAAACTTTAAATTTGATGTCGCATCAACGAAACGTGTATTAGGTGATTTAAACAGTGACTTTATTTTCTATTTCCATGTACCTGATTAAAAATCATACCCGCATTTATTATATGAGAACTGACAAAATTATACAAACAGAAAATAAACCTTGCCTCCATCACAACGGCAATAGGTCATCCTTTTAGCACAGACTCCGGCTTTAAGCGTTTTGTGCACTTGACAAACCGAAGATGAAAGGAACTCGAGTGTTCTTAGCCTTGGGGGGAGGGGGGGAGGTTCCCGAAAAATTCCCAAAGTGGGGGGAACGCTTAATTATCAAAAAGCCTTCAATACTGCGCAGGCATGAGTCTTGTCGTCATAATTTATTCATACAGTCTTTGTGAGCACAGGGGATGGTAGGAGCGGGAACTGCTTTTTGAAAACTTTATTAAAGTAAATATGCTATGTAAGAAAAAAGTAAGACTTATTGAAACTCCTATTTTTGCTCAATAGCTTATATATTTGAAAATCCCTACTTCTTGATATATACCTAATCCATTTTTTATTTCTTTATATAAAAGTCTACCGGTCCAATGGTCAACTTGATCTGTCATTTTGCTATTCTGTAAAAAGTTATCGTTTTTGAAAGGTTATAATATTTATTTAAGAAAGTGTTCAACTTTGACCAGTTGAACCATGTTGGTCCAAGATGTATGTATGCTTTAGTAGACTTCACAGTTTGCAAGTTTAGCGGCTAATTTACACGATACTCTGGAGGTTAATCTGTTAGTAACGTCCGCGCACACTGTTTCAGACTGATCAAAATTAATGATTTTCTCGATAATTGATGGAAATCCGTGCTCGGCCAATATCTCGGTCAATTTCAACTTTCGACCAAGGACTTAAAATTGCTGACCAGAGACCGAAGAATAACTTATCTTTAGGTACCTGTATTTTATCACTAAAAATAAAAAAGTCAGTCAGTGTAAGAAAAAGTCTTAGATGATTTTAGGTGGTATAAAAAATTGAATCGCCTGTATCTCAAGAACCAATGATGTCTACTTAGTCGTGATAGTTTTTAGGGTTCCGTAGCCAAATGGCAAAAAACGGAACCCTTATAGATTCGTCATGTCTGTCCGTCTGTCCGTCCGTATGTCACAGCCACTTTATTCCGTAACTATAAGAGCTATACTGTGGAAACTTGGTAAGTAGATGTATTCGGTGAACCGCATTAAGATTTTCATACAAAAATAGAAAGAAAACAATAAATTTTTGGGGTTCCCGATACTTAGAACTGAAACTCAAAAATTTTTTTTTCATCAAACTCATACGTGTGGGGTATCTATGGATAGGTATTCAAAAATGATATTGAGGTTTCTATTATAATTTTTTTCTAAACTGAATAGTTTGCGCGAGAGACGCTTCCAAAGTGGAAAAATGTGTGTCCCCCCCCCCGTAACTTCTAAAATAAGGGAATGATAAATGTAAAAATAATATATGATGTACATTACCATGCAAACTTCCACCGAAAATTGGTTTGAACGAGATCTAGTAAGTAGTTTTTTTTTAATACGTCATAAAAACATTGATCAAAGCTACAACGAACTTTTATATTATGTTACTTGCTGCTACGGAACCCTTCATGGGCGAGTCCGACTCGCACTTGGCCGCTTTCTTTTAAATTCGTTATTCGTTCGGCGCTTTCATTTAAGATTCTTTCCAGATTTTTAGTAATTGTAGTTTTGGCTGTGGGGGAGGCGGGGGGGACCACTTGACTCTATACTATCCGCAAACCAAGTGGCGAGTCAGATCATAAATCATCGGAATCATGCTGTCTCTATCGCACCTGCACTGTCTTATGTAGCGGGCCGCGCAACAATAGTGCAATAGCAATAGTGACGATTAATGCCAGACTCGCCACTTGGTTTTGCGGATAGTAAAAAAAAAAAGATTTATAGCTTAATATTTCATAATCGTATCCCTAAATCGATAAACTGTTTCATAAAACCCGCAATATTTTTGAAAGACCTATCCAACGACACTATGGGGAAGACGAGAAAAAAATACAACCCCACGTTACGTGTAGAGGAAGTAAACTAAAAAATGTATTTTTCATGATTTTATTTTACCAATTTGTTGGCGTATATTATATGGGGTTCTAGTTTGACTACGGAACCCTACAAATGGTTGCCTACGCCAATGAGACATACATGCCACTTTTAATGTCAAAGTGTGTGTCAACTCCACGTAAAAAGCTCATCTTGCATTTTTAATTATTCTCAACGCTCATATAGTGCTATAACTATGTATATACCTATAGATTAACAATGTATTATACAGCGTCACCTACGCCCAAGTTAAACTGTCATCAATAAATCAGTACACGCCGGGGTTCCTCTAATAAAGGCGGCTATAGATAGCGTTGTCTATCGCTTCATCGGTCGAAACTTTCCTTTCCGCAGTCAAACTTAGATCAAGCCGAGAATCTCGGAGATCGTAGTCGCTGGGGCGAGTGTGTGCGATGTCATTTTGGTGTGACAAAAGCGGAATCAGGCAATAAGAAGTTAATGGTACAACTCCGATGTTGGCGACAGGCCCTCTGGGCCTCTATTCAACTCAGCCGCCATTACTGTCAAATACGGAAACACCTCCAAATTAATATCGTTTTACTGGGTAAAATCTTAGCCCTGTTTATTAGCATAGATCGTTATCGCGGAAGCAAAAACAAATCTGTTATAGAACACATATAACAGATTGCTTGTTTAGTAAAACAGGATTATTATGCCTACTCATTCTAAACCTCTAAGAAGTTCTTCATATCTTACACGACGTTTTCTCTGGATAGACATAGTTGGTCAAAGAAATTTTCATAATAAGCCAGCAATGTGTTTTTTTTTTTTTAAACGGTTTCGTTTAGCTTCACCGCGATTATTTGTTTGTTAGTGGCTGTTAGCTTCAAATCTTGCAATCGATTTAACATACACGTATTGAGACCCCGTGACCATATAGAATTACGATACCATCGATCTTTAAATCGTGATACTGTAGATGGTACTGCTTAGCTTAATGACATTGATACTAGATGATTCATAAAAGGTTTTAAAACTTGTTTCACTACTTTTTAAATTGAGGATGATGATACTCAGTATTTAAAATTATCAACTTTGTATTTTTTAAGCCACCTAGTTATACCTTTTCCATAGACACGCGCCACTATGCGAGTGTCGCTTCTGTTATTGCCTATTTGTCATAATCTTTGAGTACTGTCAAATCGTATTTGCTCCCGCGACGACGATGTATGTTTATTAGAGCTCTGCATGATTTCATTTCATTCGCGAACATCGTTATTATACCTCTTACCTTCTTTAATATTTTGTTAAACTTTGTGGAGTGGGCGCAGTAGTATTACGCCGTCACCTTTCTATCATCAGGCTTCCAGGCGAAGCGAGTGGCTTCACCTTGATGCCGTCAAATTCCACCATTCATTCGCATGAAGCGTTTAGCTTTGCGAACAGCTAACGATATACAGGGTAACTTTTTTAACAGTGCACAAATTTTAACATATGATTTTGTATCGTTAACATAATATATTACGACAATAACACAAGTTCAAAAAAATATTTTTTTTTGTTGCAATTTATCTCTCTTTTACCTTCTCGTGTGGACACAAAGAAATGATGATATGGGTTGTCAAGCCGTAGGTCAATTAATATGTTAAATAGCATATTCGCAATGATATCAGCAAAACATGACATTTTCAAAACATTTTTACTAACAAGACATCAATTTAACAGTGTCGACGGAGCTCCGCGGGAGCCTACGACCTATTTCTGGGTGGTTTGGCCCTCCGGGCCTACTGTAAAGCTAACATAACCTAAACCTTCCTACGATTCTATAACCTAATTCCACTATTTGCAAATATCATGTTTTGCGAATATTATACTCTGCGAAGAATGGCTGTAGGTATGCGATACATTGTATTGATATTCTAAATTTGAAATTTCATGTACAGCTTATCAGACAACAAGCCCCTCTCCTACTCATATTCTAAACTTGAAATTCATTTATTAACTTACTTAACAACACTCCCCTCTCCTCGCACCCCTGCATTAGAGGGTCCATGAATATCGTTAAGTTAGTGGAATTTTTCAAGCTTGAGTAAAAATAGCACATGTGTTATTGATTAACAATAGCGAAGCAAATATTAAAATTTGTGCACCTATTAAAAATTACCCTGTATAGATATAGTACAAAATGAAGGGTATAGCTTTCATCAACTGTATTATCAAAGAAATATAACTTGGGTGAAATCATCGAACAATTGAACCCTTGAGTTCATCTCTTGCCATCATGGGAGATAGAGGTAAAACGCTACTCAGTATTTTATGTAAAAAAATATATTACAAAACTGTTATTTTCAATACTTTAAATGCGTAACGGAATGTTAATTTATTATTACAAGGCCTCATACAAAACAGTATTGACAGCCTATTCCCATTGATAACAGGGTGTCCATTCTACTCGGGCTACACCTAATAGCTTGACATGTCAACGTATTTTCAACGTTATAATAGTTCATATTTACATGTTGTAATAGCTGTACTAACATTTCAGCATTTCAAAGGCAATCTATACAAAGTGTGAAACGTAAGAAAACTATATTAATCTGCACCACGTCGAAAATATTATTACCCCGAAGGTCCAAGAAAGTATTTACTACGAAACTTTTCCGTGCAAAAAAACCCGAATTCCAATCTCATCCCTGCTGGTAGATTACCCTGAGCTCATAAACAATGCAAGTAGCAAAACAGACTAGTCTTAATTAAACTCTATATAGTTACAGACTCAATCTTGTGTAAGTTAAGGAAAGGTTAACCCCTCCTCTGCTACCACCCACATTCCCAAATTTTCCCAAAGTATCGTTTAATGTAAGTTTATTATCTCCCATTATACTTGCTGAACGTTGATTAATTATTTTTTAAGCTGAAGGTATTTTTACGGTTTGTGTGACTTGGATCTGATGTATAGTGGAAACCATTTTCAGTCAACAAATTAAATATAAGCGTGAAATAAACTTTATTTAAAAGATCAAAGAACCTGCTAGTATGTGTTACGAGACCGCGCAGTTTAATAAAATTTTGTTGTTAACATAAACAGCAGCGTGATTTAGTAAAAATGTAGCACATCATTTTTATGTAGTCTTAAATCGATAACTAATCACTGAGCATATTTTTTTTCTCCTTTACCGACGCTACATAACTTCAATTTTCAATTTTGCTTTATTATAACTCTTCGTTTTCGCTTGCCTACTCAAAAGTAGTAAACTTACTGGAAATCGATAATTACGAATAAGATTTATCTGTGTACGCTGCGTTCGCGCCCCGCTCCCGTTCCACTCACGCCTCGCTATCGCTCCGCTCGCACCTCGCTCACGCATCCTTCACGCTCCTCTCAATCCGCTTTTCCCTCCGCTTATCCCTCCTCCCGACCCCTATTAATAACGGCCGTCGATTCTAATTATTAAACGACATCTATCGCGTCCCGGAATCTACCCAATTTGTATACAATGCTGAGACTGTTATGAGCGCTTGTGGGGTTAACAATGGCTTAAAAAGAACGCACCCTTGTTGATCATTGAACGCCGTTCTGATTAATTGGACAATAGGTATTATTTTCATTTCAATACCAGCAGGGTGATTGATTGATTGGGTGAAGCCGTTTCGACCGAACGGACATACTAAAATACCCTCATACACGTATGCAAACGCGCGAAAAAATTACCCTCTGGGTCAGTCGGGTGGAAAAACAAACTTGACGAGTTTAGAACCTCCTGCTTTTTTTAAATTTCTTCATCACCATACTCGTAAGCGTCAACATATTATTATATTAGTTAAATATTCTAAAACCCATTGAAATAAAAAGCATTCAATTTTAATAATATTATATTTCCAATGAATTCAAATGTAATTCGCCGAGGGGATTGTTAACACGTTTACGAAAACTTGTCATGGTTGACGGTACCAAAATACTATTTGTAAACTAAATAAAACTTTCTTCTATTAACAAAATCTGTAATCTAGATACCAAGGTCTCACAATAAACCTAAAATTTGTCCTTTATTGTCAGTTGACAAAGATTTATAGCCGTTATTAAATATCATGGTGCGGTGGTGGCGTGTATAAATAAATCAGTAAGCATCGATTGGTATAGTCAAGGACGTAAGGGAAGTGTCCAAAAATATATGCCACTTAATAAACAGAGTGCCTTTTTTATAACAGCCTGTATAAGTATATATAATAATATGTGTAGAGAGTAATTTAATCCTTGTCCGTCATTTTTAGGGTTCCGTAGCCAAATGGCAAAAAACGGAACCCTTATAGATTCGTCATGTCTGTCCGTCTGTCCGTCCGTATGTCACAGCCACTTTATTCCGTAACTATAAGAGCTATACTGTGGAAACTTGGTAAGTAGATGTATTCGGTGAACCGCATTAAGATTTTCATACAAAAATAGAAAAAAAACAATAAATTTTTGGGGTTCCCCATACTTAGAACTGAAACTCAAAAATTTTTTTTTCATCAAACTCATACGTGTGGGGTATCTATGGATAGGTATTCAAAAATGATATTGAGGTTTCTATTATAATTTTTTTCTAAACTGAATAGTTTGCGCGAGAGACGCTTCCAAAGTGGAAAAATGTGTGTCCCCCCCCCCGTAACTTCTAAAATAAGGGAATGATAAATGTAAAAATAATATATGATGTACATTACCATGCAAACTTCCACCGAAAATTGGTTTGAACGAGATCTAATAATTAGTTTTTTTTTAATACGTTATAAATCGTAAACCGCATTTTACCTTTCATTCAATCAACTCAAATATAATAAAGAATAAAGAAAAACATTTATTTAGATGTATAGTTGTACGGAACCCTACGTGCGCGAGTCCGACTCGCACTTGGCCGGTTTTTTTATACTTTTATTTTGAGTGTTTTATTGTGACAAGGTCTACGGCGTAGCGGCTTCGTAGCACCTTTAAAGTACGGTAATAAGAATGAATTAAAGGACTTAACTTGATCAAATTTTTACACTACTATTCAACGATTATTAAAAAAGATACGTAATAAATTCTATTTTTATTTTTCCCCTAAATTTTAAATAATCGTATGGAAGTTTGGATAAGTTCAGTTTTGACTAAATTTCCACAAAAACATTCGGTGGGACTGTTTCAAAACATTCGGTGTCCTATTTTTTTACTTAAATGAGGGAAAGTTGCCTTTAGTAGGAAACTTTTTTTTAACACTTAGTACACCTGAAAATTGGTTTGTACTACTTAGTGGTACTAATCGACCGTTCATATTGAAGTGTTTCACACGCCCAGTATCTGCAACGAAACTCTAATCAAATTAATCGGGAGGCAGTCCGATACCAACATTATTAATGCAAAACTCGCGCACCCTTTGACCTCGGACCCCTCGCCCCTCCCCCGACCCCCTTAAGGAGGACGCCAAATAAGGCCTTTTCTTAAAAATACGGTTACGCACTAGAGTGAGGTGTCCGTTCGTGGAGCCTAATGATCTTGAGAGCATGTTTCTTTTTGCGTAATTTTAAATGAATTATGTTGTTACATATCTGTCTTTTTCTTAGTAGGTAAATAATACTACAATTATGTACAATTTCGTTTCATGTTTTATTCACTTGACTTGTTTTTGGTTCTTACCTTACCTACTTATTGACCGTAGGTTTTATGAAAGAACAAACATTTTATTTATGCTTCCATACTTATTTAATGTTTTATTTTTTTCACAATAAAAACTTATTATATACTTATTTTTCTTGAACTTTTTCGTCTGACATACTGTTAATATCAGATAATTATCTTCGGGAAATAATAGTAAGTATATGATCTTGCAAGGAAGGCATTCCTTTTGAATTTGAACTATGAATTCGGTTTTTCAATATCTATTGAATTTATCGATTACATTTTAAAAGTTAAAAAACCCGACCTCTTTCACAACAAGATACTTATTAATATAATGGTAAAAAGCCAACGGTCGATTGCTTCAATACGCCATACACTATGTAGATAATTAACATGTTAAGAGGCCAACGATAACTGTCAGAAGCAACAAACAGCGCCCTCTTGACAAGGCCACAAGAACCATTATCTTAACTAGTTGCAACACGCACACACGGCAGAATACACACACATTCAAGTGTAGGGTGGTGATGATAAAGGGGTGGAATGATCCACTATAAATTACTATTCATATGACATTTACAATGTGCTGCCTTCTATGAGTGTTGTCTTGATTAAAAGCAATAGAGTTGTTCATTATTGAATACGGAAGTAATATAGAAAATAAATTTATTCTTGAAATCTCACTAAAATATGTTTAAAAAGAGTAAATAAACAGAAAAGGAAGAAATTAATCTAGTTAGCAGTACTATTAAACTACAACTAATTCCTCATAGTAAATCTAATAAAACTATAAAACATTAAGACAAACAAACCGTGACAAAAGTTTACTCCTGTTGCGTGTTCGACGAAATCCATTCTTGCGCCGCCATCCAAAAAACTACGAAGAAAACCTTTGCTCGCCTCTCAGTTAAAGCGCACAAAGTTCAAATTCCTCTCTTCAATAAATTTCAGCCAGAAAAATCTGTCCTTGTAAACGCGTAACAAATACCGTGTAAAGTTTACCACCGGTTATAAATATTTTGGTTCTTATTACTATGTATTAAGGTTAAAGGTTGTTTGTTTGTTTTTTTTGGGTGTGTTAAGAAACAGTCGGGAGTGGGTCGCTCACACTCCGCGACTCGACATGTTATTTACGTGTGAACACCGCGGGTTCAATTTATCTGACCTACCGGGCCTCTTAAGGGATAAAGCACTAATATAACACTACGCTGTTACATAACCTTACTGATTTTATTGCAGCAAACTTGCTTAGCAAAAAAAAATAAAAAATAACGTTCTGTTTGAAATATACTATTGGCAACATTCGCCAGTATTTACTCAATCTTGAGATATTACAGTTAAAAGAAGATAAGAAATAAATCCTGACACCTGTCAGCGCACTCAAATTATTAGCTATTCTTCGGTTTGAGGTTATAATTTGTATCGGAATGACAGATGTCAGAATTTTCTTTTACTGTGGTATAGTCGTTATCTTTTCAAAATGACATACGATTTACATCGGTCACCACGTAATTACTTTATTTGCAAAGATTTATTTTAACAATTAGAGTCCACATTCATTCGGTAACCCATAATGTTATCGATTGTAACATTTCATTGAATTTTATTTCATCGAACGCTATATTCTGTTAAAACCATTTCCAGGATATCTTAAACATTAATCGCGTAGGTAAGGTAAGGTTAGACTTGTAAGTAACAAAAAAAACTCGTGCCGCGAGAAAGGCCTTTCAATTTAAAGAAAATTCTGCTTGATATTACGTTCAAGGTTTTTCGTTAAAATAATATGTAGCCAATTATTACACTTATGACATTATTTTTTCTTGTCAAACGCATACATCACCGTTGTAAATACCTAATTACAATTATTTATAGCATTTTTTTATTATTCTTTAATAGGCGTTGCTTTCTTTATATTTCTAAGAAACACGAACAAACCGCAAAGAAGTTGAATTGTGGTTACATAAAGAAATCTGCAAATACAAACGAAAATTATTTACTGCGTATTGCAACGTACATTTAGGTCGTTGTGTAAAAAAAAACCATTACAAATGTATCGAAATTTAAATGTACATATTTTTTGCTCTTTTCAAATCCTCAGGTACTTGACATGAAAAATATTTCCTGTCAACATTTCAACATTTTATTTGGCCAGGTAAAGTATGTCTGTAATTACGAGGCATTACAAGATGTGAACACAAATAGATAGGTACATCAAGACATTAAAAGTGCCTTGGTCGCTTCTGATACGTCCACTTACGTATGAGAAGAGCGACCAAGTGGCGGCAGGCCGCGATTACCGCCGTTTGAGGGGAGTCGCCCACTGTATGATGGACTGGAAATATTTCATAATACCACCGGCGTCGCTACAATGCCTTAGAATATTTTTCTTGGGCAGAAAGCCGATATTCCCCCAAGAGTTACGACATTTCAATTTGCCAAGGCGGGCGGAAAATGGAATTACGATTGAAGCGAGAACGCCCGAATGTCGACGAAGCCCGCTCGGGCCCGATCCCGCCCGATGTTGGCCGAAGTCTCCCGAGCGCGCGACGCGCCTGCCGCACCAAGCCAGTGTATTGATTAGATGCGGACGCCCGATGCCATATAAATTAGGCCGCAGAAAAACAGATTTTAAGTAACAACAATACAAAAATGGTTAAATCTACTTCTGATTTATAATAAACGTATGTATTAGGTAAAACGTCGCAGAGCCATATACGTACTTCTAACTTCAATGTTATTTCAAAGCCAAACTTCAGGTACAATGCAGTAAGGAAGATTTCTTAAATTAATCTCGAAAAAAAAAATAGTGAATAATTTGGGAAGACCGAACGATAAGCTATACAAATATTACTACAAGTAATATTTGTATAGCTTATCGTTATTACGATTTATTTATTAATAAAATAACACTTTCAACTGAAAAGCGCACGAACGTCTATTTTCGAACTACTAACAAAGAAATCCGAAGATTTCCACCCTTTAATACTAATAATAAAGGCCATTTAACGTAAACCGATATCGGTGGTTAAATAACGTAGACGAATAAATATACATTACATTATTAACGAATGTTGGCCTCATTTCTCGCTCTCTTTGTTCGCATCGCAATTTCACTCGTGTATTAATTGAAAATAAGTTTTCTCCGTAGGGGTTTCAAGGTTCAAAATGATTTGTTAGCTGGTACATTTTGTTTCCACTGATCTACGTGTGAGTTGGAGTTAGGTAATGTGCTTTTTGTAGGTTGTAATAAGGTTTAAGGTTAGCTGTGCGGTAGTAAAGGCACGTTTCATGATTTGTGAGTTTATAGCGACGGTGAAGTGTCGGTGGTTAATGGTGGCAGCGTGGCGCGCTCGCCGCCATATTGAAAAAGTTTAGGCGCTCAAATGGCGGTAAAGCGCTAACCTCTGAATGATGAGTGACAGATAATTTTAGGTCTTGTGTTAAGTGCGTTCGATATTTTTGTGTTTATCACGATAAAATAGTAGAGATTTCATGAAATATAATAAAAAAAATGCACGCAATTCCAACAAATAAACACTTTTAAATTCATTTTGGAATTATTCGTTTATCTAAATACTTACCTACTGACATAGAAAATGGATAACATGTGTAAAATAATAAGAAATGTTGGCGAGCTTGTGTCATGGCATCTTTTCGGTAATTCACCTCGGAAGCCCTCTTTCGGGTGATTTAGATGGGATCCCGCTCTCACTCCCTGGGGTCACCCGCGGAGGGAAAACCGTTGTTTCTTCGAGAAGTTCTTCCTCCACAGCTTTACTTCGACACATCATTCTGAATTTTCCAAA
Source organism: Acleris holmiana (assembly GCA_949316455.1). NCBI lineage: Eukaryota > Metazoa > Arthropoda > Insecta > Lepidoptera > Tortricidae > Acleris > Acleris holmiana. Next base: position 9,335,028 of record OX438769.1, read on the forward strand.
CGAAAATGAACCGAGCAAGCCTAAATATAAGATACAGTTTTCTTTGTGCTGGGAAGGAGTTAAGACTTACAGTTTTTGATTGTTTATTGGCACCTTTTCAGGTACTTAGGGTCGGAGCGCCGCTTAGGATCCGCGGAAGCTCAAACTGCGGTGTTCGTCAACCGACACCCCTACTATTGGTAGGTACTGAAAGTCGGTATGTTATTTGATCGATTGTCTAATATTATAGGGGTAGATTACAAGTTTAATGTTTTGGATTTGTTACTATGGCAATCATTCTTTGAATAATGTTTTAGATACTTACCGTTGTTATTTTCCATGAAACTTTTCTTAGCGTGTTACCTACTTATCTCTAAGTTATGGTGACTTTTTATGTTTTTTATTAATCGATCTTTGATTAAATAGGGGTAATCAAATTAGTCCAAGATGATAAATTGGTTGGTTAAACCCTTTAAAGTTGTATGTCTTTGCTTACGTACCTTGGCGAAAACATCTCACCGCGGTAATACTGTAAAAACATTTTCTTTTTCTATAATTTCACTTCATATTCAACGCACTCGCACACATTAATAAGCAATGCCATAACACACAGGACATCGCGATATTACGGTAAGGCTGTTATAAAAATGTAGGATCCGGAAAAACTGGTGTTATTATTTTTAACAATAAAGGCAGGTTCGATCGAACAAGCTTAACTTGACCTCTGACCGCGTTAGAATTGCTTAGGCATTCGCGTCTGAAACCTTGGTTTATGCACGCCTTGTTTTTTTAAATGACATACTACATGCGCACGAATACAAGGGGCCATCTAATAATACTAAGTGAACTGTGGAAAATGGCAATCGCCAACCCTTAGGACTATAATGTAAAGCTTCAATCTTAGTAATGTCACCTGGGCTGGGATTCTACACGGCAATAACGATATCGTCTTTGACGTGTTTCCGTATTGTCAACGTTTTGATAACTCTTATGTAATTTACAATAATGGCGACTGTGAAACGCGATATCGTTCTAACGCAGTGGAATAGAGGCCCAGCTGTCTTACCCTCAGACCGCTATCTAACAGTATAAACACTGCTGCTCGGCGACAGAATATCGGTTAATACGGTGGTAGCTATCCAGAGGGACCTTGAGACCTACCATCTAAAAACTCGATTCGAGTCGATGGAGCGAGCTCGCTTTTGGCGCGTTAAGAATAACACCCCTGTTATAAAAATGTAGGATCCGGGAAGATCATCCTGTGGGGAGGCCACCCTGTAGATTTATGGGACATGTCAGACCGCGCGGACGGCCTCGCTTTTTGTCATTAACTGATTTTTATTCCGTTTCGTTTTCTGGGGTTTGGGCTCTTTTGTGATTTAACCTGTTATCAGCATTAAAGTTTATGTGACTATATTTTGCATTACATACTTACTGGATTTTGTAGCCCTTGATTTTTGTGTTGAAATCTGTTTGAAGTTTTTTATTTATGTTCATTATTTCAAATATAATTAATGAGGTAGTGAAATCTAATAACCTATTAAATAAGTATAAGTGCTGTATATACTATAGCATTTTTTATCCTTTTTAATGTTTCTTAGAATTATCAATAGTCAGTAAAATAATAATAAATTGATATCTTACGTTACATTTTCAATGTTGACAGCAAAGTTAGTTTATTAAATACCTAGTTTATTGTATAGACTAGTAAAAAAATGGATACATAAGCGATAATTATATTGCTTTATTATTTTAATGTAAGCTTAAGTCCATGACTCACGACGCATTATAATAAAATGTCGGGTTTAAACTTGGATCAGAGTCAGAGCGCAAAAAAAATGGGTTTTGATAAATTATTTTTTTTCTGTAGCTACCCGTTTTTTATTTTCAATTATTTTTTTCCGTGATTCTCATTTTTTGCATAGTTTATAATTTCCCATATAGGGTGATCGAACCAGTAATGGACAAGGTCCAATGATAACCAGACTATTCTGCACCGCACTATATTGACTATATCAATATTAAAAATCTATCATGTTTTAAATAAATAGATTGACTTGGCAATCGCACTAAACAATCTAATTTAATATAATATGTAATACTTGTGAGAAACAATGTGTTTTCAAGCGATTGCCAAGTCAATCTATTTATTTAAAACATGATAGATTTTTAATATTGATATAGTCACTATAAGATGTTGTTAGGTTAGTAAATTACGTAATAACTTAAGACAGAAGGACCCTTAACCCATTCAGCGCCAATCACAACACGTATGCGTCAGAGCGCTATGAATGTTTTTCGCTACATACGGAGTTTAAGCTGCTATGGACTACGGCATAGCGCTACGAGTATAGCATGGCAGTGAATGGGTTAAGTAGGGACTGAATAAATTAACCGACTTGGTAATACATGGATCTCACAACTTTTTACGGTAGAAGAACTGAGTTGCGAGACTTGGTTTTTTTACAAGTTATGTTTTTGATGGGATCTCATTTCTTTTTGTAGATACATAGTTCCAATTTTTTTCTGGTCTAGTACCTTCTACTTCTTAAAGTCCACTATCTGTTTTATGAGCTTTTTTATTTTTGCAGGTAGTCTTCCTCTTTTTCTTTTCAGGTACAATTTCTTGAGCTTGAGCTACAGTTTTTCTCAATGCCCACTCCCTGTCTCTATGGGTTTTTCTCGGAGGCTTTGATCTTACAATTTTTGACAAGTCTGGACGATAAATGCTTCTTAGTCTATTGTATTCACAAATTGAGGATTCCTGCGCCTTAATACTTCCGAAGTCAACATTATATTATATATATATATATATATATATATATATATATATATATATATATATATATATACATAATCTGAATCTCGGAAACGGCTCCAATTTAGTATGCAGGTACTATAAATCTATATACCTATATTGCATATGAAGATGTCTAAGTAAATGGTCTTATCTTATCTATCTTGAAACGGGAAACTGCTAGAGGTCATATAATACGCAACTTTGTAGCCTCACGTAAGTACATCACTGTCAAATACACACACTCGCGCACGCGCGCGAATACTCACGCACACGTACACACACACGCGATCACACTCGCACACACACACGCGTACGCACGCACGCACACGCACACACACACTCTCTATAAGCCGTCTTGTAAAAAGGTTTTCTTTTCATCATAAACAATTATCTGCAAATGTAACTTTGTAATCCTATACATTTTTATGGGGTTACAAAGTTAGTTATGCTGTTGGTGTATCTAGGAAACTGGAACGAAATTGCAAAATATTTAAGTTTTCTCTTGATTTCTACACTAAGCACTAAATGTATTCTAAATTTGAAGCTTCTATGTCTGCTAGAAGTGCCTTAGAGTTTTGGTGATCGGTCAGTGAGTGAGTGACAAAATTAAGAAACTTTGACTAGTTATAATTCTTCAACTACTGGTTAAAATTTGATGAAATTTGAAATATACCGTGTTTATACAATGCCTATCTCGTTACTAAAAATGCAGGCTTCTAGATCTATTCACAACGAAGTTATAGGGGGGTCGAAAATGGCCTGAACTGCTTCGAGAAAAGGATGGTACGGCCGTGCCGCTTTTTTGCTCGACATGGCGGGGGCACTGCCGTGCCCCCAGATTAGTGCAATTTTTAACTATAGCAAAAACCTCAAATTATGAATCACCGCGTTTATTATTTTTAAAATATTAATAAATCTGCAGCAGATAAATAATTATAACTGAAAATCCCACGTTAAGAAAATAAATAATTAATTATCACAATCACAAAAAATCGATATCGGGAAACAAAGCGTTCAGTCAATTCGTTACAAGGAAACAATAGCGGTGGGTGTCTTACTTTTGGTAAGTGTTCTAAATAACTTAGTGTAATTTTTAATCGAAGCCCAGCCCCGTACGATCCAATTGTATTTCGCTTACCAACAAATATTGCTTGTTTGATACAAATATTCGCACTGTAGAGTCAACAATTTTAACTTGAGCTACTATTAGAACCCTGTCGCAAAAAGCCAATGATTAATGTTGACGTAATTTCTTTCGTGACTTGACGGTGTGATTATGACAGGGTACTCGATACTTCAAGATTTTTCACCCATCTGGAAGACGAAAATAATATAAAAAAATACCGAGTGAATATTTTTTAGTACTTCATCTACTTAGATATTTATCCAAAAACAAAAAGTACATACGGATTTGAAACAAAGGCTGCACTGCACAAACTTAGGCCAACAATAGTGCCTAGGCCCGGAAAGTAGGGGATTGCCTGACAAGGTTAGCGAACCGAGCCTTGGCGAGGCAAATAAAAGACAGGCCGTTTCCGCCGAGGAAATAAAACAAATATTTGTAAAAAGGATTTGACGAGTTGAGAACCGCCTTTTTATAAATAATATCAAAAGATACTCCTATTACATAATAATGCTAATATTATAAATTATAAATGTGCAAGCAACTCTACGCTTTTACGGATAAACTGCCGAACCGACATTTATGAAACTTGGTATGGAGATAGTATGAGTTCTGGGGAAGGACATAGGGTACTTTTTATCCCAAAAAATAAGACGGTACCCTCCGATGTCCTCCACGGGCCTAATGTTACACCACCACCGCGCCGTTACTCGCATTTGATATTTGCTGGTCACAATCTGAATCAATCATATACCTTTTCATTTTTAAATAAACATTAAAGCTTATATTAATTATGAAACGTAAACTATAATAAATCATTGATAAAATATACATATATAAATAAACCTTACGATTTATTACAATTGCCAATTGACGCACGCTGCCGCCCGCAGTCCCCCGACGATGCCTCCGCCTTTTATTTTATTTTTAAGTTGGCTTTACAGCATTTTTTCAGGTCCTTGCAGCAAATAACAAAATTTCAAAAAAAAAAACTCAGCGGATATTAATGCGTTTTAATACGTTTATTTTTTCCAACAAAATGCCATTAATTTGGAGCTTGATTGATAGAAGCGAATAGCAAAAAAAAAAAATCAACCCTCAGGGACCTACCATGACATGCCTGAGCAATACAGTTTAGGATGAGCGTAAAGGACAGAGCTATAGCAGTTGTATAGGTATGTCCCTATCTCTCACCGTTAACTGAATTGCTTAGACATGTCGTGGTACCCCCCAAATCGCTTTAGTTTGTTACTTGCGTCTGTAGGCACATCTTGACGCCCGCCCGCCCGGTTTAAGACGGAAGTGTAGAGACTAGGTTCCCATACAAATTAATAGCAACATTCGAAATCTTAGATACTTACCTGTACAACGTGTTTTGGTAGGTATTAACTAATATTCTATTATTATCTGGTAACTATATTGTGTTCTCTAATAAACTAAAGTATTTTCTTGAATTCGAAGAGTGGTTTTTTTTTTGTACAAATGAATACCTACACAATTTATAGGGTAGATTAAATGACATAACTAAATAACAAGCGACCTATGAGTGAGCAACTTGACTGAAAAACTTAACCTTTTTCCGTTACGTTGACTACTCGAAGGTTAAAGGTTATTAAACTATGTCACATTTAGTTCAGTTTAATAGAAAAGACAATATGGTACCAATACAAATAAGACGATATGATACCAATACAAGACAATATGATACAATATGGTAGTGATGTTTAAAACTTGCAATTTTGACGAATTTTAAAATGTTTTTCTTTTATAGTTTTATTAATTAAAATTTCACTAAAGTTATGAGAACTCATGCTGACTGGGCACCGAAGTTTTACAATAATCGTTCTATTTGAACTATTTCACGTGCATAACCCTGTATATAATTTAATTACCTGCCTTCTTGCATAATAACTACCTACTAATAAGTACACCTCTGATTAGGAACAAAACAAACGCGCCTTTTTCAATTAAATTATCACAAATGTTGATACAAAAACGCTGTCGCTTCTACTTTGCTACGTTCCATAAATATTCCGAGGCTAAAACTGTAATTTCAGGAAACCCTAATGGGCTGAAGTAACGCCATCTATGGTTGAGTAACAGTACTTAGCTTGGAGTAATATCTACAGCATGAGACAAATCGGAGTTTATAGCGCCATCTATGGTCCAGTAGCGTAACTATAACATTTTAAATACGTACTTACACTATTATTTTGTCTATTCATTATATATCGTTTTTTATATCTGCAGGCGAAACCGAAGCAAATAAAGACATACAGTTTAGGAATATAATTATTTTACATATATTTATTTTAGGTAAAGAAGTAACAAAAGAACGAAAAATTTACAATGTACTTATATTGTTATTTTTCGTTCCACTTCGTACCAAACAACGCCATCAAAAGATTTTACAGTCAGTAAATTACCACGTTCCTTATCAATATTACTTGTGATTTTAGCAATAAAAAGTTAACGTAATCAGGAAGCTTGCGTAATAAAATTACTTTATGATTTTCAAAACCGGGTTTTAACTAACTTTACTACGCTTGCCATCTAGCGGCGGCACAGGAAACTAAAACAATGAAGCGCAGGCAGAACAACTACGTAGTACGCAATTAACAATGACTACCAGTAGATGGCAGTTTTATACAACTAATAAAGATAGCGACAAAGTTCTATTATGTTAGCTCAATAACGAGTCAATTATTTCGTGTTAATTCTACCATCCCTTGGTGATAATAACTGTTACATATTTTGAATTCCAATTGCCGAGTAATTTACTTTTTTTATTTTTTTTATTTCGTATTTTTTATAGTTCTACGGTTGAATACGTTAGTAAATTAGTTTATTAAATTCGGTTTAAAAGATTTACGTAATGCTGTAGGTACGGCGTTCTCTACCGGTTAACCCATTGTCTTAGTCTATATAAAAGAGGATCAGGCAGACAAGTGGCGGGACATTAAGAGTCTTCATTTATAATTTAAATATTTTTATTATAATTATATTACATTTAGAGCGACAACAATCGAGTCCAGCCCACTCCAAACTCTAAAACCGTAAAACTAACGGTTACTTTCTCCGACCCTAAGTCAATAACTAAAGCTGAAAGACTTGGCTTAACTTTTCTAGAATTAGTTCCACCATTGTATGCAATAGGTACGTGAATTAAGTGAACAGTAGTCGGTGGCCACACATCCGGTTTACGCTTGACGAATTCTTCGCCAAGAAATTGTACGTCCGAAGTCAGTCAGCGAGCCACGGAGGTGCGGACGTGTAGCACCGCGTTTAAATTAAGAATTGATTTTGATTTATTTTGTGCCAGTGAGTTTTTCAGGACTTTAAAAAATGTAAGTGTTATTTTACTAACCATGTTTTTTTTAATAATATTTTAGCTAAGACTTTGGTAATTATTAGACTTGCTAGCGCAAAAATATTTCAATATGGTTATCTAACTACGTTAGGTAAGTACGTAGATAATTTTATAATAATAATCGAAAGTTCGTTCACCGAAACTGTGTGTTTCGACAGTTACGGCGATTTCGCTTTCTTTCGCACCGCTATCTATAACCGCCAAACATTGCGTCTGTGTTGAATGAAAATATTTCACAATTTCCTATTCAATTAAAAAACATTGGTATTATGCAAACAAGTATATGTATAATAATTATAATTGCAGGTTTATTTGACAGACGCACTTGTTAATTTGTAGTTGTTTGGTTGTTTCTCTTACCGATTTATTCAGTTTAATGCTTGCAATAGAAAAATATACATAAGTAGTACGTATTGACTTAATTTTGTATAACTCTCTCGATTAAAAAAAGCCTCATTGAAATCGCTTTGTTACCTACTTATTATACGCGGTCCCGTATCACAGACAGACAGAGATATTTTATCTCCTTTGCTCGATGTCAAATAAACAAACACGGATGATAATAATGTTTCCGATGATGACTTACCTTAGTTTGGACTCTGATGCAGAACTAGTTACGTATTTTTTATCCAGCACAAGAAAAGGTAATTTGGTAACATGACGGCTGTTGGGTCTGATTATTGTGGCCAAGTTATTACTAAAATAGCTTTAACGCCTGGCGCTGTAAAGCAAAACGATACATATATTGTACTAAACAACTTTTGAAGAGTCATTTAGCATGCACATGACATGCATTACTAGGTAAAGACACCAGTACTCGACAAAGGACCAATGTTCGACACTGACTCTTATTCAAAGAAGATAAGAGTTATTCATTCGTTTTGCAACAATCAATTTATGACCCTATGATCTTAGAATTAAAAGCTTCTGTCGATTATTGGTGCATGTCAGCTAAAAGTGTCGAACATTGATGTTGTTACCTTACTTAACACGCATTGTGATCTTGTTTGAGACACAATGGACACCAGTTGCAACTTTTCAAACTCACAATGCGTCTCTATATATTATATATACAATGAGGTGGATGCGCTGATGAACGGGAAACTGCATGTTGTGCTACTTGACGCTGGCTGTAACGGTTTCGTGTTAAACCGGTGTTTACTAGAACACTTCTAAGTGTTAAAAGGTCCGTTCGGAAGTAATGGGAAATATTTTTCAGATTCCTTGACTTGTGAAAATTCTAGTTTCGAGCATTATTTTATGAAATCTCAGCAAAGTGCTTCAAACTTCTAAGCAGGTGTTTTGAAACTGTACATTTTTAGTGGCTGTTTATGCGGCTGTTGTAAGATTTTCCCGTAGTCAAAGTGGGAAGTAAGTAGCTAGTTGTGATGCCAGAATTACTTATTTAAGTAATTTCATTAAAAATTGATTATTTTGTATATTAATTAGGTAGTTATGTGGTTGTAAAATTTAAATAGAAGCTTTACTAGCTGATGCGTAATTAAACTATACAATGTACGAGTATTTATATTGGTAAGTAGATTCATGAATAAATTTACATACCTATTTGAATTTTTAAACAACTGTTTTTTTCTGATGTATTTATAAAACACAAGTAGGTACCTATGTGTGAAAAACTTAAGTAAATGACCTGTTAGTTATACGCACTGCCAGATCAAAACAGCAGTACTTAACTCAAAATACAACTTTATTTTAAAATCGACTTTAATACTCATACATAAATGTCCAATGAACTTAAAACGAAACAAGCAAGTTATTTGAAATTATACCTAATGTATTGATCTAGCAGTGCGATATGTAGTTGTAACACATCTGTATAGACCGTTTAACATTCTATATTTGAAATTTGACGTAAATTCCACATTTTTTTTAACACAACAACATACAACAGGTCCATTACTTAAGTTTTTCACCTATAAGTTGGTAGGAAGAAAATAAGGCGTTAATTGCTCTTTATTAAGTAAACATACAAAGTACGTATGATTAAGTGGCCAAGGTTGTAAAGTCCGTTGCAAAACCTAGCATGCAATACTAAGGTTTAGGTACGTATGCATGGCTCAGCGTAATTGCTTAAGCGGGACGATAGTTCAGAAGTCGCTAGAACATAAATTTACCATTGCACTCTGTTATTTAGTTACTATCGATTTTGAATTGTTTAATAATATTAATTAAAACTACTTAATAAGCCACCAAGAGGCTATCGAAATAAGTAACTCTCTTTGCAATATTTAGAATTATGTCTTTAAATTAGGCATTTTACTAACAAATTGGGTACAAGCTTAAAATAACTCTCGCGCAGTTTAAGAACTACCACGCTCGAAGTAATTAGACCTGTTCGCTGGCTATAAGTATTTAAAAAAACAAAAACCGCCTTCACAAACGCAAGAAATACGAGTATCTAACTTATTTTGAAAAGCCAGGCAATAGGTCAGTCCAACTGAAGTCGGCTTTTGGCTAAAAATATTGTGGAACGCCGAGTTCATTTGCACTGAAGGCCGCTTTGTGTATTCTAAAACATTTATTTTATTGCATAGGTACGTGTGAGTGATCATAATGCTGTTATATAGTTCCATGTCTCAATAAGAAACTAAAGGACATTTCAAGCTCGCTGTAAGCAACGCCACGGGAAAGTCATAGTCATATATTTAAACCATATAAATGTATTTCGTCACACCTACTTAGTTGCTCGACTATGTTAATCGAGATAATCTTAGACCACCCTTGAAATAGGTACCGTTGAGAAGTCCCGGTGGCTATCTAAGGCCTTCATCATCTGTTCCACTTCACCAAATGATACCCACTTTTTGAATGCAAATTCTGGATTCTCACTGATAATACTTACTAATGTATGCCTTCAGTATTCGAGGAGTTCCCTCGATTTCTTTAGGATTACATCATCAGATTCTGACTCGGTGACAATGAAAATACCTCAGGAGTATACTCTTTCGAATAAAAATATATTTGAAAATCCGTCCACAACCGACAGAGAAATCGGTGAACATACATTTTTATTAAAACATACAGTGGAACATAGAACCTCGTCGTTTTTTGAAGTCTCTTAATAGTGCGCTCGTGACTTTATTGTGTATTCTAATAAACTAAAGTACTACCTTAAAATCTAAGAGCGCTTTACTGTTGTACAAATTAATACGCAACACATAGCATACATGACACCTTTAACCTTCGTTTAGTCAAATTAGGTAACGGAAAAAGTTGACCACTTTTTCCGTTAAGTTGCTCACTATAGTTCAATTGTTGTTAACTTATGTCATATTCTCTATAAATTGTGTATTTTTTGCACAACAGCAAAGCGCTCTTTGATTTTAGCATAATACTTTAGTTTATTAGAAAACAATAAAAGTAATGAGGGCGCCACTGGACGCACGGCGCCCTCTTAAAAGTCAGAGTCAAGCCTGCTTTAAAAAACTATTAGTATAACATTTAGTCAATAGGTACGGCAATATTTCTTAATGGGGTCCATTAAGAAAGTTCAACTCGGTGCAATATTGTCGTACTTTCTAAGTAAACAATTTCCGGAACGAAGCATGGACGCAGTTGATCGGTCAAGTCTCCGGGCAAGTCCGTGACGCAAGGCGACTCGCCTGGCCAACTGACATCGTTTCGAGCAATCCGCGGTTACTACACTTCGCCGTAGTGGTATTGGCACTGTTAATACATATATTGATACGAATTGAACTACCTAAAGCGTTCGCAGATTTTAGCTGCGTGCTATTGCAGTGTAGAATAACGGAGTGAGATATTTTTTGCGAATGTTGGTCCGCGGTTTAAGGCCTGTTGGATTTTTTTTAGGTCCTATTGTTTTGAAACTCCCCAACCAGCTACCGTGCCCATTCTTGTTAGTATATATCCCTTTATGTTTTTATTATTTTATGACTTGTTGTAGAAGTTGTTCTAGGGGCAATAGTTTTACTCAGTTTTTGATAAGCTGGAGCAAAAAATGAAAAAAAAAGACGTTTCTCCATATTTCATTTACTTTGTTTATTATTATTTGTTGTTATAGCGGCAATAGGTATACAGTCTATGATAAAATTTCGACGGTCTACTTATTACGATTCAGGATATATATAGTCCGCCGACAGACAGAAACAGACATACAGCGGGAGCTTAGTAATAGGGTCCAGTTGGCATTCTTTCGGTACGGATAAGACATTTTAAGTGGGCACAAAGTAAAAATCTATATTTCGATATCTACAACTGCGCTCCTTAGTGACGATTTTTCATACATCAATTTCATAAAGAATGAGTTCATTGTGTCGATAATGTCTCTGAGTAGTTACAACGGCTAGTCAGTTTATGTTTAACTATGTGTTTATAGATCTCGGCGATAACATTCCATTACGTTTTAATTACTGTCTTTATTGATACAATTACTCAATTAGAAAGTCATTTTATTTATCTTTTATCACAATACATACCGACGCCGTCCGTGGTAAAGAAAGCCCACTATCAATATCTATTTCACTATACTATAATCGTAATTGGTTAAAAAATGCAATTTGCGGTATTCGCATAAAAAGGCAAATATAATATAATGTGACTTTCTATAAACCGACTCGGACAAGTTTTACAACGGTTAAAAGGTTAATGAACTATAACCAAGTACAATATTATTATATTACTTTAACTAACTAAACGTTGCTGTTGCGCGGTACCTAAATAACAAATAAATACACGGTAAAATAATATCTAGACTTCAATCGCTAAACACAAAACCGGGCAAGAGCATGTAGGACCATAAAAATCAACATGTAATATTTCATAAACCGATTACTTAATCAAAAAACTGTTTTCGCAATCCCGTAATATTTTTGAAAGACCTACCCAACGACACCCCACACTAAAGGGTATATGAGAAAAAAAATACATCCCCACGTTACGTGTAAAGGAGGTACCCTAAAAAAAATGTTTTTCACATTTTATTGTACCACTTTATTGGCGTGACTAATATGCATATTCATGCCGAATTACAGCTTTCTAGTACTAAAGGTCTCTGCGCTAGGCTGCGGACGGACGGACGAACGGGCGGACATTGCGAAACTATAAGGATTCCAAGTTTGACTACGGAACCCTAAAAATAAACAAACGTATTTCCGAATAGGTACCATTTCGCTTTACAACTCGACGCACGAGTTTAAATAGTCTTGACAAAGCGTTCTCACGACAACATTTTCACCTATACTAATTAAAACTCGCTCGAATGATTGACTGTTCCGTCAACTTTTCGATCAGTCGGGTGAAGAAGAAAAAATCTCGAGAGCTTACCTAATACACTGACCAAAACCATTTCCAATCTACGCTTATCATTTCCAATGGAACATAAGAGATAATACATTTTCTTATCACTATTTTGTAACTCATTACATGGAGTCATCCTTTATCATCACGTCCATGTAGGTGCATTTGAGATGCACTTACACAGTTGTAGTTCGTAAGTTAACTAATAGAGACAAATATTATTATTAATAAATTGGTTCTTAATAACAATACAGGCGTGATGGAGACACTGGCAAACAATGAGGTATTTCTATATACATACTACTTACTCACTTACTATATTGCTAATATTTTAAAAAATGTTTAAGTAAATTCGTATTATTGTAATGAAATGATGTTTGGATGTCTTTCGATCAGGCGGGAACGGGTGAGTCGGGGACCGAACCAACCAAAAGTAAAAAAAAATATAGGCTGTTTCCGGTTCTGGTTTTTTTTTAATCGATGTTTTAATATCTAATATTTTTGTATTATTTTTACTGACACGTGCCAATTAAGCCTATCAACAACGCTAGCGTGCCCGGCGAAACAATCTTTGGACACTTTCACTAACAATGCCACACTGAAACCGACCAGAAAGTGGTGGTATTTTGGCTTGATTAGATATAGATAGAATAGCTGCGTTGTTTTTTTTTGCACAGATACGGGCTACTTATATCATTTGAGGGCGTTTCTTAGAAAGTTTGTACCTACGAAAATTAGCTATACTGTTTTATGACAAATGGTGCTATCTCAGATAAAAATCCTGTAAAAAGTGCAAGCATATTACTAACGAGTGAGGGTTGAATCTGGTTCATTTATTGAATTTGAGATACTGCTAATCGGCGTTGAGAGTAGTATATAGATGTACGACTAATTTTCGTAACTCAGAGGAAAAGTTGACGTTTCTTAATTTTAGTCCTTAACTAGGTACAAACTTTCTAAGAAATGCCCTTGAACAAGTTTATTTATAATCAGCATGATTTGCAAGTAACCAAATAACATTAGATAATCAGATATCAAAAACCGAGAATCGTGTCCGACAGCTGTAGTGTTAATTAAAAAAAATGGAGCTGTGAAATATATTCCTATTGACCTAATTTAAAAATCAAGTCTAACTCAACCAATCATTATAGCCGTAATACGCCAGTAGTTTACTTACAATATACTTAAGCGATAAGAACAGCTGCACTGACCAACGACCTTTTAGTACAAAGCCACAGGCCGCGCGGGCGCACCCGTGATAACTCTCTCCGTACAAACACGTATAAAATGCAAAAATCAATTATAGTAATATTTACTACGTTCATAAATGCTGGCATTAATGTGTGTACACGCGCTTTTTTACTAGTTTTAAGTGCTAGTGTGTACCAGTCATTTGTATTCGGGGAAGTGTTTTTAAATAACTACAATTTGGTGTATCCGTCTTATTTGGCTAAGACTATAGTGAAATGGCAGAACTTTGTGTTTAATGTGACAGGCAAAATAGTGAAGATGATAGCGACAAAGGTAATTACAAGTTTACAACGCAACGTGTAATTTTTAACTTTCAATAAACGTATAGTTTTTATATCGTAATATTTATTAATTGACCGATAGATACCTTCTATATTAATATAATTATGTAAATGTTTTTATTAACACGTTGAGTCACTTAGTATAAACAAATATCCGAGGAGACTAAATTAGCGGAGAAACAGGAAACTGTCTAAAATGTACATAAATGAAGGATGGCAAAGATTGATATGGTAGGTACCTAACACCCCATTATAACACCAAAATTCTTTGATCGGTTATTTGAATTTTACCTAACACGGCCCTTATTGTTAAAACTACCCTCATTGTACGCAACGTGTAAACATTTCAGATATAATATGATGTTTATTATTTAGTGTAGGTACCTTTGAGGTACCTGCCCTTATCGTTTCGATTTCAACATCTTTAAACTTTATTATACACAATCTGAACCGAAATCTTATTTCTTTAGACTTCGTTTAAAAAACTGAGATGAAAAAGTTGCTTTATGTTCTTTTTGATTCATTAATTCAGTTCACCACGCATGATAATCAAATTATTACTGATAGGGCCTATTGTTGTGTTGGAAACTAATGGCCCATTAGCTATATTACCTATTGACTAACTATATAGTTTAGTTACTAAGATATGAGGTATACCAAACCTAGTCACTTTATTTATTTATAAGTACATCCACATCAACATCACCATTTTTCTTCTTGTGATAGCTGAATGAAACTAAATGTAGCTATGGAGTCGCCTGAGTTGTACTTAGTGTGATTTAGGTTATCGTTAAAAGTATATGATATACAAACAAACACATACATAACATCACGCCTTCATTCCCAGAGTGGGGTAGGCAGAGCTACAGAAATTCCAGCAACTCAAAAAAGTTTCGTCGGTATATAATGCTGTAACCACATTTTGCACAATCAGGCTAAGATGTTTACCGGTGTATTATTAGTAAGAGATTGTAAGCACATTGCCTAACATACTACAAGCCCTTATTCCCTTAGTCGCCTTTTACGACATCCACAGGAAGACTTGGAGTGATAGGTACTATTCTAACCCGGCAACCAAACGGGCATAAATTCTTTATATGTATAGCGTTATACAGTGTGTTACATCCATACGAACATATATTTTGACAACAGTTAATATGCATCCTAATTAACATAAAGACATGTGTATTGTTAACATAATGTGTACTTTTACGCAATGTATCGGTAACAAAGCTAACAACTGATACTAACATTCGATTGCTTGCATTACATTGCTGCTTGTGAAAATTTAAAATATTAAAAACTCTCCATTAGAAAAGGTAATTGTTATATTTTTTCGATAAAACCGTTCACAGTATCTAAAGCATTTTATGTTCTTATGGATGTCACACACTGTATACTTTCGAACTCATTGTGCTAACGGCATTGTCAGTACAAATTATTAGCTCAAGGGAAGTAATGTTATTCAGTTGCGCGATGTTCTTAATTGGAGCATGAGTTTCAAAGGCTACTGTTTCGAAACAAAGATAAAAAATCTGGTACACATTCGATAAATATGAATTAAGTATGAGTCTTCCTGGACTAACTACTATGTTAATATTGTAGTTAATATATGCATTGCAGAAACCCCTTTTCTTTATTGTTAAAAAGTCAAATGTGTATAGATTAAGAATATTGAATGACCCAGTATTCAACCATGAGGTATTGATTCCCAACTCTAAATCGAAATTAATCAGATAATATTTGAAAGAACCATTTTGCATAAGCTAGTTTATATTCAATCTTTATCATTCGTTGATTCTTCTCAGGCAGTTACGAATCTTGTTATTGTTCAGACCGTAACTTAAGCATCCTGTTATCTTGTAAACATTTCCAGTCAGCTGTGCGAATGTATAATATTTTGTGTTAATCACCCGCTTGTAATGACATGAGTAAAGGAATCCAATATCTACTGTATTATATACTAGCTGTTGCCCGCGACATCGTTTGTGTTTAAGCCACTTATTGCATGTCCCTCGTGAAGTATGTCCCTCCCCGAGATTCAAGCCAGCTTCATACCAAAATCGATATTTACATCCACACTTATTATAATAAGTACTAGCTGTTGCCCTCGACTCCATCCGTGTAGAAGTCGTTTATCGCTATTCCGTTAGAATAAAAAGTACCCTACGTCGTTCCCGGGTAATTATCTCAACCACATTTTTTGAGCGGCGGACGTGATAATTGGGGTGTAAAGTACATGTATTGGAAAACTATTTATTTTATAGATAATCTTACTCAAAGTACCATATTGAGCCAAAGTTAAAATTATTATTAACTTATTATATTTATCGTAAAAAAAAATTTTCAATCCAAAATCAATTTTGGTGTCGTGTCCTGTACTTCCCGCATATACTGATATGTCGTGGTACAAACTTATTAAGCCTCAACTAGACTTATATTTTAGTTATATGTATTCCTTATTAGTTGAGGTATTTTAAAATGTATCAATTATTGCATTTGCAAGTAAAAGGAAACTGGGAGCAGTCTAATTAAAACTGTCCAAGCGAAATAGTTAATTTTGGTGGTGAATATTGAAATTGATTTTATGATCGAACGAAACGTGATTAAACAAACAAATATAGCGTCAGATATTCGTTCAGTTTCACTCCAGCAATAGACGGTGAAAGATTTGTACCATCTTTCTGCGTCTTCCAGCTAAGCACATAAGTATCTAATTTTGGTGGCATGGAATACACTTTATTAATCGTGATAACTTAGATAAGTCATTATTTCGCAAAAAGTTTTGTTGTGTGATAGTTTTTTCAAGTGTGTTTATGGTGTCTTTTTAACTGTAACGAGTTAAGTTTTTTTTAAACTAAAACATTTGTTTTTAATTAAAAAAAATGTTAAATTTTATAATTTTGGTGGTACAATTTTGGTGGCTTTTGTGAAACACCAAAATTATCAAAATTTCTGGTCTCCACCAAAATTATTTAAACAACAAATAATCATTATTTATTATATTAGAAACCTACGTTTTGGATTTTCAAAAATAACAAGGAAGATTCCCTAACGATTATATTTTAATTAGCCCGATATGTTATTATTGATTGTGAGTTTTTCTAAGAAAAGTAATTTTGGTGGATAATAACAATTTTGGTGGTACATAATTAGTAAAATCGTTATATCTTAAAAAACACTTAGTATAATAAAGGGCCATTTTAACACTGTTTTTATAATGACTAATGACGTCACTTAAACGTTTAATTGTAAACCCTACTAAGAAAATAAAAAATACCACCAAAATTAGGATAATTTGACGCTTGTTGAAATTCACCCTCCCCGGGACTCAAACTATCTCCATACCATATTTCCTTTAAAACGGTTCAGCGATTTATACGTGAAAGCGTAAGAAACAAAAAACAATAACAAACAGAACATAATTTTGGATCCATCATTTTTGTTCACTAACAAAAGAATAACAAACATTGTCATCTATATAGAGAGGTATGTTAAATACCTTTCAATTAATTCTTATTCATACTTAGTTTTTTTCTATCTTAACGCATTAGTCCCAAACGACGTAAAATTTGGTTAAGATATAGTTTATAGCCGTAAGACAGATATAGGTACATTTATTCTGTAAAATGCATACGTCTTGAAGGGAATAGCAATATAAGAATTCTCCGCAGACGAACTCAAAGGAAAAATTCAGGGTCTAAAAAGTCAAAGTCTTCTAAAGCCATTGTTTCTTTTTCCAGACAATCATGCTGAACGGGTTCATGCGATGGCTTCTCCGCTTCTTGGTGTCGCTGATCGGTATTGGAGTACGGCCCCTAACGTACCTTCTTACCATAAGGAGGACCAGAAAATGCCCGCCTCCCACGAACCCTATCCTCTTCAAGTCTGCCACTACTCTCACTAAAATGATTAGAAATAAACAGGTAATTTTTTTTGTTGTAAATGTATTCCTTCTTCATTATTTTTTCTGGAGACTCACAATTTTATCAAATTACACTCACTCAGGTGCATCAGTGGTCAACAAGTACAAGTCGTGGGACTTGCACGTTGTTTCAGTCAGTCTTTAATTTGCTGATTTTTCTTTTCAACTTTGCAACGTTATTTTATATCATTTTTCCATCTTATTTCTCAATCTCGCGTTCACATAATAAAATCTTAATTTTAAATCATCTTTCTCTGCATAGAGATTTTTATGGCCCGTTTGCAATAAATTGTTGAGATTTATATTTTTTATATCACTGGAACCGTCAGAATGTCTTAAATATCTAACGCGTCGATTAGATTAGCCACAACGTAGAGTGGAGCCTAGCTTAGATAAGTTTAATTTATAAAAATCCTGAAAAGGTAACAGTTTCTTAAGAAAATACGTCATGACTTGAGATACCTAACTATAAATTAAACGACTAGGTACCTACCTACTAAAACGAAAGTAATTATGGCAGGAAATATAGACCCGATTTGTATACATACCGGCTATGTAAAAGTCCAAAGTTAGAATTATTAGAACTATATTCGACTCCACAGATCACCTCGGAAGAAGTAGTGACAGCGTACATAGAGAGATGTAAAGAAGCTAACCCTTACGTCAACGCAATTGTGGAACCACGGTACGACCAGGCTTTGAGGGAAGCCAGGAGTATAGACAAGATGATAGCTTCTACTGACCGAACACCTGATGAGCTGGCAAAGGAGTATCCACTTCTAGGAGTCCCCATGACCGTGAAAGAAAGCATTGCTGTTGAGGGTAAGTTGTTCGGAAAAAGAATGAATAAGTACAGGGTTTTCTTTTGGAATAAGAACAATGTTTAAAAGGACGGCAGTCACACAATCACAGCTGACATAAATAACTCTCGTATTCGTAGCAGCTCTTGTAAATCAACCCATAACTGAAACTTCTATCTGTCCCAACCATTCGGGAAAACCAACGCCCTGTCTCGTTTTGTCATTTAATTTATGCTCATTGTCAAATACACATATATACATAACATCACGCCTTCATTCCCAGAGTGGGGTAGGCAGAGCTACAGAAATAACTCTAAAAAGACTTGTTGATAATTCTGTAACCACATTTTGCACAAGTAGGCTAAGATTTGTAACAGTGTATTAGTGACAAGTTGCAAGCCCATCGCCTAACAGTACTGCAAGCCCTTATTTCCTTAGTCACCTCTTACGACATCCACGGGAAGACATGGAGTAGCACTAATCTAACCCGGCAACCAGACATCAAAAAAATCATAATCATCATTGTCGAATGTTGTGCTAAAAAGGAATAAATCAATTGAAAGTTACCTTTCAGGTATGAGTAACGACTGCGGCACGGTGCGCCCAACTAGGGTCCCCGCTACCAAGGATGCTGCCATCATCAGCTTGGCCAGAGCAGCCGGAGCCGTTCCCATAGCTGTCACCAACACCCCACAACTGTGCATGAACTGGGAGACATACAACAACGTCACGGGGCTCACCATGAACCCGTATGATCAGAAGAGAACCACCGGAGGGTCTTCCGGAGGAGAGGTGTGTATAAAATCATGACAAACATTGATCTAATTTAGAATTAAACTCTAAGCTTTCATGGGGTTTTCGATAGAAAAAGAGGCGTATTTTTTGCTGCTTAATTCATGTAAATTAACTTGAATAATTTTAATTAAAACTGTAGTTATTTTTGGAGATTAATCAATACTTAAATACCTAAAAAATTCTAGACTTGGAGATAAATATGACTAGTTCTAACCAAGGGGATCGAACCCGGAACCTTAAGTTTTGTACGCAGGATCTCTCTCCACGAACTAGGGCTAACTACGTATTTAGTGTCGATTTATAGACACTAGCGACCTGCCCTCGCTTTGATATGGTTTATGTGAGATTTTAGTTCCAACCCAACCTGAATTTATTATACTCGTATACTAGCTGTTTCCCGCGAATCCGTCCGCATAGAAGTTGTTTATCGCTATTCCGTTAGAAACCCTATGTTCTTCCCCAGGACTCAAACTATCTCTATACAAATTTTCATCTAAATCGGTTCAGCGGTTTCTTCGTGAAAGTATAACAAACAGACTGACTTACTTACTTTCACATTTATAATATTAGTATAGATAAAAACCTTCTATGAAAAAGTATCTAAGTGATGGTGAAAGTTACATCAAAATCTGTTAGTGGTTAACGTGGAGTTAATTTTAGAGTTAAATGCCCAAAAAACATCAAGTTCCTTTGGTTAGCATCTAAAAATATTTTTATACAACTGATCAAACAGATAGTGTGTTAATCAAGACGCAATTTGATCTTAACCGAATACCTACCCAAGATGGAGCGTAGGTAAAGTTTTAGTCATTTCGATAAAGTTATGAAGGTTGTGCATGTTATTGACCGAAGAACCGGCGCGGTGATACGTGTAAAAATAAAGAACATTAAAGTTTAAAATAACAAAATGCTCAAAACCAAATTGCAATTCTTAATATTTCAAAACCGGGCAAGAGCATGTCAGACCATGCTCAGTGTGGGGTTTCGAAGCCGTTAAATACTACAAACATAAAAGTTCTAGTTAGTCGTGATAGTTTTCCTATTAAACTTTTTATTTGATTATCAGTATTCGTAGTTTTAGCTGTAGAGGACACTTGACTCGAATTAAAATTAGCGCTTATAATTTAATATTTCATAAACGGATCACTTAACCGAAAAATTGTTTTTCAAGATTTAATTTTATCTCTTTGTTGGCGTGACTAAAACGCAGGTGACCCTGGGTTATTATTATAGGTGACATCCTTATATTTAGTCTCTTCACATCATAAACCGGCGGACGGCAGGGCGAGGGTTATAATATAAATTTATTAATATGTGAGACCGGCGAGAGATCCCCTGCAATACCTGCCCTTGGGGTACTTGTATCCCGGAAAACTGGACAGCACCCAAGAGAATAGCGATGAAAGATATCTATGTGGACGGAGTTGCAGGCTACAGTCAGCATCTAAAGTAGCTAAGCCGAATAACATGCTCTTAGTGATCTAGACTTGACGTATTCTCTTGACAATAGAGTCGAGTGCAGGTCATTTTGAGCTCTTCGGTCGCGTAGCTACTTCTGCTGCTGGCTGTAGATTCATTAATTTTAAAAGCCAGTTTGTGAGAAGGTGACCATCTGGTGAAGATCGTGGAAAGCCAATGGATGCGTGTGGCACAAAGCTTAGGGAAATCCTTAGGCCGCTTCCTGACTTGTCGGTAAGCTTGCAGTAAAACACGGAATCGGCAAGGTTTTCTAGGCAACCAGTGGCATCTACCAATCAATGCGCAGCCTGTACGTTTTACTGCAAGCAAGCGGCCTTAGGGAAGTCCTCTGGCTAACAATGGATGTTCGGATCATATGAAAACGATGAAAGTAAAAATACTCTGCCCTGCCGTCCGTCGCTTTAAGTCGTTGGTTTGTTTGATCTGTCTTGATTGGTCAACGTCATAACCGAATCGAATGTAAAATCGGATGAAGAGTTTAGTATAGCCCGGACAGACAATGTTGAAAATTCGATAGTTCCTAAAGGAATAACGACAAACAATATGGAAAAAGCTTGTGTAAGTATAATGACTATATGTATATAGTAAACGAGACGGGACACCCATAATTTAAAATAATTATAGTGATATTTTGTTTTATTTCGTCAGTTTCCTGGAAAATGGACGAAACTTCCCAGCGTTAAAAATACTTAAAATGTTTTTTTATAGTAATTTACTTGATACGGAGCGAGTGCAAGAACAATAATAAATATTTAGGATTTGTGCGTAATAATCGCTAGCCGTGATCTTGACGGGCTAAATTAGCTACTGTTGCACGCGGTAGATGATGATACTGTGACCTTTTGACCTTCCCCAAGAGCCGTTCGGCGGCGGGTTCGAAGCGTTGTTTAGAGGCTCCCGGGGCATGGGGCTGACTTGATTATCACATCGATTTAATCTTTACAACTTACTATTAAAGATACAGATTTTGCCCGCATCCCAAGATGCAGGTTGAAAGGTTGATCCGTTCGCCGGAGGAACGGTAACAAGGACCGGACAGAGTAAGATTGCGATTCATTTAAGAGGAAAAAGAAAAGACTTCCATGTTTTGTCTCTATCACCGACCAGGCATTTTTTCATAGTCGGATTATAGCAAACTGCAAGCAAAAAGTGTGCCAAATGAAAACCGGACAAATTGTGCATTTTGACTTCATTATATCTTTCTCTTACCCCTGGTCGCTCGATGTCAAATCTATAACAATTATACTATATATGTGAACGGTAAACACAGCTATCGTCTATCCATATAAACTAGACACGCTTATCTATGATTATAAGGTTCCTGCCAGACAAACCAATAAATAAACGCTGTAAATATTGAATGTCTGCATGCGAGTTTCAAATAAATGAAACGTGTTAATTTTTGAACAACAGGTTTTATCCTTACGTTAAACATCTTATTTATTAGAGTTCGTTCAATAAATTTAACATGTTCATAATATGAATTGTCATCGTGCTGAATAAATAAGATTCTTAATTACAGTCACTTATATTGATCTGTAAAACAGGGCAACAGCATGTCGGACCATGCTCAGTGTAGGGTTCCGATACAGTTACTACGAGCACAAAAAAACTATGCCGCAAAACAACAAATATGAACGAATTTTATATTTAAAGTAATTTGGTGCTGTCTTAAATGTTTTTTAGTAGGTATAACCACTTTAATCGCCTGGATCTCAAAAACATGTCAATCAAGTCTACTTACAATTACACGTTATTGCTTTCCTTTAAAAAAAAATGTTTGTACGTAACGTGTAATCACGGTCGTATGGGCGTATAAATATTTATTTTATTCCGATTTAGTATTTTTTGTTATAGCGGCAACAGAAATACATCATGTGTGAAAATTTCAATTGTGTAGCTATCACGGTTTATGAGGTACAACACCCTGGTGACAGACAGACAGACGGACAGTGGATTCTTAGTAATAGGGTCCCGTTTTTACCCTTTAAAATGGCCCGAGTATGACTCGAATCAGTAACCGTAGACACAGTACTCGAAGTGCAATGCTACCATTCCAGCTGTCATTTATATTGCACTCATCATTTAGGGCTTTTGTTCTGACTTATAATGTGAGGACTCTGACTGAACTGAACTATCTCGATTCATTCGAGTTATGTTAATTTTAAGTTATATATTGTCATGTAATTAGTCTATAAGGTTTTTGTAAATATGGGCCTCCTTGCCTAAAATAAAGTTATAATATTAAATTTTATTTTATTCCATTCTATTCCAGTCTGCATTAATATCGTCGGCTGCTTCAATCATTGGCGTTGGTTCCGACATAGCTGGTTCGTTGCGTCTACCCCCCATGTTTACTGGAATATTCGGACACAAACCAACTCCCAAGCTACTATCCATCGAAGGTAAACAACTCTCTTATATATTCAACCACAGTGAGAAATCGAGCGTTACGTCTTACTATTGATCCACTTTCACAAAGCAACTGACCCAATTTTATATTAACGCCATCTAGTAAACGTTAACAATAACGGACCGTACTGTCACTTCACAAATTTTACCGCCATCTAGTGGTGAATTGCCAAACTTCTTTGTATATGTAGATAGATAGGACATAGCCATAGTACCTATAAATACATAGCGAACAAAAGCGTGATCCAAAACTCCCTTCCCTAGAGGTAACTAGTCGTTTAGTTTATTTAAACACACCCGCGTGTAAGGTCGTATCTGCGTCTTAGATAAAAAAGGCATTTCCACGAAAACACGCACAGTTGTCCAATGCATTATCGCAAGTCCTTTTACAGAAAAACCACTGAATGTGATTTTAGTGTAATTTTGTGTATTAATTTCCCCGAGTGGTTGCCGGGTTAGAATAGTGCCACTCCATGTCTTCCCGTGGATGTCGTAAGTGGCGGCTAAGGGAATAAGGGCTTGTAGTACTGTTAGGCGATGGGCTTGCAATCTGTCACTAATTCACTGGTAAACATCTGAGCCTGACTATGCAAAATGTGGTTACAGAATTATCAACAAGTTTAGAGTTGTTGGTATTCTGTTGCTCTGCCTACCCTACTCTAGGAATAAAAGCGTGACGTTATGTATGTATGTATGTATGTAATAAAACGGTTTTAATAAATTGTTCTACAAATTACCTAAACTATAAAATTGTAATGTTGTTATAAGCGCCCTCTGTTGTTCAGTAGATGTACCTACTATTGCTGAGGTAAGGAGATGTAATTGTTCATATTGCTTTTTTATCGATAAATTATATACGGCAAACAGTAAAATTACTTTTAAATGTATAGTTACTTATTAAATCAATGTAGTCTACGCTGACGAAATAGATTTTTTAAAATTAGTCTTATTAAACTCTACCGATAGTATTAATATCTTAATATTGCATTTGGTTACACCTCTATCACTTTAAATTTGTATCACCTACCGTTTAGACGGTCGGACTTGATCTAATTATTTTAATGCGTATTTTGCTATTCAACGCTAAATGGCATTTCTGACGTTTATGTTCAAAGTTTTTGTATGAAACGTTCCCAATAGCCACTCTACGAGTATAACCTATAATATTAAATCTCTTTGGGTACACTTTACAGGTCATGTTCCGGACTGCCTAGACCCTGAGTTTGAGGAGTATTTCGCTCTCGGACCTATAACCCGGTACGCTGAGGATCTGACGTTACTTCTCAAGGTTTTGAAACAGCCCGGTGCACCCGATGTGCCTCTGGACAAGCCAGTAAGTAACGTTGGTATAACCACATCTTGTAAAAATAATTGTTTAGTGTCAATATAAGAATATCGCATACTGTGAAAATATGCTTACATAAATACTGACATTAGGCCTAATCAATGTTTTTTCAACTGGGTGTTAGTAACTACACACTAGCAGGTCATATTAGTCATAGTTGATACTAGTCATAGTATGACCTACTAGTGTGTAGTGACGAACACCCAGTTGCAAAAACATTGGTTAGGTCTAATGTCTCATAATAAGGAACCCGTTCGGTCACTTTCTGAATTGCAAAGGCAAAAAGTGTCAGCACGCGACCTAAGGTCAAGTTGAATTTAACGAACATTTGCGTTTCTTTGTTTGTGCAATTAGGGAGCTACCTAAGGTTGGTGGGGGTAGGTGCCAAGCAACAGTGTTCGTATTGTTGTGTTCCGGTGTGGGGATAAGACTACCGGTGAAATTACTAGCATAGAGGCATTCCATCATAGTCTTCAGGGTTGGCAACGCATTTGAGATCTTAGGATTAACTTTGTAGTGTACGCAAAGAGTTCTATTTCGATAAATACATATGCTTAAATGAATTTCAGGTAGACGTGTCAAAGCTGAAGTTCTATTATATGGAAGGAGACAACAGCAACGTCACGAACAAAATAGGTTCCGACGTCAAGAACGCGTTGGAGAAGGCCAAGGCACACATCAAAAACACTTACAACGTTGAAGTTAAAGAGGTACTATAATAATATCAACTCTTTATAGTTTACTTTGTATCCTGATTTAATATATTAAACGGTGTCAACCACTTGGTAAAGCCATAAGTTCAAAAATATCCGACTAGTTCTACTGCCAGGGTTACGGAGTCACAGTTGCATATATTTCGAGTAAAAGTTTTTACTGGTGGTGTGATGTACGAAGTGAAACAAAACTTGTTACTTCGTTAAGTTAAAGAGTAAACCTAGTTTTAGAATGTTTTGTAAATAGTTACAAACCTATACAGTAGAATTATTTTGAGTTAAACAAATAAAATAGTTATTATTAAATTGGTAGACGTGGGTAACAGTATTCTGAAAATTGCTTTATTTGTATGACATTAAAGTTGAAAATTAAATGAAGGCAAACTCTCTGTCTGGTAAACTTACAGTAATCGTACTGTACATACCAGGATAAGCTTAACAGCACTTAAGTAAAAGAACCTTTTCTGTGTTCTGGGAAAGGGACTCACTAAATTTGATTTGGTATTCGGCCACATTGACTGTTCACTACCGGTAAGAGCATCACCGGTGCTTTCTCTAGTGACTGATATATCTGATTGTAGCGAAAGTGTGACCACACTCACTGACTGACAGTACAGCACCTACCCTCCCGACGTATTTGT
The DNA here is from genome assembly GCA_949316455.1 of Acleris holmiana. Classification (NCBI taxonomy): domain Eukaryota; kingdom Metazoa; phylum Arthropoda; class Insecta; order Lepidoptera; family Tortricidae; genus Acleris; species Acleris holmiana. The sequence goes on from OX438769.1 coordinate 9,361,219, forward strand.
AATATATGGCCGCAAGTGATCGGGCCTTTAACTCTTCGAGCTTTACCGTAGAGTTCTTTACACCGGCTACTTTTAAATTCGCGTACCTGCGCGTGAACAATTCAACTAGTATAGTACATGCTCAAAACTGTATCTGCTCATAGATGGCGCTATTCATAAAATATAGGCAGCACAACTCAAACAACAACCATTTATTGAACAAATAGTAACTTTTTTGTTTATTTTAGCTTAAAATAAAGAACATAGAGCACATGTGGGAGATCAGTATAAGAGTTCTGATGAACATTCGCCACGTCAGAAACATTTTCACTGATCCAGAAAAGCGGGATCAGTGGGTATCGGTTTGGCCTGAAGTCCTGAAGAAAATGGTCGGTCTCTCCGACCACAACTTCACCTGCGTGGTTTATGGACCTCTGCAGAAATTCTTTGATTCTCTACCCAAAAGTTACTACGTCAAATTACTGGCAATGTTTGAAGAAATAAAGAAAGATTTTGAGGTAAGTTAAGTGGATTACTCGCTGACTTAAACCACGTCTAAAATCCTGCCCATTTAAGTTTGGTAGGAGTATCTAAGTAGATTACGCAACGTTATTTTAAACTAATCTTTCAATATGATGCTCGATCCTAAGTGTTACCTACTTATTATTTTGTAAGTCCAATAGTCATAAAGTAATAGTTTATAATAACGAACTATTTAGCAAATGAATTGCCGCGATTGGCACGAAAAGTTTTTATATTAAATGTTGAACTCTTCAGTTAAATTCTCAGTTAATGATAATACATTTTTACTCATTTTTTAATCTCAATCGCATCACTGTTTGCTACCGCTCTTTTTTTTGTTTCTTTTTATATTATTTCATTTTTGTACCTGTTCATTTTAATTTTACAGGCAGCACTATCGGACGACGCAGTTTTATTATACCCAGCCTACCCCTACCCTGCTCACTTACACTACAGAGTTTATTACAAGTTCTTAAACTGCGGGTATTTGACCATTTTCAACGCCTTGGGGTTGCCAGCGACGGCTTGCCCTATTGGACTGACCGACAAAGGCCTACCAGTGGGACTACAGCTGGTTGCTAATAAATGCAACGACCATCTTACAATAGCGGTAGCTAAGGAGTTTGAAAGAGCGTTCGGGGGATGGGTGCCACCCAACAGGGAGCTTAGCGTGTGATGGAAAATTGTCTTGAAAATATGATGCAAGTCTATAATTCTATAGTCAACGGGACTTGTACAGGAAATCGAGATTTCCTTGTGGTTTACTTTAATGTAAAAGGGACAGCAATTTGTGAAGTAGAAGATATTTCAGAAGCATTTTTCACCTTTACCGAATCTATTAAACCCCATGAGGAGTTCGTGATATGCAATCTTCTTAATACCTATAAGTAATTCCGCAAGAAAACTATTTTGACGCGTGTTTGTATTAGTAGGTGGCAGAGTATTTGTATGTGTAAGTTAGACGAACTTCAAGAGATAATAAAATAATTCGACCCTTATTATTTAAAAGTCAAGAAAAGGTATACAATATTTATATGTATAAATGACTGAAGCCAGCCCCCTATTTCACCATCTTGACAATGACACGTGACAGGTGACAATACGGCTCATATTACAAATTTAACATGCATGTATATAGAATTGTCACCTGCCACATTTCATTGTCGTTATGGTGAAATAGGGGGCGTGTCCACCTACATTGTTATTAACATTTATACGTTTTAAATTATTTCAAAGAAGGAAGGTGTAACACGCAAATAATTTTATGTTTAACTGAAATCCTAATTCCGTATTTAAAGATTTTATAAGGATTAGAGATTAGTTTAATCTAAATAAGTAACACTGTAAAGATATAATAGTTTTTTGATATACGACACTAGATGTATTTGCTAAATAATTATAAGGTCTTTGTTTAAGGTCTATACTGTGATAATGACATTACAATACAATGGATTTTCTCAATATTTTTATAATTTTTGTACTAGAAAAATTTAATATTAATTTGACACAGATTATCTTGTTTTATTTGACGTTTTTATAACTCATTTCATTTCTGGGACACTATGGAACTATGTCACAGTATAAAGGGCCAGGGCCCAGAGCATTTCATGACACTAATAAGTGAATAAATAAATAAATCACAGGACAACGTCACACCAATTGACCTAGTCCCAAACTAAGCTCTAGACTTGTACTAAGGGTACTAGACAACGATAAACTTACTTATATAGAGAAATATATACTTAAATACATAAATAAAAGAAAGTAATATTTCTAATAGCTTTATTTCAAACTTTCGCATTCATAATAACGTAACGGCACCAGTACTTGACAAAGGACCAATGTTCGACACCGACGCTTTTTCAAAGAAGATAAGAGTTGAACACTGGTGCCGTTACGCTAATTAGTGTGATTCGTTCATAGATTCTTTCGACATACCTAGCGAGGGTAGATGAACATCGAGTGACATTATGGCTTTTTAGACTCGAGTTAACACTCTTATTTTCAATTAGATTGCGAGAAATAAAATATCTTAAATTATAATTATTACTACAAAAACTTCAACAACCGTTAAAAATTTGTTTAATAAATTTCAATACATAAAAAGCCTTCACATTAAACATGTCTAAGGTGTGTAATTATTTTTTGGAACAACAGCGTAATAGTTTTAACATTAAACACCTTGAAAAATTACAATTTAATAGCGCTATCTTTTTTACTCTCAATTCGTCACTGTAATACAGAAAGAAACAGCAACAAGGTGGTTTTTGGGGTTAGACAATTACAAATAGTCCATAGACAACATTTTCGAAACGAAGACTGAGGCGGTGGAGGTTGTATGCCCAGCCCCAGACTGCCCTGCTTTCAACCGGCTCCACCGCGCACTCCGACGACAAGGGCAACATCATCAAATGGCAAAATGTATCTGGCTGTTTGTGGTTTTCCAATGCAAATCAGGAAATTAAAAAGAAAAGGTATTTTAGTCCCTAGGGATTAAAATGTCACTTTAATCCCGAGGGATTAAATGCATCACTTTAGTCCGCCTATAAATGGCTATTATGAGTCATTTTAGAGCGAGAGAAGTGAAAACAGTGTTTTGTTAAAACACGTTTGCAAGTAAACATGCCTTTTCATAATAGTCTAATTATACCCGGTGCCCGTGAGCATTGCGAGAGATTTTAACGGCATATTTCTAATCATATTTTAAGTTAAAAATGTTAATTAACGTCTGCGAAATTCTTGCTTTGAAATAATCTATGCCTAGTACGCAAATAGTCATCTTATTCATGTCCCAGTTTTAACTCTTCCAACAGTACCTACAAGAAAGAAAGGGACAAATTATTCACATTCATTCATTCAAGGGGATTTTCCGTAACAAGTAATAATTACTAGAAAAGCGTTACCAGATCATCCTTGGGCTTTGTTTCCTGGAGAAGAGAAAATATTCCATTTCATTTGTATGAATAAAATGAAAAGTTAAAAAGCCGAATTAGGACCATGTCAATATAACATTTTTAACTCTAAATTAACTCAGGAACGCGCTGTTAAAATCTCTCGCAATGCTCATGGGCACCGTGCATATAGTAGCCATAGTAACAACGTCTATGCCAAGGTTAATCTCCCTGTCTAGGACAGCACGCGACATTGTGAGGCAGGTTTATACACAGTAGGGCTTCCTTGAGCATTGTTTCATTGTGTTCATGGAAACGGGATTCTGGAACGTATTCTTAACGCAAAATTACACCTAGTTTTTGCTTTGGAGGTGAGACTTCCTATGTTTCCTACTTATTTGTAAAACATTGTACGAAGTTAATAATTATACAAACCCAGTAAGTAACATAAGTTAAGTAAACGCAGTTCAATGTACAAAAAGCACGTTAAATAACCACATCCTCGCACTAAGCGGCCTTGCTTAGAGCGTATTACGAGTATATAACATTGTTCAAATCCTGAATTCGCCTCTAATTGCCACTACCGTCTATCTACACTCATCCTGCAGATAGATTATGTAAATGTTGATAAATCTGAAGCTCTAAATATTAAAAGAAACTTTGATAAATCCCTTTTACCTGGTTATAACCCAGTAGTGAGAAATCTAAGCCCCAATTTCAGGTCTTCCAGGAAGGGAATATGAAGGCGATATGGTGCTCATTCGCTAAGCGCTTTTTTCATTTCCGAGACTACTGGTAGCGACACTTCATTGGGTTATAGGTAGGTTATATATAAGGTACCATAACGACGGTCCCTAGTAACAAAGTCGGATCTGCATTTTTGCCATTTTCGTTTTATTACAGTAAAGTAATTTTAAAAGTGTCTTTTTTCATATCACATTTAAATTTTTATATTTTTCTATTTATTTTCTAAGATATTCCAGGTAAAAATGTCGGATGTTAGTAAAGCTTCTATTTTATATAGTCGGTTGTGACGTTGCGACATTGTTCGCGGGGAACGGGGGGGGAGCGACGCCGCGGAACTTCCAGTTACCACTATGTTACACGGAGGAGACGACGATTTGCACGCAACATCAAAAAAAATGTTTAACTGCGGTTTATACTCTACAATGGCAAGCAATAGGTCAAAAAGGATCTTGCGAACGGCTTAAGTTGCAAACCTGAATTCCACGCCGTGGAAAAAGGAAAATCTTAACATTTAAATTCCAATCGCAACGATCGTTCAAGGAGTTACTTGGTAAAATAATTGTTCTACGTACCGAGTTCATATTTTTTTTAAATAATTACTGATTGACTCATAACAAAGTGTATAATTTTGTTTAAAAAAGGGGCTTTCTTTACTTTGGTTTCATTATTGGGTATCTCCAAATAACACTGTCAGATGTGGAAGTTACGACATTTTTGATTATGCATTTATTGGTGTTTTATGTCAGATGTGGCACATCCGACATTTTTGCTTGGAAACTATATTGTTCCTAATGTTGGTAGTGGTAGTTATGACTATATTAATTGCATGATAATACGTTTAATACGTCGTAAGTAGTACATCCAACTTTTTTAATTGGACGCTTCGTTGCTGCGTCAATGTCGTAAGAGTAACATACCACAGTTTTGATTGTATGTTGGATTTTTTTTTGGTTGTAAGTGACACAACCAACAGTTTTATTAGTAGGTACGTTGTCTTATAAATGTAGTAAGTGCATTAACCGATGCAGTTTGATTGTTAAGAAGAAAAGTAAATGATTCTTGTATGTATATCACAATAAAATGTTTGTTTGTTTGACAAGTGTAGGCTAAACATAAATTTTAAATTAAATTTACAGAAAATTAACCAACTAATTAGGAGTATTTTTTGATTAGATTCAGAACATGCTTTAATAATAATTTTAAAAATATTATTTGTTACTTGTTTAAAGTAACCGTGAAAAAGCTATTCTGAAACACAAGGAGGAAGAGTTTATTCAATTACAAGATTTATTGGGCGATGTTTTTAATAACGAAAATTAAGTTTCCGTGCCAGATGAAGATGAATTGGATAATTTTATAACACGGACTTTTTTTCTTAATGCGACACACCAGGAAATCGTCCACGTCCAGAGCCAGAAGACTAACTATGATTTCCGGGTTAATTTCACCCGGACCACCAGACCGCAGTGGTGTGATAAAATTTGGAATTGTTGATAGAAAAATCACCCCAAATGTCCTCAGATAATAATATAAGCACCATTATTCAATCACAACTTAACAAAAGTTCTTAACAGTCGTTTGTCGGATGGCAAAAAGGTTTGTCGGATGGCGCGCCTTCAATGGGTGGGTGATGCCACTGCTCACTTACTCCTTTGGCACACTAAGGTGGACTCAGACTCAGCTGAACGCCCTGGATAGAAGGGTCCGTCTACTGTTTAAATCACAACGCATGTAGCACCGACGTTCAGTTCGTCTTTTATGCGATTATACAACCCGCGGAAGTGTGGAGGTTGAGGCATTTTGAATGCTAAGAATCTCTATAACTGTGAGCTGTGGAATCTCAGGGATTATTTCCCTGGCAATAAGTATGGGATGCATCGTCATGTGGTTTCAGTAGACAGAAGCCTTTCGCCTCTTTCGTTGGCAAACGAGAACTGGCGCAAATCAACGGTACTTAGCACTGAAAACCGCAAGAACGTATAGAAGAGGAAGGATTTGCATAAGCGCTTCTACAGGGCCTGACGTAGACTTTTTAGAGTCCGCGAACTGGCTACGATTTGGAAAAACCGAAGATTTTGTCTGTGCAATTGCTGACGAGGTCATAATGACAAACAACTACCGGAAATATATTCTGAAGGTCAGTACCGTCGAAATTTGTCGAGCGTGCCGTCGTCCTGGTGATTCCCTCAAACATTATCATCTCCGGTTGTTCTCATTTTGCCAACGGCGAATACTTGCACAGACATAACCTCGTAGCGAGGATAACTTGCTCTTCAATATGGTCATGTTGAGTCCGTCGAAGTACCGTGCTATAAGTACACACCAGCGCCAGTTCTCGAATATGGTCGTGCTACGTTCTATTGGGATCGATCTGTCACCACGGACAGGACTATTGTCGCCAACTTTATTTTTGTTTATGTTATTCCTTGTCTTAAGTTTTTTAAGCTATTATTTATCTTGCTGGGCGCCTTAGCTGACGCTGTAAGTCCGCAAGAAATTGTTTAAATAAATAAACCAAAAACGTATTGACAGAGCAATGTCAACATCGGGCAGTGCTCGTCGAGGTCTCGATCTGGCTGACAAGGACAAGCTCAGCAAGAACCTTGATTTGGCTCACGAGGTGACTGCTATGTGGGATGTTGACTCGACGATCATTGTCCCGATAGTTGTTTCGGCTAAAGGTCTTATAGCGAAGAGACCAACACCTTAAGAGACTCTCACTAGATGGTTGGATCAAGGGCCACAGAAAGCAGTACTCCTCGACACGGCACGTTTAGTGAAGAGGTTTTCTCTCTCTGCAGCCCTAACCACCGGTAGCTTGAGCCCAGCGGTTTCGTAGGTAAGGTTTTTTTTTCATTAGTTATTGTTTTTTTACTTTTATATCTTAATATTTATTGTAAAAAACGTAACCTATACTGATTTAAAATAAATATCCAGAATTATTATAATAAGACTGAAATCTTTTAGTGTAATAAATTAATAAAACAATGCTTATTTCATCTGGAAGTTAAATTTAAATCGTAATGGCTAATAGGTATTTATTATAGTACAGTCAAGGGTAAAAATAAATATACCCGCACAAAGTCCCAGAAGTATGAACACGTTAACTTTATTGCTGAAATAATAAGGTCTGTGTACGTATTTTTGAGACAAATATCGGTGCCCTTGACTGTACTGTCAGATCTGTCATGGTAGTTGTTTTAAATTTGATTTTACAAAGTAGAATTTAAGTGATCACACATAGTTACCACAAAAAAATATTCACTATGCCCGTGTAAAAATGTCGCTTGTGACACAACCGACAAGTTATACGGTCAATGTTTATGTAGATGATTGTTTTGGTAGTTTCAGACTTGCCCATACTGAACGATCTAAATAGGCCACCTGGGCCTCTATTCAGGTGCATTAAAACGATATCGTGTTAGACACGTTTAAGAATCGTTTATGTCACAGTCGCCATTATTGTAAATGACGTAAGAGTTATCAAAACGTTGACAATACGGAAACATGTCAAATACGATATCGTTATAACGCAGTTGAATAGAGGCCCTGTATATACTTTGTCGGCGTAACTTTTTTTTTATGTTAAGGAGAAGGCACACTAGCGCTCAGGCCACCTGATGGTAAGTGGAATCTGAGACCCATAGACATTTGAATTCTCAAGACTATAATCCTAAGACCTCAAATGCGTTGCCATGGAATGCCTCTATGCTCGTCATTTCACCGGTTGTCTTATCCCCACACCGGAACACAACAACTTAAATGTAGATAGGTATACGTATGCCAAATTACGGTTTTCTAGTACCTACAAAGAGTCTCTGAAACTACCCGCGGACAGACGGACATGGCGAAACTATGAGGTTTTCTTGTTGACTATGTGTTGTAAGAATGTAACGTTCCTGAACGAAAGGGGACTGGTGACAGCAATGTCGGCGGGATGTCACTTGGCTTAATGGCGCTTGTAAGACTAGGTCGTAAATCGAAGATAAAACGATTATTAAAGTAATAAAGACTTTCATTTATACTACACTATGGAACTCGTAAAAACCTTAGATGAAAAATAATCAAACGGATGGTGAAAGCCGCATCAAAATCAGTTGCGTGGTTTAGGATTTTATACTACCTATGTTAAAACTTGAAGGTAGACACAAAAAACTTAACCAAGTACTTTAATTTAACTTTTGGTTCGATCAGGTTTTCTCAGGATAAAAAAACACTCGTAAAATACTTTATTTAAAATAGGAGACATTTCTATTGTGCGTGAGATGGTATTTGTCACGAATATCGGAAAAAAGTGGTTTGACCAAAAATTACAGTTAGGAGGTAAGTATTGGTTGTTAACCGTCGATATGCACTTTACTTGCACCCCGCCCAACACTCACTTATCCAATCTCACTATGCAATTTGAGCACATTTGAAGGATCGGGCATCTTGGTGGATCGGATCGGCGGATGTGTGTACTACTACACTAGGTACTCCTTTAGTGTGGGAAACTAGGAAGCATAGGCTTTCGTTCTGGCAATCGCTACGGAATAGCAGCAGTTTTTATGGTAGATAGGTATTTACCTACTTATATAATCTTATACGTTGGAAAATGAAAGCAATGTTAATATTTAATAGTTATTAACAATATAATAATATGTCGTGGGGCTTGATAAATATCCGACACGAAGATAGTAGAAATACTTGTTCCCTATTCTATGACTTTGTATTGTGTGAAAACGTCGAGTTTTGGTGAAAATCAGTGATAAAATTTCTTTTTTTTCTTTACGGTGATACCATGCTTGAAAAAGCATCTTGTAAACGTACAAAATAATACCTAATAAAATGAGATCACAATATCGTATCGCATCGTAACTAAACTAATCCATGGATTTGGACATACCCTACCCTTATAAATAATCTGTGGATGGGGTGTTACCAAAACCATAGATAATGTTGTGTCTTGTTTGATTTTTAACGTGAAGATTATCACGGTAGTATGCCACACAACGATAAATAAAGTGTATTATTATTGAAAAAACTATATTTAACCATTTTTTATATAATTAGGTAACAAAAAAACATAGCAGAGCTATTGTTGATTTATTACACCTTTAGCAACATTTTAAAGAAATGAACAGCAACATTATGTATTTAACTGTCAGTTATTTAGATGAGAATGAAAATTATATCTGATTTTCATAATCGGCTGGGGAAAAAAAACTGCTATCGGTTATTACTTGGTCAATTACATTTTTTTTCTAAGCTTAATTGAATTTCAGCACTCATTTTTTTATTTTAATAATACTTGTACAACGCACGCGCAGAACATCGCCAAAAATCGCCCAGCGCCATATTGAGAGAGGCGGACGTTGTATGACTTGAGTGATTAATCGTGGTTAGTGCAATAATTTGAAGTGGAACATTTGATCGTGCCCTATGGATAAACATTCGGGTACGTAACAAGTAAAATGGTGCACCTGTAAAGCCCCTAACGGCGTCCATTGTGCAGTGGCAAATTACATCGTAACCTAGACATAGGCCGTTCTAGTTATCAGTAGATTACCTAGGTATCATCAATCCGCTATTTGCTCACAGTTTTAATCTTATTAATACGCACGTGTGGGGGAATAGCCATGGGTTTCTTGAATCTAGTTACAATAACAAGATTATACGATCGCTTCGCAAGGTTCCACGCTCGTATATAAACGGATTTCAAAGTGTTTATGTCGGCAGTTGACAGCAGCGTATATGTATATGACCGATCATAAGTCACCACACCCAGTGACCGGATTGTCGGTTTTAGTATTTAATAGTTTCGTGTTCGGATGGTTGTTCGCGCGTCGCGGCGGCGGTACGTGATATTGTAAAGATTCGCGTCGTTTGCTAACTCGTGGGGTGGCGTGTCACTGTGAAATATGTATTTTCTAGGAGTGGTGTGCCTTGGTTGAAAGGCCTGCCGAGAGGACAGGGCTCCGCGCGTGTGGAAGGACTGCGGCCCTCCGCCCTGAGGAAACATGGACTGCTGCATGTCAGAAGAAGCCAAAGAACAGAAAAGAATCAACCAAGAAATAGAGCGGGTACTGCGAAAGGACAAACGTGATGCCAGGAGAGAACTCAAACTTCTGCTGCTGGGTAAGTTTTCAAAGACATTTTACTAAATTTAGCAAGCTACTGACTAATTGAATTTTTACTGGTTAATGATTGATTGTTACTGATAAGCTAATATTTGTCAGGCCGTGCACCTGACAGATTTTTAGAAATCTGTTTGAATTTGGCTAAATTAAAAAGTTAACAGTTGCTTCACTGTTATTATTTTGTTACTTTTGTTTTTACTAGTGGCACTTATCCAAATTCTTAAAATTGAAATATGCTTAGGAAGTCAATGTTAAAAATTAAAGTGTCTATGTTTAAATAATATTTAAAAGTAAATTTATATCTCACTCATATTTTTAATTACTATTCTGAACAAATAGTGTGGCTCATTGCTCTTGTAAAAGAGTTCTGGTGAACATCCTTATCATATTCCTGAGAACATTAAATATTATTAAGCTGACCATTGTTTTTATCTATAATCTTGAAACTTAACACAATTCATTGACAAAATTTTGAATCAGAAATTAGGTTGTTTATCAATGTTTACTACATACATGGAACCCTGAACTAGGAAGAAAAATTATAGGTATATGCTAAATTTAAGTTACCTATGATAGTTCCCCATTATTTACCTTTATTAAGGTAAAAAATTGTTGTTGCAACAGGTTATTTCCTGAAGCAGTTTTGGATTAGAATTTATTATTAGTTAGTTCTGATTAGTTGGACGGGCTAACTATAAGCTTAAATATCTCCTAGGTATCCCTTGTGGTTTAGTTGTACTAATAAATGCATCACAGCAATTGAAATTTATGGTTCACACTGAAGATTACAATTAGTGTAAAGCATCACATGTGCTTTATGGAAATTGAAATTCAAGGTTTAATATACAAATATGCAGATAGTTCTTAACCTGTCGAGCACCATATGTACGTGAAGTTGACTGCCCCAAAATCATTTATCAGGCTAGCACTACCTTAGATATCTTGATTTTTCTGTGGAAATAATGTTATCACAGCACTGAGTTGCCCTGTCAATACTTACTTCATATCAATCAAATCTAATCATCTTCATGCAATCAAACTGCAAACTGAATTAGCATACTATTGAAAACATGCAACAATGGTAGCCTAAGGGAAGATATTACTGGCACACCTTGTTTTGTTTGGTATTATTGGAAAACTAAATGAATGTTCATAGATTGTTTATTAGGGTGTTCCAAAAAGATAGTGCTTAATATTGTTACTCTACAAGTTCCTTTTATTCCAAAATTCATAAAAATACAATAGGTATACCAAGTTTTATTGCAATTGAATAAACTTAACAGGTCGCCCATACTGTTGAGAATAGCTTCACAATTCTAGTAAAGATATCAAATGAAAAAGGCAAAGAATATTCTATTTCTGTTTTTAATCCATGGTAAGTTTACTAGATTTATTTTAGTATGAAAGGCTTTCTTTAGCAAAAAACTAAATGTTTTGGGCAATCAGTAAATTACCGCTTAAATCGTTCAAATTGGACAACTAAGCAACAAGTGAACATTAATTATCTATGTGGGGGAATGATTTGATGTAAGTACAGTCACCAGCAACACATGACACATTCTTATGCATCCACTAATAAAGATGTGTCAGATATTTATGAGCCCAATATTGGATAATATTATTGCTTGATACTGTACTTTTTTATCTTCATACTATTTTGCACCACCCTAATTTTTATCATAAGGGTGTTGTAAAAGAAAAGTTACTTAAGTTATGTTTTTTTTTATTCAATTGCTGAATAGAATTAATTAAGAATGTTTTAAAATAATTATTTAGCTTATTGCAATAGATTATTTTAACTAAATACAATTTTATAGTAATCATTTAAAACAAAACTAAAGTTAAGCTTCTTTAGTTGAAAGTTGACAGTTAAATTTCTGTCAAAATAATCTTTTCCACAGTCACATTATCTTTGTTAACCTAGGCTGCAGTTAACTATAATTGTTTTAACAAACAATAAATTGACATAAGTTAGTAATTTTTTTGAAATTAATTTTGAAGTTAGTAACCTTTCATGTATATTGAATCGCATCTGATTCTAAACTTTGAGTAGGTACTCAATTAAAATTCGAGCTAAACATAATATACATTGTGTTTGATAAAAACCTCTGAATGGATAAGGTTTAATTTGTGTTATTTTATTAATAAAACGAATTGATTTTATAACAACAAACAATAAAAGATAAGATAGCATTTTTGTATTCAATATTACATTAAAATAACTATCATTAATATCTTGTTTCAATCAAAAATGTGTTGTTACTTAGTGCTTCTACTCAAAATGTTACCACATTAGAGCCGCAGTGCTGGTTTTTAGGTAAAGTATAATTTAATCAGTAATCTATTTCATCATAATATTTTGTGTGAACGTGCTGGATTTGTTGTCAATTTAGATAGATTTGAAAATGACTGGAATTGTAATCTTGCATTAGGTGCTTGACACACACCTGTTGGATTTTTACTTTGTATGTTTCATTAAGTTTAGCAAACAATACAGCTCAAAGGTTAAATATTCCTGAGAGCATTTTAAATTAAAAAATATTCTTGAAAATTACTGAAAAAAATGTAATATATTTTACAATTCGCAACTATAATTTTGATGACTTATTATTTTATTATGTTTCAAAATATTTAATGTAATAATGTTCATGTTCATTAACCTTTTTATTAATACGGTTTATGTAAGTATATGTTTTTTATATGCCTGTCTGTGTAGTTGCCAGGTTGGAATAGTGCCACTCCATGTCTTCCCGTGGATGTCGTAAGAGGCGACTAACGGAATAAAGGCTTGTGGTACTGTTAGGCGATGGGCTTGCAACCTGTCACTAATAATACACTGGTAAACATCTTAGCCGGATTGTGCAAAATGTGCTTACAGAGTTACCAACAAATATGTTACCGTAAAAAGAAAACACTAAACGTTAAATAAATAATTTTATTAGCTAATTAAATTGACTATATTATATCTGTTCAATGGCCTCTCTATGTGGCCCATCATGGGCCAGCATAAGAGCCACATTTACATCGTAGAGCGAGCAACACATTCATGTAACTTACGTCTCCGTCACTTAACGCTTCCATACGTGGCCATAATAAAAACTCAACATTTTGAAGAAAAGTTGTTCAGTTTTTTTTTGTCATACAGCCTTAAAAAAAATTACATGGCAAAATATTCGATTGACCTTAATGCTTTATAAGTACATACACATAACATCATGCCTTCATTCCCAGACAGGTAGGCAGAGCTACAGAATTACAAACAACAAAAAAAAAATATTTATCTGTAACTAGAAAATCTAGTTACAGATAAATTGCACAATCAGGCTAAGATTTTTAACAGTGTATTAGTGACCATCGCCTAACAGTACTACAAGCCTTTATTCCCTTAGTCGCCTCTCACGACATCCACAGGAAGAGACTGCAAATGCGTTGCCAGCCCTGAGGACTAAGATGGAATGCCTCTATGCTAGTTATTTCTCACCGGCTGTCTTATCCCCAAACCGGAACACGTAAGGCCCAACGGCCTAAATTTAGGAAATTTGACAAAGTGACTTTAGTTGACTTACACAAGGTTCTTTTTTGAACTGGTAAAATTTGACGTGGGCCTCACGAGGTTAAAATACGATAACAAGTTAAACGCAATATGGTTTTATCCAGTAAAATAGAGAGATAAAGATATTGATACCAATGCGCAACAGTTCCCAAAAGCTAGTGTATGAAGTATGATGTTTTTTTTATGTTAGAGGCAACCAAACTAACATGCCACCAGCCCCATATTTCACTATCCTGACAATGACAGGTGAGAGGTGACATTTCAGTGCACATTACAACAAATATGTTCACGTAAAAAGAAAACACTAAATGTTAAATAAATAATTTTATTAGCTAATTTAATTGACTATATTATATCTGTTCTATGGCCTCTCTATGTGGCCCATCATGGGCCAGCATAAGAGCCACATTTACACCGTAGAGCGAGCAACACATTCATGTAACTTACGTCTCCGTCACTTAACGCTTCCATACGTGGCCATAATGAAAACTCAACATTTTGAAGAAAACTCGTTCAGTTTTTTTTTTGTCATACAGCCTTGAAAAAAATTACATGTCAAAATATTCGATTGACCTTAATGCTTTATAAGTACATACACATAACATCACGCCTTCATTCCCAGACAGGTAGGCAGAGCTACAGAATTACGAACAACAAAAAAAATAATTTTATCTGTAACCAGATTTGGCACCATCAGGCTAAGATGTTTACCAGTGTATTAGTGACAGGTTGCAAGCCCATCGCCTAGCAGTATTAAAAGCCTTCATTCCCTTAGTCGCTTCTTACGATATCCACGGGAAGACATGGAGAGACAAGAGCTATTCTAACCCGGCAACAACACGGATCGGGGGGAGGGAGGTCGGGATGCTTTATAAGTGTTTAAAAATAATGAGTTGTATTTTACCCAGCGGGGTAGATTTCAAATACAATGAATGGTATCAACATTACACTGTTTGCTAAAACTACCAGTACAATCACAAAACTTATTCAAAACTATATTTTTAACCACCAATAGTTTATGTAACCTATAGCATTGTCACGGTTATTACAGCTCTGTAATGAGGTTGCCATAGTAATAAAATAATGGTTCTGTAAGAATCATTACAGCATTCTCTTTACTATAATTGTCACAGATATTGGCATTAGGTGAACAACTGATTTTCATCCCAAGTTTTACAATATACCTATTCAATCAATGTTATCAAAAAAAATACTGTGAAAGCAAACGCAAAATACTTAATAAATAAATAAAATAAATAAATAAATATCAAGGGACAATCTCACACAAATTGACCTAGTCCCAAACTAAGCTCTAGGCTTGTACTATAGGTACAACGATAAACATACTTATATAGAGAAATAAATACTTAAATACATAGAAAACATCCAAGACTCAGGAACAAATATTCGCGCTCATCACACAAATATCTGCCCTTACCGGGATTTGAACCCAGGACTGCTGGTTTCGGAGGCAGGGTCACTCCCAACTAGGCTACCGTGTCGTCACTTAATAAATGATCATACAGAAAACGCAAAATACTTAATAAATGATAATATTATTGAATACATTGAATAATTTAGAATTATAAACAGTAATAATCAACTTGTTAATAGCTACCGACCAAGCTAACGCTCGATACAGATATATATCAGTACTGATATAAGTAAAAATTGGCATTCCAGTTTTTACCCCTGGATGATGTCAAAAATGTCTCACAAACAATAAAAAAAAACGCAAAATAATATATGATCGTAATACCAGAAACTGCTCTGTGGTGCCATAATTAAAAAGGGATTGGTAACTGTATTATGTCAGAAGTGAAGGAAATAATTAAAACAAATAACTTATTTATCATATTGATGCAATTATTTTTCCCAACATTAATTTTATTCTGTGGCTATCCAATTTCTTTTATAGTAAACCTAGTAGCTAACTATTTATTTTCCTGTTCTTATCACTTACCTTTAGTGTGGTAGGTACTGTGTGTCTTTAAGGTTTCGCCATGTCCATCTGTTCGTCCATCCGCGGTTTAACACAGACTCTTGGTACTACATTTAAATGAATACCACAAACTTGTAAATTAAAATATTGCAATGCGATTTTTTTCGGGTTTCTCCCATACATGTAATGCTTCGTAGTAACTACTCAACTCCGAAAGTGTAATTTTTGGTAGAGTTAAGTTATTAAAAAATGATAGAGCGGATATAGGTTCACTTTGATTTCTCTCCTTGCTGTCAACCTGGGTTAACTATAAAATAACCATTAATTTTTCAATTTTGACCTTTAACTTAAAGCTCGTGATTTAAAGTAAAATCCGATAAGTTTTAAAAGTTTAATATTCTCAGGCAACCTTGCCATTCAATGCAATAAACTGTCGTTTCAGTGATAACTGGGACTCCCAGAAAATATTTATTAGGAAAATCTGCATTCAGTCTGGAGATAATTTTGAACAAAATCTTTACAGCTAACCCATGCAACAAATCCAACACCTAATATTATTAGTTGCTTGCACAAGATCAGATATCACTTGATGTAATATGACACAATTCATCTATGGCTAGGCAGTGTTGTTGCAATAAGGTTCACATGCACTCATTAACATGCGAATATGATCTTAAGAAGGTATTTTATTAGTTTACCAGTTTAAATTTCCTTATTTGGCTTATAAAACACTCAATTTCTTACCCCCTTCGTCTTATCTCTTACCTTTCTTTCTTAGAGTTCCGCAGTCAACAAGAAACCTTTATAGTTTCGCCAGGTCTGTGTCCACGGTTCAACTCGGATACCCTTGGTACTACAGAGCTGTAATTTGGCATAGTAATACAGTTAACTTATGCCGACAAAGTTGTAAAACAAAATTATACATATTTTTTGCATACAATTAGCAAAGGTAATTTTTGTTTTTACTCGACTGCCAGAAAGAGGGTTATTTACATTATAACATCGATTGCGGTACCATTGCATGGATAGCTCTTAAAAAAAAACAAAATTACTTTCATGTATTAATAAATTTTAGATTTGGTGGACCGTTTAGGAAAAAAACTTAAAATGTGTATTTTTTAAATGGGATCTGTACTCCCGCCATCGCCCGTCCCCTCTCTGCAGTTAAAACTACAAATATTTTAAATAGTTAACTTATTTAGAGTTATACCTATTAACTGAAAAAATATATAACGAATTTAAACGGAAAAATATCACTACTACGTAGGTAGGTAAACTTAATTGGTGCTTGAGATACCTACAGGCGACTAGTGTTTGTAAAAATCTGGAAATACCTACGTAATTCGTTCATACTTGTTATTTTTCTAGAGATGTTTTTTGTGGTTGTAACGGCGTTGGAACCTACACTGACCGTGTTCCGACTTGCTCTTGCTCGGTGTTTTTATAGCAGCGGGTTGGTAACCGCAAATCTACATTTTGCGCCTATTTTATGACATCTGACTGTTATTATTATTTTACTTCAAAGCTTTGTTCTTGTTTGTGTAGCAATAACCATTTAACTTACTCTACCCGCAATTTCAATTGTTACCTTAAAGAATAATTAAATTGATAGGATAATTAGATAAGTTAATATAATATAAACTTAAACTAAAATACACTTAATTAAAAGGAAACTAAGCTACTTGAAAAAATACAAAAGTAATAATAATAATAGATAATGTGACGAGACCCTCGTGAAGGCTTGACTTGGATCACGAGGTGACCGCCATGTGGCATGATGATTTGACGATTATTTTCCCGATGTTTGTCTCCGCATAGATAGGTACATTAAGCATTTCTCGACACGGCACGTACTGCGAGGGGGTTCTACACTCTGCAGCCCTAACCACCGGTGGCCTGAGCCCTGTCCCGCTGCCGGCGTCACCCTAAGGATAGATTTCATGTTATAATGAGTATTTTGTGTTAGAATTATTATTATACGGTTATATTGTAAAAAAAAAACTAAACCAGCAGAAATTTAATAAATATCCTGTTTAATACAAAAATCATAAAAATATAATTAATATGTATTCGTTGTTCAATTAATTAAGGCAGATTTTGTCCCATATTTGAGTGGTTATTCGATAGGGGCTTAAACAATTAAAATTGATGCTGTACCTATATGTGCTTATGCCATCTCGACATAAGTAAGAATTATGACATAAATTTTATAATTATAACTAAAGCTAGCTTTTTGCGGCGACTTCATCTAACTTTATAAAACGGAGTTTGTGCCTCATTTTATCAAATTCCATTAAACCATCCCAAACATCATTAAAAATCTGTAGGCCTGAATATTATCTTCATAATTGTAATTATTTTACTTTATTTTATAAATAATTTTAAATAGAAGTTATTAATCACCCGTACACGTACAACAGCTGTATACCTATAAGCAGTCGCCAGCGCCATGTTAAACTCAAGTGCATACCTAAACAGATAAAGTCCATTTCAATCAAAAATCAGGTCTGGCTAAAATTTTCCATAGCCATGACCCGAAAACAGGTGTGGAGATAAACAATTTAGACAGCTTAGGCCTGGTGTATTTAGTTTTGTTATTTTGATTCAATATGCGTCAAACTACCTTTGCTAAAACGCCTAAATATATGCATATCTATAGATATACTAAGTAAGATTCTTAAGATACGGTAGGTAGTAGGCTCTTACAGGACCGTTACCGTAACCGTTAGGAAACTGCATTGTTATTAGTCAAGAATGGTGATTTTAACGTCTTAATCTAGCGCCCGTGTGGTTGCCGGGTTAGAATAGTGCCACTCCATGTCTTCCCGTGGATGTCGTAAGAGGCGACTCAGGGAATAAGGGCTTGTAGTATTGTTAGGCGATGGGCTTGCAACCTGTCACTAATACACTAGAAAACTTCTTGGCCTGATTGTGCAAAATGTGGTTACAGAATTATCAACAAGTCTGTTTAGAGTTGTTGGTATTTCTGTAGCTCTGCCTACCCCACTCTGGGAATGAAGGCGTGATGTTATGTATGTATGTATGTAATCTAGATAACATAAATGGACTGAAAAACTAGTTCATAATAACTATGACCCTTAATTACTTAATGTTACACGGTTCCAAAGTGATACCACGTAGTCACGGAAAAAAACAATTACGTAAATCACTTTAAAGACTTACATTTTGACAAGTATGCAAAGTTTGATGGGTCTTTTTGGATGCGCAACAGGAAAAGCCCTAAAATAGGTGCCCTGCTTAATTTAAAAATTTTGACTTCTTTTGGTTTTAACAAAGAAAATGCTATTGGAAACCTCGATTAGCAACAGTTGTTATTAAAATACATGGATAAACTGATGCAAACTTTTTGGGGGCACGATAAGAAACAATTCATTTTTGTATCCTCAAACTAAACAAACTAAACATGGTCCCAATTTGGGGTAGTGTCACTTTAAAATTGTGTCTTAATTCCCTTGATTAGCCTGCTTATTCATCATAGGATTTCCCACAAGGAAACAACAATGTTTCAAATATTATTTTGATACTTTAATAAGTCCATATAATTTCCTACTATGATAGAACATATACCTAACTAACTGTGCACTTCTTTTTTTTTACTTATTTATTTAATATTCAATTCCAAATGACGCTTATTGATATGCGATAAACCCCTGTTGGCAACAGGGTCTTTGTTGGAAGGCAGCTTTACGTTATGTTAGCCGATTGGGCAAGCATTTAAAAAGTAAGGTAAACAGCCCAATTGTTGTCACCCTACAGATTATGGGTACTACGAATTTTATTTCAAGTTAAAAGATATCGATTAGTTCTTCAATTACTAGGTCTCGATAGCTAATGTTTTGGGTGTCAATTACCGGGTGTTTGACCTTACCTACAAGATGTAGAAAATCCACGTAACCTTTATGCAGCAAGTCACACTAAATGTTTCTGCTTCAGGTACTGGCGAGTCGGGCAAGTCGACATTCATCAAGCAGATGAGAATCATTCATGGCTCCGGCTACAGCGACGATGACAAACGCGGCTTCATCAAGCTCGTCTACCAAAACATCTTCATGGCGATGCAGAGTATGATACGCGCCATGGATCTACTCAAAATACAATACGGGGTTCCGTCCAATGCAGTAAGTGTACCGCGAGATCATGTTACCAGATAAGATTAGTTGATATTCCACGCACGAGTTCAAAAATAGCTGATAATGTCGTTCAGATCTCTTGTCAATTCGCTAAATAAGTTTACAACAAGGAATTATGTGGTAGGATACTTTGAATACTGAAGATGAGATCATTCCTGTGAGCGCAGGTCTACTTTCAGACCGGTAAATGGTTTTCAGAATTACAACACGGAAAATTTTGCCAGTTGAAATATTTTCGCTAAATGATTCACTGCGGAACAATGATTTGTGATAACAATAAAATAAGTAAACATTTTAATTTCTAATATACCCGTAAAGATTCCAAAAAAAATGTGTAATAGTGACTCAATTCGTATTATAGGTAGGTACGGACGGAACATTTTCCTGCATTCAAAATTGTCTAAATTAGCCTTCCAAATGTTTGTATGTTCTGTAGTAATACGGCAAATAAATAGTATTAAAGATTTGTATTGTCTTGGCTTTAGTTAATATAACATTAAACGCCATGTATCTGATACCGGAAAGATACCAAACATTCGCGTCAGAAACAACCCTAGAGAACCAACACAAACGCAGTAAATGACATCAAGGTCTCCTGGCAGAATATATTTAACATTGTTTTGTGCTTTGGTAAAAAACTTGTGTCCATTAGTTCACTAATGAGCCTACACCCTCTGACCTGATTTTTTAATTCACCTGTGATGTAACTCGCGTTTTAATTCTGTAACCATATTTATTCTTCTATTTTTTCAATTGAATTGAGCTTGAAGGCTCATTAAAACTTCTTTAAGAGCTGGTCATGGGATCCATGGAGTCAATGGAGTTCCTTAATAATTTAGAGTTGGTTCATTGTTTTTAATTAAACATTTTATTATCATAAACAACACCTTATCCCATTTACATATGTTACTACTAGAATAGTCTTTATTTTTCAATTTAGCTAAAACAACCGAGACCGAATGGAAAGCAATTTTGACCGGGATTTTCAAAAAACCTAAAATTAGCAAAAAAAGCGGAAAATTAGAAAAAAATAGGACGCTATTCGGAGAGAAATATGATCCAAACCACCACAGGCAGCAGAGGTAAAAAAAGACTTGTAAACTGCTGCTGTGGTGGTTGCCACTTGACAATATAATGGTTGTTTTTACCTGTCACCACGTCTCTTATAGAAGAGACAACTGAATTCTATTTCGAAGTGTGACTACGATTAAGGCGAAAACGTTTGTAAAATAACAGTAATTTATTGTAATCTGAAAATAGGATAGGAGGATTTTGGTTAATGTATTGTTTGTAAAATTATCCTTAAAATGATTTAATGCCTCCGTTATCATACAGATAACAATGCATACCTTTTTTACTTTCTAAAATTTCTGTTGCAATCACTTTTGTCGAGTACTATTTAAACAAGTACGTGTCATCTGCGCGATGTGATAAATTATTAATGAATTTCAGGAAAAGGCGGAGTTGATATCAGCCATCGATTTTGAAAGTGTTACAACTTTTGAGAGTCCGTACGTGGAAGCGATCAAGGGTCTATGGTCAGACGGCGGGATCCAGGAGTGCTATGACCGCAGGCGGGAATACCAGCTTACTGACTCTGCCAAGTAGTGAGTATCACGTTTCTCACATACACTGCGATATATCCATTCGTAATATGTTCCCTGTAAAATTATATCGCTATTTCTACACACAACCATAGAAATGCGAAACATGCAACTTTTCTCAAAGCCAGGTTAAATAACAGAATAATGCATTACTTGAAAAAATATTGAATAACATCACACCTTTAATAGATCAATTGTCATAACATTAGATCATTCGTATTGTATATGATTCTGCTATAACTTGCTTTACTGTGAGTAATCGCCTGTGATTATCCTATAGTGATTTATCTATTGACATAAAGTGTAATGGTATTATAATAAAAATCAATAAGCTAAGTGAATGGACCATTTACTTAGCTATTTATTTCTCTGGGGTATTACTCATGACTCATGATATTAAAGGTAAATGGTACCATACTTTAAGCAAATTAAACCAAGCTATGGTCTCTTGCGTTTCTAAAAAATATATCCTAAAATAGTGGTGGCGAAACATTGACACATTGCAGTACAGTTGTTACTTCGGATATAAAAGTGTTAACAGCTTAGTTTACACGGCCAGCCCGTAAACAGTTTTCATTAGATTGGATCACAACTCTCACTTTTATAGTTCGGATACTGAGAAAAGCATTTTCTATAGCTACTTACAGGAGATTGACCGCGTCGCGGCACCAAATTACTTACCAACTGAACAAGACATCCTTCGCGTGAGAGTGCCCACAACGGGCATTATAGAATACCCCTTTGACTTGGAGGAGATACGATTTAGGTAACCTTTGATGCTACGCGGGGCATGCTTTGCTTCTATATGCCTGTTACTGGTTAAAACGAGGTTGCATCTTGTCTTGCTTCGTGTCATCTTCTTTTGGTGTTTAGTTTAAGTTTTCTGTGTTTTATGTTTCTGGTGAGGTCTCGGATGTCTGCATGCGTATTATAGGTGCTTTCTTTAGTTGTGCATGAAATGTATTTCAGTTATTTAAGCGATCTGGCCAGGATCGAAGCTGCGGACTACTTGCCGACGGAGCAAGATATCCTCCGCGCTCGACAGCCTACTACCGGCATACTAGAGTATCCCTTTGATCTTGATGGAATTATATTTAGGTATGTGTCTGAACTGTCTGATAGAAGTCCGAGTGCCCTGCAGGACGCTAGTTATATCCAGTCGCTTTCCCCCTAAAGCGGTAATGTACCATTTAAGCGCTAGTGGAATTTATCCTTAAAAACTCTCAAAAGTTGTAAATTAAAACTATAATCTTTTAAAAATCTACCCAAGTAATTTTAATTGTCCATTATGATCCAAATACTAAGTTACGGTAAGCATAACATTATGAATGTGTTGTGGTCGAGTTTGACCTTTTTGCGCATGCCTTTTGTAGCTACTGTCTTTAAAGTAATTAATTTTAGTCTAATCCTAATTATACATAATTAGCAATATTTCAACAGTCTACATGTTGTTTCATGATAATTAAGTCATGGGAAACGATACACAAAATGTAAAAAATAAATAATATAATTAACTGAAATATTGTTAGTTAATAATATTTACCCACCTATTAGCTGCATTTAGCTTAATTATGTTATCTGATTACTTGCTCACCTCTTGTGCTAACCAGCTTGGTTATGTTTTGGTGTTATGGTGTATCTGCGTTGTTAACATAAGGTATCCACGGGTTGTACGTTATTTTACAGACAGAAGTTGTTTAGAATTTCATTTCTTGTAAATTTTTTCTCGTATTGTCATTTCATAGAATAGTCAATTTATAGAATAACTACTTTGAAGACATTTAAATCATCGATTTTTATTTCAAATAAGTTTCAATGTTTCTTTTTTCATATCATATAATAGCAAATTACATATTCTTTGTTCTCATATTATTTAGTTAATATATAAATTAAAAGCAATAAAATCATTTTACAGTGTACGTTATTTTACACACAGAAGTTGTTTAGAATTTCATGTCCCGTAAATTTTTTCTCGTATTATCATTGCAATTTTTTTCGCACAGTTTATTCAAGAGATGTAAAAAAAAATAACCTCGAAGGCAAGGCGGGAGCTTGCTTCGCTTCGCTCCCGCCTTAGCCTTCTAACCTAACCTATTCAAGTCGGTTCTGCCCAGAGAGGTCATGGTCGCTCACTCATATTTATATCATACTATAGTATTTAGCTTATAACCCTTATACTTAAAGATAATTTTGTATTATGTTGTAATTGATTTTGTTATTATTGGTGTACCCTTACTCTCTAAATAGTAATTTCGTAGAATAGTGTTTCACAAAAATTATTCACAGAATATTGAGTTTCCCACGACTTTGTATACTGTTGTCGTTGGTGTCCTCTTTTTTTACAGAACATTATTTCATAGAACGTATTACTTCGCAGAATTTTCATTACTTAGAAATCTAATTTCTGCTGTTACCTTATTGTTTTCAGATTATCTTAAGCATGGGTTACGTAGGTTAGGTTAGACCTGTGACCATTAAAAAAAATAATCTGGAAACAATAAGCTTTCAGCAGAAATTAGCTTTCTAAGCAATGAAAATTCTACGAAGTGATACGGTCTATGAAAAAATATTCTGTAAAAGAAGGTATCGTTAAAAATAATTATATTGTTTGATAGGTTTGTTTAATGAAAAAATTAAATTATAAAATTCATTGAATTGATTTTCTGTGGAATTTGTTTCTTTCAAATAAAAACTTAAAAAAAATATATATTCGAAACAAAAATACAAGAACCGAATAGTATATGAAACATTTTCTGTGAAACAAAATTCTGTAAATTTTCTGTCTGTAAAACAAGGGGACACCGGTATCCACGATCAAGATACCGTCTATCTACAAAAACTTGTTTTGTGCAGTCGACTTTTTACTTAAAGGTACAAAATTCAATTTGGCTTGGCCAGCTAAAATAGAGAAGTGTTCCATATCGTTTTTACTGCATTTGGTCGCTGCTGCGGGCCTCTTATGGTTGTGTTTATCGACGTGGATGAGTGAGATAGTGATAGATGCCGTATGCACCGCGATAAAGGCGACATAATACGGGGCTGAAAACTCGGCGTGACAAACACCAATTTTAGTTGTGGCTTTGTGATCTATTTATATAGAATATAAACCTTAATTTCAGACCCATTTTCATTTCCCTTGAGTATACTCTAAAACAAAATGTTTTTCTCTTTATCTGTGCTTTGAATGTTGACGCATTTTTTGTTCCAACAGAATGGTAGACGTCGGGGGCCAAAGATCCGAGCGAAGGAAGTGGATTCACTGTTTTGAAAATGTCACCTCCATCATATTCTTAGTAGCTCTTAGTGAATATGATCAAATTTTATTCGAATCAGAAAATGAGGTAAGTAAAAACTTTACTCAAGTTTAGCTTTATCATTCCTTAGTGTATGCAAGATTAGATTAAAACACTATAGGCCTTATTATTAAACTGATCCTGAGTAAGATACCTGTCTCAAGACGCGACTTACGACCCTATACTATAAGTGCTTTTCTACTTTGGTCTCATTTGACATCGTGAGTGGGTCCTTGACAAGATCGATCTCAATACTGCGCTTACTCCGATGATTTTGATCTTCTATTAATTATCAATGAACATGATGTACTATTACAATTCGGAAATTATGGTGCCTACAATAACGCATTTGATGTATCGGTCACATCCTCTAATAAGGATTTTAATGAACCTATAACAATGTTATAAACATAAAATCTATTCTCAATTCCTGACCATATAAACGCAGCGAAGTCATTGGGTTTGAATGATTTGGGTCTCGCTCTTATGTGCTCGCGGTTCCAGTCCAACCGATTTCACCCGAAGGTCTTTTAAGACTTGTTGCTATGTGGTAATGTTAATAGTAATGTCTTTTGTCCTCAAGCTTGCGGCCGATCAATGACCATTAATGATGATATTTATAATTTGTCTAGTATATCTAAAGCATCCAATTAAAGCATAAACGTTGGCGAAATCACTGCAGAATATCGCGGTGGACCGCCATTAATATAAAGAAGAAGAAGAAGAAAAGGATAAACACTTAGGAAGTTAACCGTTCCAACAACTGATGTCGAATTAACAAATACAGTAGTAACATACGCCAGTTGCACCTGAAAAGCAAAGCTAATTTCAAATTGACGTATTAAATTTGAACTATTTCGCGTTGTTTGTTGTAATGGATTTATTTATGTACCGTTGGCATTGAAAAGGCGTAATAGGAACATAGGAGTCGATTTAAAGCAGCTAGTCAGTCAGTAACAGAACAGTTTTTTTAGTGTTGTATGGTGTAGATGATTTTGTTTGTGATACTTGATACCTTGTTTGTCTAACCGCTAACTCTATTTTAATGTATAATTCCAGAACCGAATGGAGGAATCAAAGGCGCTGTTCAAGACTATCATCACGTACCCGTGGTTCCAACATTCTTCAGTCATCCTGTTTCTGAACAAAAAGGATTTGCTCGAGGAGAAGATCATGTATTCGCATCTCGTTGATTACTTCCCTGAATACGATGGTAAGTGTTGATATATCTATTTAAGCTAAGGAAGCAGGTACATTTTTATAAGAACAATGGTGCTCTGTACGTGTAAATTAAGGGTTCATAAATAAGTCAAACAGGATGAAGCAGCCTTAAAATTGCCATAACAAGTTTATATACTTATACAACCTTGGCCAAAGTTGTTGAGCACCCCACGTTTTCCTTTGTAATTTGTAAATAAAGTATAATTTTTCAATTGATTTGATGACACGTTGGCCTAGTTGGTAGTGACCCTGCCTACGAAGCTAGTGGTCTCGGGTTCAAATCCCGGTAAGGGCAGATATTTGTGTGATGAGCACCAGTATTTGTTTCTGAGTCTTGGATCTTTTCTATGTATTTAAGTATATATTTCTTTTTATAAGTAAGTTTATCGTTTTCTAGTACCCATAGTACAAGCCTAGAGCTTAGTTTGGGTCAATTTGTGTAAAATTGGCCCGGTTTTTTTTATTTAAAAAATACACAAAGGTGTGGAATTTAAGAAAGAGTTTGAACATGTGCAAATGTTTATTAGATATCGTTTCGAAGTAGCTATTTGAGTGTGAAAACCTGAAGCTATAAAAAGTCGGATTTTACAAAATAAATATTGATTGGTTTTTTTTCCACGAAATTTCCCTTAAGGTCAATAAATATGACTATTTATTGACGTTTTTTTTCGATGTACAAATGTCTATAATAAAAGATATATTATTATCCACCTTTTAAAGTTTGACCTTTATATGAAAAACGCACGGGTGCTCAACACTTTTGACCGAGGATGTATGATTAAATACACGATCTTAAATTGATGGCAGGTAAAATCACACTTTTTCGTAAGAGTTTCCTGAACAGAACACATGATAAATATGTACTTTTAAAATAACTATCACAACTATTTATATTGAGCATATCCGCAGTTTTAAGGAAACTACGTTTCAAAGCATTGATTTCCCGTTTCACTGGTTGACTAAACTAATGAGTAATAGCATGATTATATAGACTGAACCGAAAAACCAGGTCCTAAGTGTGTCGCGCCGCCGGCGCTCGACTACATTCTCCAGAAGTATCTGAAAGAGAACCCCGACCCCGACCGCGCGTGCTATTCGCATTTCACGACGGCCACAGGTTCAATATCACTGGTGATACCTGCTATGTTATCGCTAGTCGTTAGTAACTAGATGCTAGATTGTGTGTATTTGTAAGCGTAAGCTAGAGCTATTGTCTTCATTGGTGTTGTTGATGGATGGTTGAACACATTGGAACTTTCAAACATATTTTATTTAAACTTACAGAATGTTCCTTTTAGCAGAACTTGTGTATTATATTGTCGTTAATAGAAATTGCCGGAAAGAAATACAAATTTATGAAAAAAGACG
The DNA here is from genome assembly GCA_949316455.1 of Acleris holmiana. Lineage (NCBI taxonomy): Eukaryota > Metazoa > Arthropoda > Insecta > Lepidoptera > Tortricidae > Acleris > Acleris holmiana. Next base: position 9,388,609 of record OX438769.1, read on the forward strand.
TAACATTGTGTTATCTGTACTCAGGAAGACGTAAAAACACATTATTCCTGTATTTCATGCCTATTTGGATTTAATTTAACCTAAATTCATTAAATCTAATGACAAGGCTAAGCATTTTAAAATCTTTAGTTTTAGTTCGTAATGTTTTGCCACTAACAAACCAGTCAAAAATGGAAACTGTGGCTATCCAAAACATTTATACAAGACTCCAGCAACATGTTCGAAAGTACCTTAAACTTCTAAAGTTGCTCAACATCCAAACCAATGAAGACGTCGTAAGCTACCAGTATCGCTAGAACACGGTGTGTGACAGGTCCGCAGCGCGACGCGATCACAGCGCGCGAGTTCATCCTGCGGATGTTCGTCGACCTCAATCCGGACGCAGAGAAAATCATCTACTCACATTTTACTTGTGCGACAGGTAAGCTATCTACTAGTTAAGGTTATACAGTGCCGACTTTCATATAATAGTAATTTAGGCTGATTAAATATTGGAAATAAATCAGCATTTTAAACCCAATTCGATTGAAATTCTCCCCTAGCGTCCTAAGTCCGAGGTCGGCCCAATAGGGGCGCCCTTAGGCATGCTAGTGTAAAAACCCTTTACATCGTGGACTCCCATCAGGAGTCCGCCCTCTCTCCGGCGAAGTAGTCAAAGCCATCAGAGGCTAACTACGTAGGCCCCCCCAAAAAAAAAAAAACAGCATTTTAAAGCAACCCTTTTGATGGCGTGTCAGTAGTAAAGGTGGTGTCATGTGTTAATTGAAAATTAATAAAATATGTCTATAGTGGCTATCGAAATTTATAAATTTAAACTTATACAGATTATACAAATTTATATCACTAACAAGACCACAAAAGTACGAGTGGACAGGAATTCAGCGTATTCAAATTACTGTAGTTATGAAAGTTGGCACTAACGCCCAGGGCAGTTATAAGGTTTGTTGAATTGTATTGAATTGAACCCATTTCTTAACCTTTTGAAAGCCCTAGTTCTCAAGACACTTTAGCTTCTTGTTACGGGTTCTAAGTATTATACATATTTATTGTACGTGCAGATTTGCCTTCCTAGGCTCAAAGTGCTGTCTATGTCTATGTCGGTTTGTATACAATTTGAACCTTATAATTTACCCACCAGCGAATAATTAATTTAGCATGTTTTAGAAAGAGATTAATACTTGAAATTTTTAATTATCACGTTGCTGATAACCAGGTCGGTTTGATTGTGTTAATAATATGGGATCTTAGCTTTGCCGATTATAATTGAATGACACAAACTATAAGTAATTGTACTGTAATTGTTTACAAAAATAACGTCTTCCAAGCAGGTTCTTAATCTGCGGGCTCTATGTGTATAAAGGTCAATGTCCTCAGAATCAGGTTCATACTTTGATCTATACATGTAAAGCCTGTAGAAAAAAAGATTTACAAGGTTTGCGCAGTAAGTTGGTCGACTCATGAAGTCACGTATTGATAAAAGTCGTAGTCATAAGGCTTCCAATAAGTTGATTAGACGAAAAAGGTTTGAATATGGCACGCAATCTTATTAAAGGAAACGTACATCATACGTATGAATGCTATTTATTGTACGGTATTTTTTCCTACAAATTACAAAGGATAATTTGATACGTATAAAAGCAAAACAACTAGATACACTTCACAGTTTTGCAAGATCGTAGACTTATTGACTGCCAAAAAGGACTATTTTAACACATTTTTTACGCTTATGTTTTTACACATCTACATAAACTAAATATAACCTAGGTTCTCTGCCATGACAAAGGTGAGTTGCAAAAGGTCTGTAGTAATTTATTTATAGTTGTGTTGTTATGTATTACTAATTTGCACCTATTTGTTTAATTCTGCACGCGTGACTTAAGTTTATTGCTAGGAGCTCTATAACTATTAAGTGGCTTTTGTAGTTTTTGTTTTATTTGCTTTGTATCCAGGCTGCTTTTTTTGAATGTTATAATAAGCTTTTTGTATTTCATTGTACTGATGTAAAAATAGTGTAGTTTGACACCGGTTGGGTCTAATTGCATCACGAGCAACGTCAAATATAGACCCTGATTTTTAAAAAGTTCTCAATCTCGTGGAATATACTAATTATACAAAAATATGTGATGAATATCGTGTGGTAAGATTCATCAGAAAACATACAACATGTTGTGTGTGTCAGTTGCCCAAGCGACAGAGTTGAATTTATAATATTTCAAGTCCTTTTAATTGGTAACGTACTGTCGATTATGCTTTCCAAATGGGACAAACGGTTAACGGACCATAAAAAACCACAGAGAGCTCAAACTTCGTCTTGCATGTTACATTATTTTTGCGCTTGCATGTTATTTTATTTATTTCTTGTATTGCATGCTGCCTTGGATCGTAAATAGATACGGAAAACATCAAATTGGTGTTTTGTGCTGTAAAAGATACAATTATGCAAGCTGCCCTGAAGGAGTTTAATTTGGCTTAAATGTCGCCTAATGTTATGTTCATTTTATTTATTTATTAAATATATTTTTGATATGACAGATATTAATTTATTTTTATCCTTTCCTTTATAACCTTAGCTTGTAACATTACTAATGCATGGTCAACATTGCGTTTGTGTTAAAATTGCATGGATGTTTTTTGTTGTAAACAACAATGCTTTTATAACAAATTTATGTTGTTTAGGTTCATTTCAGTTACGCAATTTGCCGTGTTATTATTTCCTTATAAAATAATTGATCCTTTTGATCTGTGCTTAGTGTTTGATAACATACTTACAATCATTTTAATCGCTACAGATGTTACTTTTGTACAAGATGATCTACAGATTTTTGAACTAACTTGATAAGTTAATGAATGAACTTTTCCGACCACTGAACTGGACGGAAATAGAAATAACACATGTTATTTTATAATTTATCATTAATTTCACTTTGATGTACAGATATAGTGAATAAACATATGACATCGGCTTTTTGTCGGTTATGTTCGTATTTATGTATGTATGGTTGTATGTAAACACTACTATACCCTCCTGCAGCTCGGTTTCAAAGAGGGTACTTCCGAGGAAGACCCAGTGTCCAAATATTAGAACAAATTAATAAACTCCTGAACGCCCAGACCAAACATTTTTAATATCTTGGTAACCGCAACAGATATAGGTGTCATATTTTAGGGATACTTTAATACGGCACATGGCCAAAAGTATTTTGTTCTAGTATTAGCACAGTTTGTTTTCACCCCAAAACGCTATTTTAAAACTTGGGCTTTCACTGCAAATTGATTTTGTTCCAGTATTAGTACTTTGAACCTCGGGAGGTTTAAATAAGAAAAGCAAAATCAATACAGTGAAGATATAAATTAATAAATAAATAAATATCATGAGATGTATTTTGTATATAATAATGCATGATGTATTTTTGTATATATTATTCCGCTTACTTCGTCAGTTAGGTTACGTTGGAGATGTGACTTTTAATAAATTAAAACGGTTGCGCCCGAAAATTTGTTGAGAAATGATGCTTGTAAGCATGTACAATTAGTAAATACATAGTTAAAACGAATAATAATCAAAAGACATACATTATGTGTTTTATAATACGAGTAGGTAGTCTTAATACGAGTCGGTAGAAAAAATGTTTACTAATTCTTACATTATTGCCTTTTGAGGCTAGTTATATTTTACATTAACGTTTAAAGTCATTATTCAAAGGGTAGATTTACGTTTTTGTCGGTCAAGTAAAAGTCCAGTGTGCTTCAACGTGTAAAAAATTAGTTTGCCTAACGTTTTAATATCTCAATTTACGAATTATCCCTTTATACACATATAATTCAGTTCTGCGCCTCACGGGTTGCTGCCGCGGCATGTTCGCTTTATTCGCTCGTCTTGTGCTCATTTTGGTCACAGTTGGGCCTAACACTCCTCGCTTAGCTCGTTTTCGCACCTAACTCGGTTTAAGCTACGCAGACTTTATTTTAAAATATGTGTTGACGATAGGTATGATCCGCATAATGGTCAGTTTAGATCAAAATTATTGTCTTTTGGCAAAATAAATAAATACATTATTGTAGTGTAATCATTTAATCATAATTACTTAGGGTAAATTCGTAATCATTTGAAAAAGCGATGAGTGTCTTAGGTCAAATTGTGCCACGAAAAACTAAATTCCATAGATTTTAAGGACTACTTCGTGGTTTTACTCCCTATTTATTAAATCAAACGTTTTTTTTCTGTTTTTTGCATTTATATGCATTTAAAGTTTTGATATTTTGACTATTATGACTAGGAACCATTAAAAATTGTAACTGTTATATTATATATTTTTTGACTATTATGCATTCCAAACTTGGGAGTTGAGATCTTAAGTAACTATATATATTTTAATACCTTTTTTACTTTGTTATTTTCTGTTTCTGCAATGTAGAGTTTGCATACATAGTTAATTTTACGTCTAAATGTGCTAGGTCAGTTTGAGTGGCTATCGTGAGTTATATTTTCTAGCTTTCTATAACGTTCCCTAAGGTCAAGTAAGAGAACGTTATATTGAGTTATTGGTATGGCAAAAAAATCCTGGAATTAATACGATAATAATCAAGAAGTAGTCTGTGTGATTTCAAGAAATGTATTTAAAAAAATACAACGCATTGGGTTAACTGGTTAATTAATTCGTTCTTATTTTTCGTTTTATATTTTGAGTCTAAATCTCGCATCCAATTACGATATAACACTGCATTTTTTACGTTACCGACAATACCGATCTGGCATAGTTGAACTGTTAGTGATAAAATCCCGGCTTATAGTATTTCGAAGGTCTTCACTAACCTCAACCACTAAGGATATTAGCTGTATTACGAGTACAGTAATAAGCTTACATTGCTTGAAGCCGCTTTGTAACGCTTAAGCCATAATACCTTTACATGGTCAGTCGAGCGTTGGATTATATGCGAGTAGAAATAACGCACATATTTATTATTCAACATTGCGTAAAAATCAATCATCGCGTCTAGTTATGGAAACGTGTTAGTTAGACTATTTGAGTTTAAATATTGCATACATACATACATAACGTCACGCCTTCATTCCCAGAGTTGGGTAGGCAGAGCTACAGAATACCAACAACTCTAAACTTGTTGATAATTCTGTAACCACATTTTGCACAGTCAGGCTAAGATGTTTACCAGTGTATTAGTGACAGGTTGCAAACCCATCGCCTAACAGTACTACAAGCCTTTATTCCCTTAGTCGCCCCTCACGACATCCACAGGAAGACGAAAATAAAAAATGGCGATTAAATATTATTGCTACAGCAGCACAAATAGTAAAGTGTACCAGGACCTCGATTCTATCGGGCCATACCATACCATACTATTCTACCATATTGCGTTTGTCATGTCATGTTATAGCACTGTCAACGAGCACAGGCCACCTGATGTTAAGTGGAAACTGTAACCATAGACATTCGCAATCACAAGACTACAATCCTAAGACTGCAAATGCGTTGCCAGCCCTGAGGACTAAGATGGAATGCCTCTATGCTAGTTATTTCACCGGCTGTCTTATCCCCAAACCGGAACACGTAAGGCCCAACGGCCTAAATTTAGGACATTTGTCAAAGTGACTTTAAACAGCTGACTTACACAAGGTTCTTTTTTGAACTAGTAAAATTTGACGTGGGCCTTACGAGGTTAAAATACGATAACAGGTCAAACGCAATATGGTTTTATCCAGTAAAATAGAGAGATAAAAATATCAATACCAATGCGCAACAGTTCCCAAAAGCTAGTGTATGAAGTATGATGTTTTTTTTTATGTTAGAGGCAACCGAACTAACATGCCACCATGGATGGTGAAATATGGGGCATATTTCACCATCCTGACAATGACAGGTGAGAGGTGACATTTCAGTGTACATTGCGCTGTTTACATGAAACGCAGTGATGTATCAGCGTGTGAACTTTGCAATGTATACCGAATTGCTACGTGTTATTGTCACGATGGTGAAATAGGGGGCTGATGGTAATTGGGATCTAATATTCATAGACATTTTCAATCTCAATATGGCAATCTTAAGACTGTAAATGCCCTGTCCTAAATACCCATGGCTTATGCTAGTCAAACTGTAGTCATAATGCGAATACTATTGTTTGTCGGTAGGTTAAAAGATAAGGGATCCGGATGGATTCTACGCGAGGTTTTAGGTACAATTAAAAATAAATAGCATCAAAAATTTAATAATTTCTTGACTATCATTGTTTTAACAGAGTCGTTTGTCTGCGTTTGGATGGGTATAAACCGATAAAAAGTGCGAATTTCTCATGTTATTAACTTATTACTTCCGACGCAAAATGAAGGACGTTTTATAAGTTTGACGGCTATTGCAGAGACATCAGATGGAAAGCCATCTGTCTTAGGCATCGTATTTCTCAAACCGATGGATAGATTCGAACGTGGTTTTACAGCGCTAGATTGACAGGGGCGGTTTGTAGCTAGTTTTATTAAAAATCAGTTAGGTCGTTGTGTTTTCAGCTTTAAAAGTAAGGGTTGCAACTATTTTTAGGGTTTTTAACTATTAACCCTTTACAGGGCAAAATTAATAAAGCACTTCTTGTCTCGTTGGATTTTACCCATTCACGCACAATTCTGAACCTTTTGAACGCCTGCAACTTTACGTGCCCCAGACGCCAAAGACGTCATATGCCGCAACCGTACTGAGCGCTCGGCGTCCCCGGCACGAAAATCCGATGACTTGATTTACTGGCTTTAGTGGTTAAAGGTTAAAATAAAAACTAAAAAGTATTGCATGTGGTGATTGTTCGTACAAGATCTTATAATTGCCCTGTTAAGGGTTAAATAAAAAAATACATAGTTTCAACAAATGTACGGAGTAAATGCAGTATTTATTTTATTTTCTTGCTAACGCTGTTTATGTTACGACGAATAAGAACTCAACAAGGCCAACTGAAAAAACTGTTAATATCACGGGGCAGTGTCACACAAATTGACCTAGTTCCAAACTAAGCTCTAGGCTTGTTCTATGGGTGCTCTAGACAATGATAAACTTACTTATATAGAGAAACTAGCGATCCGCCAGCGGCTTCGCTCGCTGCATTTTTTTTTTTTTTTTTTATGTCACTTCGGGGTATGAAAAATAGATGTTGGCCTTTTCTCAGACCTACTCAATACGCTCACAAAATTTCATGAGAATCGGTCAAGCCGTTTCGGAGGAGTATGGGAACGAAAACTGTGACACGAGAATTTTATATATAAGATATACTTAAATACGTAGAAAACATCCAAGACAGGAACAAATATTCGCGCTCATCGCACAAATATCGTCTCATCCATGCCCAAGTAGCGAATCTGCACTTTGACTTCAAAAGTCAAATGGAATCGCCACTTGGTAAAGTAGTAGCGAATCTGCTATTCTTATTTTAAATCGAAGTGCAGTTTCGCGAATTTGGCATAGATGTGATGATATCTGCCCTTACCGGGAATTGAACCCGGGACCGCCAGCTTCGGAGGCAGGGTCACTACCAACTAGGCCAACGTGTTGTCAAAACGACTAACTCCAATTATTTTAGTGCGATTCAAACCTTATGATTACCTGCACAAGGCCTCTATTCTACTGCGTTATAACGATATTGTGTTTGACGTGTTCTAGAATCGTTAATGTCACAGTCGCCACTATTGTAAATGACATAACATAAGACTTATCAAAACTTTGTCAATACGGAAACAAGTCAAAGACGATATCGTAATTACCGTGTAAAATCCCAGCGCAGTACCTACTACTAGTACCTTAATATACGCTATCAAACTCACTCCCGGGTATATTTTTTATCAGTGCACAAATTTTAACGTATGATTTTGTATCGTTAATACACCGTGTTTTTTTTTATTTACGATAACTTCGGCATATTGTTAGGTACACGTATAGAAACTACGTGGTACATTAGATTTTAAAATAATGCAAAAAAAAAAAAAAAATTTGTTTAGAACAAAGTAATTAAATGTTGTGTCTTCAATCATTCTAAAAGGGTCTTTAGAGTTAACTCATAGTTAGTGTCAATTACGTCAAGTCAGCGTGACATACACACACACAAGTAAAGATAACACTTGACAGGTGCACGACCTAACAATTGAAAACTCTTTACTCATAATAGGTAATTAAAAGAAAATTGTTAGGTATCAATTAAGAGCCTTTTACATTAGTTTAACGTGATTAACTGATTAATTTTAATAATTTAATATCTTTATAACCGTACGAGTTATCATATGTCTGTCTTCGGGAAATTAGCTTAATTTGACTTGAAGAACGTGCCCTTAAAGTTATCGTAAATCAAAAAAAACACGGTGTATAATATACTACGACAATAAAAGGAGTTAAAAAAATTTTTTTTTTGCAATTACTGTCTTTAACCTTCTTGTGTGGACACAAAGTCACATGCGATACACAGAATTGATATTCGAAATTTGAAATTTCATGTACATCTTATCAGACAACAAGCCCCTCCTACTGATATTCTAAATTTGAAATTTAATTTATTACCCTATCAACACTCCCCTGTCCTCGCATCCATGCATAAGAGGGTCCATGAACATCGTTCATTTTTTAAGCTAGACTAAAAGTAACACAACATGTGTTATTGATTAACAATAGCGAAGCAACTATTAAAATTTGTGCACCTATTAAACAATTACCCTGTATCTGTCACTCGTGTTTCGTAGAAACTTGAAAATAGCAGATAGTTATTGGAACTGGTAGTACGAGGGTCAAACTGAAAGTTTCGGGAATAGAAAAAAATATGCAGTTAAATTGAATAAAAGTATTTTTATTGTTTTTCAAAGTATTCTCCTTTATATTTTATGCGCTTTTCCATACGATCAAACCAGTCATTAAAGCACTTATTGAAGTCTGAAGTAGGGGTCGACAAAATTGCCATTTTAAAAGCCTCCACACTGCTGCTTCCGACGTCTAAAACCGCTGACCACGCAACTTATCCTTAATTTTGGGGAATGTGAAAAAGTCATTGGGGCTTAAGTCGGGGCTGTATGGAGGATGGTCCAGTAATTCGACTTTTTCACCGTCCAGGTACTCGGTTGTTTCCCGAGCGGTGTGAGGGCTGGCATTGTCGTGGTGAAGGATAATGCGGCGAGTAGGGTTTTTTTTTCGGAGTTCAGCAGAGATACTCGGCAAACAAATAGTGGTGTACCAATCGGCATTGACAGTTCTACGATCTTCAAGAGGAATAGTGGCCACGTGACCCGATTTGGAGACAAACGTAGCTACCATCTTTTTGGCCGTGCTGCGAGAACGAATATCTTTTGTCGGCTTGAGCTCATCTTTGTAGACCCATACTCGAGATTGGTTTTTATTTTCAGGCTCATATGCATATATCCAACACTCTTCACCGGATACAATGCTAAAAACTGCATTTGAGCTTCCTCCCTTGAATTTATTCAAAGTTCTGAGGCACCAATTGACACGAGTCGTTTTCTGCTCCTCAGACAATAAGTGAGGGATCCAACGGGAAAACAACTTTCGCATGCCTAATTGTTCCTGTAAAATGATTTGTATCTGACTCATTGCAATGCCCAAACACTCTTGAATCTCCTGATATGGCCAGTGTGTTAAAATAATGAAATTTTAGAGATTATAAAAAGGTATGATATGTATCAAAAATATGTTTCTAAGTATTAGATTCCCGAAACTTTCAGTGCAGCCCTCGTACTGTAATGGACATGGAACAATAAAAATAATAATGACTCGTTTATAGCTAAGTTTGCAGAGCTTCTTAAGTTAAAATTAAACATTACCACCAATGTGTTTGATTTCTTTTTAGTTGTGAGCATTAAAATATAGACTATAATTGATTTCCGGTATTGATAGTTCTGTATTTGAATGCCGACAATTGGTATAATCTAGTTGTATCCTATGTAAGTAAAACATTTGTCTTATGCGAGTGGTTTGTTTTATTCCAGACACTGAAAACATCCGGTTTGTGTTCGCCGCAGTGAAGGACACGATCCTACAATCCAACTTGAAGGAGTACAACCTCGTGTAAGCCCTCAGCGTGCTCCCGACACAAATCTGTGATTGTGTATAACACGTAATCCAGCCATCATCACTTACGGCAGAATGTGTAAATTCACGAACTGAGATCGGATTGACGAACTTATTTAACTTAAAATGTTTAATAAGAAGTAAGAATAGATGTAAGTCATTTAACCGATGAACTAGAATCAGGTCCGAGCGGCGTCCGCTGCCGCGGCCCGCGATGGCCGCTTCGCGCGCGACGTCTCAGGTTTTTGACATGATTTTTTATGAAGAAAATATTCACAATTTATGTATGTGTCTGTATCGGTGAATATTAAATTGTGCATTTTAAAAGTCATGGTGAGTCCTCCGCCTCGCCATGAGCCGCTTTTAGTCATTGTTTTAGGATTTTTGTAAAGTTTGTTGCCATAATATCTTTCTACATTAGTATACATTTATTATGTCCAGACGGATGGATTTGAACAAACTAGTCCAATGAACTTTCGCATGTTTTATGTCATCCTCACGGGTCGAGCTCGACACAGCACTTCCTACTAATGTATCGATCGAGTCGCTTCCGTGTTACTGTAACTTATTTATTTTAGTTATGAATGATGTGCGAGGCGGGCCCGGTCCTGGAGGCGCGGCCTCCCGCCGCCCTCGCCGCCCGAGCCGCACGATCACATATTATAATATAAAATCATTATCGTTTCTTCTGTTAGCTTGGAAGAACTATAAATTTATTGTATTTAAATAAATGTAACGTTACTTTTGTACATTTGAATTTTGTTACTTGAATATATGTTATAATTTAAGCTGTTTATATTTAAATATGGTGTTTTCAACACGAATCGACTTGACGCAAGTTTCTTACGTTAACTGTAGGCTTTTTTGTGTACGCAGTGGTCTGGTGTATTCGGTTTCTTCCTAATATTATCCCTGTACGAGATTCCAATCAACTAGGCGTATGTCGAGTTTAGGGAATTACTACGTTAGTTGTTTAAGGACATTTTTGATGCATTTGATACAAACTTTTTTTACTAGGAACCCAAGGGACAACAATAAAGCGAGTATGTGAATTGTAAAAACCGATGAGTACCGATGTTTTTTGCACGAACGCTTTTACCACATTGAATGTAATATATTGTACATTTGGGTCTAAATGTGCTGAGTGAATTGAGCTAGCAGGTCAGTGCCGAGTTTTGCTATTGGCATATTGTAGCACAAAGTAATATACATGTACACCTTTATAATTGTTTACCATATTCAGAGATTTATGTTATTGATTTAGTGTGTTGCTTCGTGTTATTATTTAGTGGCTTACTTGTGTATAGTAAGAAACATAGTTTCTATTATGATGATATATGATTTTATTGTATTAACTTATTTGTTGTTACGTCTTTATTTCTATCGTGCCGTTAAAGGTCATTTCATTGAACGCACATCTGACTTTGTCAATAGCAAAGCTTTAATTAAGATACAGCTGTCTGATATGCTCAAGATAATGTGAATTGAGTCTTAGCGCACAATATTGGAACTTTCTATTGATGTTACCCACTGAAGCGCAATCTCTTGTGTATGCCCTGTACATAGGAGCCGTTTTCGTTTGTGCATTTGTACTGGCATAGTGACGACGAGTTAGAACCGGCGGCATGCGCTCCGCTATAGACTGATGTTTTATATTATTAACGTCCACTTTGACGCCCGGCGTGGGTATATCTTTAAATTACAGCGTAGTGTTTAAAATTAAAAAAGCACAAAGAAACTTATTGTATTGCTGATTAGTTATATGTTGAGTGGTCGCATGGCAGGCCGCGCCGCCGGAGCGAGCACGCGTTCTCGTATCTTCCCTACGAATGACTGAATTCGTGTAGGTACCGGTAAGGTTCTTAACTGTTTGTGTTACGGCTGGGCTATTACACAAATATTGCTAAAACTATATTATAGTCTAACGTTGCTTTACCTTTTGAGTGGGATTGTGAGAGTTTTAGCTTAAGTTCCGACTGAAGACGGATGCCTGTATGATGATTATTATTTCTCATATAAATATAATTTTTTTCAGCTATGCAAGTTGTTTAAATTTAATGGAATTGGGTTAGGCTCATACGCCTAATAGCTCAATAAACCTTTACTATACTTACAGGAAAAGTGGAAACAATGGATAAGAGTAGCACAGGACACATTGGGAGATTTTGGCATGTCTCCATTTCCTGTTCCTATTTGTATGGCCTATTCAATGACACCACCATGATTGCTATTAAGCGGGTACCTAAATACTTCAATAAGTCAAAAGGAAATATTTATTGGTGTCCCAAAAATCGACGTCAAGATGGAGATAGGTGATAGGGCAGCTCATAAGCCATCCATTTATGTATGTTCATCGATTTTTAGTACCTACTTTCGGAGATTTTTATCGAAATTATTGTAATTTTTCCTTTTGTCCATGTTACGTAAAACCACAAATATGTATTATTTCAATATTGTATCAGTGGTTTCTTGCATCTATAGAATCATTATAAACTTAGGATGATTTTAAAGCTACTTGCCAACTTCCATCTCATGTAATTACAGTTTGTTTTTCCGTACTAGATGAAAAAGGAACTAGGGTTCACTTAGTATGGACAAAGTAACTTTGTGTGATTACTTTAAAAACATCCTAAGTCCGTCCTATTCCTGACTATAATATATTTCTGTTCCAAATTTAATCTAGATCAGTTCAGCCGTTCTGGCGTGATTGAGTAACCAACATCCATCCATCCATCCATGCATACAAACTTTTGCATTTACAATAGTAGTACTAGTCCTTATTTACATGAACCTGTCAAAATACTACTTACGCTCTGTTTAGACAAAATGAATTCTGCAAACGTTGTAGTAATCGAAAATGAATAGGATTGACGTAAGCTGACGTGATGACGACCGCGCGTTGAGCGTTTATATCAATTCTATACATTTTGACAGATACGAAACCCGTTAACGTTACCGTTATGCATCTCGTTCGTTCGTGACATTTCTTCTTGTTTTTAACTGGGCCGCCGTCAAGTAAATAAGAGCTATCATAACATTCAAATTTGTCGTATGCGTAGAGACAGTAGAAAAAGGCCCTTATGGGCCGGGCCTATAATGGTTAAGTTTATCGATGTGGATAGAACATCTGTCACTCTCCGACTAATTTCGCGGAGTTCTTGCTACACTGGGCTTATAAACATTTGTCGTCGTTATATCGCCGCGATAAGTTTATCAACATTGTCAACCATGTTAGGGTTTTCGATAAAATAGACGACTTTGTTAAAAATTTAAACATATCCACTCGATAAAATAGTGTCACGCATATTAGGCCCGCAGTGACGTCAAAAAGCTTCTTCGGCATTTCTTTGAAGATGCTTAGAGCGCTAGAACCCCACGGACCAAACCAAGGGTGTCGATTCGGCATGCCGAATGGAATAAAAATATATTCTGGGCCGAGAGTGCCGAAACCACTGTAGGAACCACCCTCCTTGATCCTCTCAGCCGCATCAGCTGCCGCACCAGCCCTATCTGTAACAAGTGAGGTGCTCAAAATTACCTAAACCAGATTCTATTGTTAAAGGCATAAAAGCACACGCTTTTGTGCCTAGAGGGTATTTTTGAGAACTTTGTACGCTCTATTGTTTTTGATGGCGACTGTAAAAACTTATTTAGGTTATTTCCTTATGCCGAATTGATGTTGCCCCGTAATTACGGTAAACTCAGTACGAATAGCATAAATACGGCATATTCCCACCTGTTACCTCTGGCATCAGCTGGGAGGATTTTTCGACCTGTTACCCCTGGTATCTATTGGGCTTGTGTGACCCTTGATCGACGAGGGGCGGCTGAAAAGTTAATAAATAATCTATTATAAGAATTCCATCCGCGTCCCAAAACACCGTAGCCATTAGCTAGAGACCGATCTTTGCACTTTAAACTTCGGCGGCCTTTCACCCTTCTCAATCCACTGCATGGACTCCGATTTACATTCAGAATCATACTGTCTGACCCATGTTTCATCAACGGTTACTATCCTGGAGTAAATTTCGTCAACACTATCTTTAGTCATGTGTAAATGTGTATGAAGGATTTCTCCAACCCGCTCCTCGCTATTTTTCGACTTTAGTGACGTTTTGGTCGGTCACTACCGATACTGGCTATCCTGAGCGGGGGTAGTCTTCGATCGACTCTCGTCCTTGTCTAAATAGGCTTCTCCACTTTTTAACTGTAGCATAGGAAGGCCCAGAGACACCATAAATAGCAGCCATTTCTTGAAAAATGCATTGACAAGTTTTTTTACTTTCGTGAGGAAGTCAATCACAGCACGGTGCTCGATTTTCGTAATATGCAATGATAATTCAGACATGATACTGTTAATCGTTGAATATCTGGAGAAATTACAATTTTAATTGTTTTAGAATGATCAATCTAGTGGCCAGTACCATAATTACATATTATACAACCTCAAAATACCTTTGGCTTAGAACTTTCCAGCCGCCCCTCGTAGGCCTATGACTAATAGGTGAATTGCAAAAATATTGTACATAGTTAAGGCAATAATTGATGTCAATGTTTAATTGAAACCAAATATTTTTCCTTTGTGTAACGAAGATGAAGAAGAATTGTATGACTAATTTTCGTTACACAAAGGAAAAATATTTGGTTTCAATTGGGTTATCCCAAAAAAAAATACCACTAGTTTTTAAATTTTTTTTCGATAAAATAGACTAATTGAAGACACTAATTTCACGGTTTTTGCATTTAAATCAATATATTAATTTATTTTAATTTTTAAAGAAAATGTTTTTATTACGTCACTACAAGCTGGTTTGTTTGAGAAATGCTTTAAAACTATTGAATTCGTTTGAGAGTACGCATTTCTGTCAGATCACGTAAAATGTCAATGTCAAGTCATGTCAATATAGGTAAACTAAAGAATTAAAAAAAAATATGGTATTGTGAACATTAGGTATATTCTTATACCTAAATCATACTTACATTAGAGCTTTAGCTCCACGTATTTCAGCTACGTTGTGATTGGAGCTGTCTCCCAAGTATGTCAATATCCTGACTATATCCACTTTGGGTAGATTAGTGGAATCAGCCCTTACAAAGTTTAATAAATGTACAGCGTTGGTCGTCATTATAAGCAAGAATATCGATATCCAAGATCTGGCGATGGTCAATATGTGTAGCAGGATCGTCAGATTCCGTAGAATTTGAAGCAATGTTGTTGAAATGCAGAAAATCAGAAAACGAGTAGTTATACGTTTCACACCAAACAAACCGAAATTTTATTTTTAGTTTGTTGAGTTTGACAATTTCACCCACAGACTAGCCTACGGGCGGAGGTTCCAAAACGGACTTGTATTTTAAACATACCATTTTTTTAAAGATCTGACCTTGTCATGTTTATAAACAGTTAAAAATTGTCTTAATTTTAATAAGCGTTAAAATAAAACAGAAATAAATAAGACAAAATTCGATATACATTATTTATTTATTACTGCATTCCGGACTCATATTATATGCAGTACTATGGTTGATCACAGATTAGACACAACTTACCAATGAAGATCGTGACGTCACTAAATTACAGGTCAAATAATGTCAAATGATAAATTAGAAATAACTATTTAATACTAATTTTGTAAAATAATCTGATAACAGGGAATGGTTCTACAACCCTTTTTCTCGAAATGGTTTTTGAATCACTATACATTACAAAATTATGGGATAACCCAATTAAACATTGACATCCACCTACAAACTACTTATATATTTAGAGTACGAGTATTGAAGTACCTAGTCAATAAATTTATTGTTGAGCCACCACAGAACCCTGCCGTAATGACGGCGTCAAGACGGGATCAACAAATTGGGTAGGTAGGTACGTCAAAAATAAATGTTTTTAAAATCAAACAACCGTCGTCAAAAAGCAAGAAATAACATCTTTTAAAATGGTAGGTAATAAATCAGCCCTACGGAATTCGGCTTTTGGTTAAAAATATTGTGGGACGCCGACTTCTGTTGTTTTTTTAAACATTAACTATATTTATTTCATACCTTTTAGTGATCATAATATGGTTATGTCGTCCCATATTTCATTTATTAAGAAACCACCAACGCCGCGGGAAAGTCATACCTAATCATAATGTTTAAACCATTTGAAAGTACCTCGTCATAGTCGCTCAACTATCTTAATCAAGATATCTTATCACCACCCTTGAAATCGGTACCTACCGTTGAGGAGTTCCGGTGGCCATCAGTGGTCTACATCATCAATTTCACTTCACCCAAATATACTTTTTGAATGTAAATGCTAGACTTGTCACTGAAAATACTAAAATCACTATATTCCTATTATATTTGTGGAGTTCCTCTATTTTCTCAGCATCAAATCTTGATGTGCTGAAAATGGGACTAACTAGAAAGTACCTATACCAACTCAACCAAAAATAAAACAAATTGGTCCAGCGGTTTTCAAGTAATCGGGGAACATCCTTAAAAAACCCCGACGTATTGAGAACCGCCTCCTTTTTTTAGTCGGTTAAAGTATAATTTGGCTTTCTGCGACATTTCTTCTGTAGCTCGAAAATTAAAGTTGTTGGAAACAGGTCACATTTTTGCTGTATTTAAATGGAACACGTTCTCAATATCGTAATTTTATAAACACATCATACATTAAATCTTTTACCTACCTACTTGTTTAGATCTAAAAACGTCACGTTGTCTATTATCTCCATCAATATTATAAAGGGAAAACGAATGTCCACTATTTAACTATCAAAGTAACCGGTAAGTAAAAAGGTACGTTAATAGAAATTAAATTGCAGGTAATAAAAAATAAGTGATTGATGGTTCGACGCGATTTTAGTTCCATCAACGTTACATAAAGGGTATAACTGTCAGTAATTTATTATTAAACTAATGCTCCGTGTCGTGTTCGCGCACCGCGTTTGATTTCAGCGCCAGATTACTAGCAGTCGACATGGCGAGCGATGCCGGACGAACCTCGAGCTTAATTTTAAGCGATGAAGTACCACTATTAAGCAAATTAGCTGAGAGTGCCGCTATAATAGCCTGGCATAATTTTGAATGGCGATATGTCACCATGGTCATTTTTAATTCTACCATGTTTCTCGGTATTGACGCTTTTGTTCGCTCATACCAAAAAAGTGTTATTATTGGCAAGGGAACTTTTCTCAGTGCTGACGATAAAAATGGTGACAGAATAACACAATTTGTGGTGTTTGGACCGGACTTAATCCACATCATGCACACATTGGACTGGATGCGAGAACGACGATTCGACAACACTGGCAAATTCATTTGTGTCTGCGAGAATTGTGACGAAAAGGAAGCCATGGAGATATTTTGGAATCACAAAATTATCAACGTGGTATTTATCAAAAATGTTTCTGAGGCAAGCGATGTCATTGGTTTTACATATTTCCTTTACGATGACGAAAATTGCGAGATAAGCAAGCCTGTGCCAGTGGACGATTCGTGCCCGAAAAAGCCTTGTTTGGACATGTTTCCTGTTAAACTCAGAAACTTTCACTTGTGCCAGATAATAGTTTCCACATTTGTACAGAGGCCGTACATGTCTTTGAAAACAGGAATACCAAGTGGTGCCGACGGCGATTTATTGGTTCTTTTAGGCGAAGCATTAAATGCTACTTTGAAAGTGATGACACCGCACCTTGGGGATGGATGGGGCATACTGGGGAGTGACGGCAACTGGACGGGCTCTTTCGGTGATATTTTTAACGATCTAGCTAACTTCTCGATGACATCCGCGGCGATTACATTACCAAGATTTAAACAGTTTCATATGTCTACAGATTACAACTCGATAAATATGGTATGGGTCACACACCCTGCTCAACCACTACCCGCGTGGCAAAAATTACTACGTCCGTTCCAAATAAGGGCAAGGATAATATTAATTGTAACCTTTTTAATCGTTGTAATAGTTGCGGCTTTGGTTAAGAGTAGTGTTGGGACGAAAATGAGCAACATGTTACATTCCGAAAAACCCAAAGGTTGCCTCATCTTCTATTCTTGGACGATTTGCATGGGCATGCCTACGAGATCGTTGCCTGCAAAGCCAACTTTGCTTTTTGTTTTCTTCCTATGGCTTATGTATTGTTTTATGATGAGAACATTTTATCAGGCATCTCTTATCCATGCTATGAAAGATAATTCTTATAGCCCTGAATTTCAAGATTTGGACGATATTTTAAGCTCTGGTTACAGTTTAGGAGGAGTTTCGTCCCTCAAGGACTATTTTAGTGAGGAGCCAAGAGTATTTAACAACTGGACGCCTATCAAAAGCACGGAAATTTACTCGACAATGGTAAACCTTACAAAGGGCATGAGATATGTTTTAGCGATGAATATGGCTACTACTGAAAGTTTTCTTTTGGACCGCATCGGAGATTTAAATATTATACCACAAAAGATTGTAAGCAGTCCCACGGTTTTATTTTTTAAGAAATTTTCTCCAATGGCAGTAGCCCTTGACCGCATTTTAGGAAGATTAACAGAATGTGGGTTTACGGAAAAACTGTATAAAAATCATGCCAGCGTAATTTTTGAAAGGAACATGGAAGGAAATACACCGATGAATGTAGATCAGTACATGGGCTGTTACATGGTGTTGGCTACTGGGTGGATTGCATCGATGACATCATTCATTTTAGAAGTATATTGTAGCAAGTGTTCAATATTCCGAAGAAGCTGCCGCAATAGGTCAACTAGCACGTTAATGACTAGGGAGGAAGGTAATTGTTAATAAATTATAAGAATGGGAAAGTTTAAATTTAATGTACACTAATCGGTTAATCTAAGCGAGTAAGTAATGGAAATGAAATGACTAAGTAATGTTAATGGTAGGGTATTGTAATCTACAGTCACATAGAAAAGATACCATGTTTTTTAACCCTCTGTGGAGGTACAGTCTGCGTTATAATTTAGCAGTGCGCTTATGTACCTTGTGGCTTTAACGCCTTTGACAGATTAGTGCTGCCGTTCAAAGTGACGTTAAAGTGACAAAGCACTAAAGTGTGCAGCTACTTAGAAGGCCGACCATACAATAAAACCGATGATATCTTAGTTAGCTGAGGTTCCTACTTACGAAATAAGTATGTTCAGGATAAAAATAACAACAATTTTTTTGACATATAAATTGATAGAGGCATTGATCAAGTTAAAAAAGAACAGTGTTTATTATTTGTGTCGTTTACTCTGCTTTCAAAGATTGAAGTAACATTTCACTGAGACGCTCGTCAAAGTTAAGATGAGTTATAATGTAAAAATATTCTGATAATTCTGATAAAACATTTTGCGGAAGCTATGTTTTAAGGTCGTTTAATTTTACTCCAGTATTCAAAGCTACCCGGTTTGACTGTACAAAGTATGGTTACTCATTTTGGCTTAATGTATTTTATTAAACGGATGCGCCGGCATTATTTAATTTAAGTAAATCGGGACGGGTATGATTAAACTTGCCGATTAAACTATACCTATTCGTCAAAAGTTTGAACAATACTTTAAGAGAGAAAGAAGTTGGTTTCCTTGCTTTACTACATTGGTTTCCAACTAACCCGCGCTTTGTCTCGATTATGTTTTAAGGTTATTTACCTCAAGGAGAAGTCAAACGAGCACAAAGACCACCTGGACCATGTTTAATGAAACTACAAGTTACAAATTACAAGCGTAACTCTCTTTCTAGCAAAAGTACCTAGTATGAAAGAGACTTCCGCTTGTAATTTATAATTTGTTGCTTTATAAAACAGGGCCCTGATGGTAAGTGGGATCTGAGTCCTACATGTATATACACATTTGGATTCTCAAGACTACAATCACAAGTCAGTATACCCAAGACTGCAAATGCGTTGCCAACCGTTAATAAGGTGCAATGCCTCTATGCTAGTAATTTCACCGGTTGTCTTATCCCCCCTTGAACACAACAATGCGTACACTGCTGCCGATGGTAATAAAATTGGTGGAAGTGTTCCTAACGAACCCGAGGTTGTAACTGGACGCTTGAGTTAAACCCATCTCCCAAGATGAAGTTGCCATTTTTATGTTTTAATTGCTTCACGCACCAGGTAAGTTGTTAAAGTAGGCAATCACTGAAGCACTTTTGGTAACAGATTCAACTAAACAGTTTTATAATTACGTAATAAATAAGGATTTGTTAAAAATGTTGGTTTTACTTAAGTAACACCTCCGCTAACGGAAATGGACAATTATGGTAAGTATGGGTATGATTCCTTTCGCTGAACGTTTCCCAAATTCGGGTTTATCTTGTAGAACCCTATAATCCTGAAAAAAATAACAGTCTCGAAAAAAAAACAATACTCGTATGAAAAATGCCAAATGATACGGTTGGGAATTGAATTAGTTTGGGAAATGTTGGGTTGCGCAAAGGCAGTGAACCGTAAGTATGTGTATGAGAGTTTAATATGCCAGTGTAGAATTAAATTAACGCCATGCAGCGGCGCTAAAACCTTTTCAGGATGGTTATCAGTTAGAAGTGCTAACTAAAGCTGCGGCAGGTCAAACGCGTGGGTCTGCGCGTGTTGACTATGCATGGAACGCATTGCTTGTAAAATCGCTACACCAAAATTTTGCGTTGGTCTGCGTTTGACCTGCTCCACGCCTCTCCCTCTCACCCATACATTTTAAGCGATAGAAAAGAAAAAACCGCTAAATATTTCTACTGACAGTCTGGCACTGTACCAAAAGAAAGATGAATTTGTTTTAAAGAAAGAAAGAAAGAAAAATACATTTATTCACTGAACACAACGAAACATATAAAAGAAAAGACAGTAAACGGAGAAAGAAAAACATAGTGGTTGGTGTGTCTTCGTGGCAGTGAACCGGACACTGGCTCAGCATAATGCTGAGGTGCTAGGCACCTGCAGCGCTGATTTTCAACCAGCACCGAGTGTGACAAACGGACGGAACGTTGTACAAACTAGTAAATAAATGAAATATAATTACTTATTATTAAACAAATAATAGTCATAAAAAGATATTTAAGGGAATTAAATAAAACCTTTACATAAACATACTTTAAACTGAAAAGGTACCTACTTAGCTAGTATACAGCATTGGCAATACAAGAAATTCATATGGAATTAGTATACTACGTAATCAGTATGGGTAATTTTAATTTTACAAGATAGAAGTTTTACTTTTATTATATAGAAGTTATGATTTTGTTTTTTTTTATGCTATTAGGAATTTTAAATAAAATATCTCATTCGATTTTTAATATTACTAGTAGAGCAACAATCAAAAGTGGTACGACGAAGAGCAAGGGGATAAATATGGAAGAAATATCTGTCACTTTCTGGCCAGTACGTAAGTGCGAGAGTGCCGGACGCTTTACCCACATTCATCTAGCGCGATAAAGGCGACCATATTACGGGAGGTACTGGTAACTTATATGATCCCACTATTCCCATTTAGTTGTCCACAACTGAGACGATTTCGTCCTACCAGTCCAATGTTACAACTGGCACCAATATTTGTGTCCCGAAAGTCACATTACAGTCATCACCAACTTTGGGTTAAGCTAGGTTCGTTCAATAACGCAACCAAAATTTTGCTCAGTTTTTCATAGAAACAATATACCTAATAAGTATAGAAGAGTAACCGTCGTTCAAAATGTGCTCCACAACTCATTGCTCACGGAGGCGGGGCTAATACTTAATGCAGAAATGGCTATGAGTTGTCTTTCCGTCACCGTGGGAAACAGTTGTTACTTGTCAGGTGAAAATAATTAAATATAAATGGTTACCATTCGTAAATTCTTGTGTTATAATATAATGCCAACTTTCGCTTTTAATTGGTGTAGAAGCGATACGGATCCAAAAAAAGTTTAAGCTAAAGTGTCATGGCCGATGTTATGCAATGTATCATTGAAATATTGTGAATTACAAGCAACTACTTCAAATGAGTAGGAAATAATTTTCATGATGTCATCTTTACTATAGTTAGTTTATACACGGCGGAATTTAATCGGTGATCAGGAATCCAAAAATCTTAATTATCAATCTACATAGAAACCAATACGTGAAATCTCGTGCAATATAGCTCACAATCTAATTAATTACACTTAATTAACATCGGTAAAATGTACACTGGCTGAATAAATGGACACCCTACTTTTATTGAAGGGAAGTTACTCGTTAGGGTACATGTACGTCAAGTGCTTGCTGGCTTTGGCGGGAAACTAGACAGATGACGTCAATAAATGATTGCCGCCATTTGTTATGAATTTGACAATGACAAATTGACAGCTTATTGCTCATTTATGTTTTAAGTTTCTATGGCTGATAGTTTGAAAAGAGGTATTAAACTTTTCAGACTAAACCATTAGTAGGGTGACAATAAATTTTAATTAAAATTTAATTTCAACTTAAAAATTAGTTATGATAAAAAAAAACTTGGTTACACTTAAGTACTACATAAACGTGACCGCCATCGATTACTCAATTAGAAAAATGGGTTCCTGTTCACCGATTAAATT
Organism: Acleris holmiana; assembly: GCA_949316455.1. Classification (NCBI taxonomy): domain Eukaryota; kingdom Metazoa; phylum Arthropoda; class Insecta; order Lepidoptera; family Tortricidae; genus Acleris; species Acleris holmiana. The sequence goes on from OX438769.1 coordinate 9,411,196, forward strand.
CCACCGTGTATAATAAAACAAATAGGTAATATGATCTTTTTAAGTTTTCCAAAAATCGAAAAACACCGTCTGTCTTGGGTGAATGCAGTTCGTTGCAATTTGCGTGGCAGCCGCCTAGCAAACATTGCTGGATTTGCAGCATCCATTTTGATGAATTGGATTATGCCATATCAAAAACTGAAAGTCATTTTTTTGAAGTCATAGCAGTCCCGAATTGCATTGTACGTTGTCAACATTTATTTAAAATGATATTAAAAACATTTTAATGAATATCAGACGTCGATTGGTTTATTTTATCACCCATCTATCAGGTGTATTAGGGGTGCGATTTTTAAATATCACAGACGAAAAGTGACTAAATTTTAAATCAATTTGTGCAATGATTTTAACTACGAGCGGGCCCCCTTTTGGATTTGATATGTTAAAGCCGTCATAATATGAAATCCAAAAGAAGGGCCCGCTCGTTGACAAAATCGCTGCGTAAATTGATTTTAAAGTAAGTAATTTTTCGTCCCTGAGATTAAAAAATTGCACCCCTGAGCATGTTTAACTTACATTGTCACGTATCTTTATACCTATAAGAATTAGACGTGATGTGATATATTTGGCAATTTGGATGCTAAAGACTATTTGATGCTGACTGACTAAAGATAAGTATACTCTTTTGCAGCTTTATAATAGTGTAACATAACACTGTTAAATGATTCAATGGGAATAATCAGTAAGTTTGTCAAACACTACTGTAAAAATATATTAATATAATTCATTATTCAATTACTGTGTCATATTTGTATTAAACCATCCACGTCAAAGGTTCAAATACTTGGCCGCATCAAGTATACATTATGAAAAAAAAATGACAAATAAAATTCTTGTGTCAGAGAGCTTGTGATAACTGATAATTGCAAAATTTTGTCTTTCTTCTTCTTCTTCTTTCTTTGCCCCCGCGGCGACTTGAACAGCTACTACCGCGGGGATATGGCGTTTCCACGTGAAGTGATTTCGCCAGTGTCAAGTAAGTATATATAATTATAAATCAATATAGCAATAAAACACAATCCAATCTTCTCTAGGAAGATTGGGGGCAACGTTGTACGGTGATTTGTAGGTCAGAGGTCAAGATAGTTTTAACCTCTGCACCACTGCGAGTCCACTTGAAACGAGAAGAAAGATGCCAGATACAGGAAATAAGTCCAAGTCTTCAATCACTGTGCGACACAAAGGCATAAAAAGTACAAATCACTATCAGAAAAGAACTTTGAACACCTAATTACCCAAAAATTAAAGTCTAAAACAAATCACACGTCCGCCATCTTTTAACGTTGCAAATGGCCAAATTTTGTCTTTCAAACGGTACAAAACCTTATTGACATTACTGCCTACTCAAACGTTATATCAAAAAAACCTACCCTACCTTACTACACGGTACCGTATTGCTCTGTTAAAAATATTCTTTTTACTGTGAAATACATTACTATTAGCCCGGAAATTTTAATAATTCAGCAAAGTGATACATTTAACAAATAACCAGTGTAAAATCTACAGGAAAATTAGTAAATCCTTAGTAATATTTGGTATTATTAACTAAATAAGTCGGACTACGTTGACTACCGCATTGACCGCGCAATAATAGTGATACGTATTGTGGTAAAGTTCACGCGGAAAAGATCTTTGTGCCACGACAAAAATAAGGTCGATAGTTCTGTGAGTGTGAGATCTGTGTTCTCGTCACTGGATCGGCGGTAAGCGTGGATTTTTATTTTTTTATTTTTCTTTGCGAGTAAACAAAGTCTGAACGTATTAAAACACAATGAAATGCAATAAATGCAACTTAGAACTAGCGTCGGATGATTATATTAGGTGCATGACATGCATGGATAAACTACATTTTGGGTGTGCAGGGCTTACCGAAGCCGAATTTAGAAAAATCCTTCCCATGAATGTCAAGAAATGGAAGTGTCCCAAATGTAAACTCCAAAAAAAGCCGTCAACCCCCACGACCGGGGCGTCAAAGCCACCGCTAGTTATAAATGAACAACTGGAAGACACTAATAGCGATAACTTACCGTCGATAGTCAGCATAGATACTGGCGTTTTATTAAGCAATATGAATGGCAAATTTTTAGAACTGTCTCAAGACATGAACGAGCTTAAGAGCAGCTTCAACGCGAGATTGGACGCATTGGCACTATCGATACACTCATGGACGAGCAAATTTCAATCGCTCGAAAAAACAGTGTCCGAGGTGCAACAAGAAGTGGTGTCTCTTAAAGAAGCAAATGCATCGCTCCAGGCCGAAACAACTTCAATGAAGGAGGACAATAACTTCCAGCGCACCCGGCTAGACCTTTTAAATAAGAATTTTGAAGATCAAGAGCAAAGGTCCCGCCAATTCAATATCGAGATACAAAATTTACCAGAAAAGAGTTCGGAGAATTTATTACACATTGCCACGGCCTTGTGTAATGTGCTAAATGTCCCCATTGCTGCGGAATCTATAAAAGCAGTTCATAGAGTGGCGCAAAATGTGCAGAGTGATCGCCCAAAAAATATAATAGTGGAGTTGTGCTCTCGCCGGCTAAGAGATGACATAATAACCGCGGCTCGGGCTCGCCGCGGGCTGGCGGCCGGCGCCGTGCTGCTCGCCGCGGGCGCGCCGGCGCCCCAGGACGAGCGGGCAGCTGCACGCCGCATCTACGTCAACGAACACCTCACTCTAAGAAACAAGGTACTCTATTCGAACACCCGGAAGGAGGCTAAGGCGAGGAATTACAAATGGGTGTGGATCAAAAACGCAGCCATTCTAGCTCGCAAGGATGACAGCTCCAGAGTGGTGAGAGTCCGGTGTGAAGCTGACCTGGCAAAACTATGAGGGTACAGTCCACGTTCTCCAGAACTTCAGTTAAGTGTGAATTTAAGTAAAATAAAGCATTTTTCCACGTTCATATGCATGTACAATTTATCAGGAGAATGCTTAGTTATCAATTTAAAGCTACAGTTATGTTATACTTATTGTATGGTTTTCGTTGTTATATATTTTAGGTAACATTCGGTTATTGATGATTCTATTGTAATAAGCCCCTATCTGTATGACTCATTGTCCGTTTTAAATATACTTGTAAATTATTTTATAATAATTATGTGCAAATGTTCCATTATTGTATTTATTTTGGTTTATTAATGGCTATACATAATTTAACATTTTACTATCAAAATTGCAGGGGCCTAAGATCAAAAATTTTGAATGTACGTTTGAATATATTACAAAGTAGTTATGATGTGATTATGTTGACCGAAACATGGCTTAAAGCTGATATTAAAGACACCGAGCTCGTCGACAGTAGATACAATATATTCCGACGTGACAGGGACTTGAGAGAAACCGCAAAACAGAGCGGCGGAGGGGTCCTCATAGCTATAAAAAGGATCTGCTTGCGACCCGCAAAATTGAGTGGGAGTCAAAGGCTATAGAGGAAATTTACATAGAATTGAGCTGTTTTAATCAAAGAACTATAATTAACTGCGTATATATTCCACCTAAGTCAAATTTCCAAATCTATATGGAATACTTTAACAAACTCGAAGGTCTTATTACAACGGAAAATGAGGAAATGTGTCTGGTGGGCGATTACAACCTACCTGACATATCGTGGGAGCAGTCTCCAGACCAGTATGAACTCTTTCCGAGTAGCGCAAACCAGGATCAGTACAATAGAATACTAAATAATGCAATGGAAATGTTAGGTCTAAAACAATATAATTTTATTAGAAATGAAAATGATAGAATACTCGACCTGGTATTGTGTAGAAGAGATTGTGTGGTCTCGGTACCAGAAACTGAGCTCTCAAATGTAGATCGGCATCATCCCCCCATTCAATTCCAATTAGATTTTCGGGGGCTGCCCTTGACTGCAACTAATTTATTACCAAAATATAACTATCAGAGAGGCGATTACCCCAACATTATCTATAAATTAGAAGAATGGAACTCTGACCTTGAACTTCAATCACTATCTCCAGAAGCGGCAGTAGACCGATTTTACGCTCATATTTACGAGATTATAGATAGATTTGTTCCCCTTAAACGTAACAAAAGTGCTAATTTCCCAACATGGTTCTCACCAGCATTGAAAAGTACACTTAAACGTAAATTAAAAATTTGGCGTCACTGGAAAAATTACAACTCGTTAGCCAGTTATGCAGAGTACTCATTGCTCCGAAAACGATGTAAAAGATTGTTGGTTAAGTGTTTTAATGACTATACAACAAACACCGAAAAGTCTCTTCATCAAAATATTAAACTATTTTGGTCGTATGTGTCGTCGCTGAAAAATAATTCATCAGGTTACCCAGCGACAATGTCATACGAAAACTATTCCGCTAATACTCCAGAAGGAATAGCAGAACTATTTTCAGATTTTTTTACGTCAGTATTTGAGCCAGGGGGAAAAATCAATATTGACGATTTGAACAACTTGCCGTATTCTAACAATGTAGATACCTTGACAAATATGCATTTTAGCAAAACTCAGATATTCAAAAAATTAACATCACTTGATATTAAAAAAAGTGCTGGACCTGACAAAATTAGTCCACTTTTTATTAAGAATACAGCCACTGCACTAGTAACACCATTGTACGTTATTTTTAACAAATGTCTTGCAACAGGCGCTTTTCCTGATTGCTGGAAGGTATCTAATGTCACCCCAATACATAAATCGGGATCTAGATCCCAAGTCACAAATTACAGACCGGTGTCCGTGCAATCTTGTTTTGCCAAAATCTTTGAAAGCTTAGTTCACGATAATATTTACCCCATAATGGAACCTTCCTTGTTGGTGGAACAACATGGTTTCATGCAAAAAAAATCAGTTGTCACCAATTTATTGACCTATACAAACTTTATTTTCGAAGCCATGGACAAAAGGCAGCAGGTGGATGTTATATTTACCGATTTCCGTAAAGCTTTCGACAAAGTCGATCATATCCTCCTTCTTAAAAAACTAGCGTTTAATGGTATCCGGGGAAATCTTCTACGTTGGTTTGCCTCCTACCTAGCGAACAGAACTCAAGTCGTAGTGATCAATGGGTTCCGGTCAAATCTTACTAACGTTACGTCTGGGGTTATACAGGGGTCAATATTAGGACCTCTACTGTATATCATTTTTATCAATGACATCAAGTCGTGCTTTAAAAATAGTAACTTTCTAATGTTTGCTGACGATCTTAAAATTTACAAGTCAATAAAATGCGAGGAAGACTGTTTCTTAGTCCAAGAAGACCTTCATAGGTTTTTTGATTACTGTCTAAAAAATAAGCTTCAGTTAGCTGCTGACAAATGCATGCAAATTACATTTACAAAAAATACAAAAATAATCTTTAAAGTCGTATACAATATTGGATGTACACAGATAAAAAGGTATCATCGGCACGCGATCTGGGAATTGTGTACGATGACAAACTACATTTTAACGAGCACGTAGACCGATTAGTTGCAAAAGCATACCAGATGTTGGGGTTTGTCTCAAGAACGGCAAAAGTATTTAGAAAATCCACTACATATTTAGTACTTTATAAAGCTTTAGTAAGGCCGCATCTCGAGTATGCTTCTGTTATATGGAACCCACTGTACTCCAAATATTCTCATTCAATCGAGATGGTCCAAAAAAAGTTTCTACGAATAATGCATAGACGTTTGACTGGCAAGAAGTTGTCTTACGGCGATCTATTAAACCGATACAAGGTGCAATCGCTGTCGACGAGGCGCAGGAGTTCGGACGCGATGTCGCTGTACAATATCTGCAGAGGCCAGTACAACAGCGCCGAGCTTCTGCGGCTCCTTAACTTCAGAGTGCCCCCTCGCTGCAGAACGCGCTCCAAGGCCCTGTTCGTTGTTCCTAAGTCCTCGAGTAAGGCTGGCATGCGCGCGCCGCTTCGCCGCATATGTGATACTTACAATAAGTTCTTGGTCTCGGTCGATATGTTCAATACAACTAAAAATCAATTTAAAAACCAGATTATAAAATTACTTCCTGATAACTAGCATAATGACTATAGCTGCTATTTATTTATTTAGTTAAGCTAAGTAGGTGTCTCCTGTGTTGTTGGTACATTAGAATTTAAAACTATCATATATAAAATTTTATGGCCTGAGTATCATTTGCTGTTGCTATTATTATTGTCTGTAAATTTAGTTTTCTAGATTTTTGTTTTTTGTTTTTATTTTAGTTTATTTTTTTAAATATTTTTTACAACATTTACATAATATATTTGCTGTATATATATATATATTTTTTTTTGGTGTTATTTTTTTTTTTGATGTTATTAACTTTACAATGAGGCACAGTGTAGTAAACTGAGATAAGATGTTTCAGTGGGAACTGTTAAGGAGGTAGATGCTTGTTTTATATTAATACCTAGATAAGTTTTAAAATTGTACATCTATTTCTGTTTGTTCTCCTAATAAAAACATAAAACAATATCGTTATGACATAAATGACTTCGAACCTTAACACAATTAATATTGTTGAATATACTTATTATATTTCCATGCAGTTATTGCATATTTGACATGACATGAGTAAGTTTCACCATGGTGACCGCGGGGGTAAAACCTCAGTACCTTGATGATGAGTCGACCCCTAAGCTATTAAGGTCACCGATGCTATCATAGTAGATGCACGACATACCTACATGCAGACGCGGAGGGCAAGGGAATTTTATTTATGTTTATGTTATCCGCGACTACGTCTGCGTAGAAGACGTTTAGGAAAAAGTACTTTATGTACTTTAATTTGGTATGGAGATAGCTCAAACCCAAAGGGGTTTGAGCTTTCTCCATACCAAATTTCATTAAAATCGGTTCAGTAGTATAACCGTGAAAGTATAACAAACAGACAAAGTTACTTTGAAATTTATAATATTAGAATCGATCGATATGAATGAATAGGGTTTCAACAAACACATCATATTTTGTATTACTAATGCACTGTTACAGAGGTTTTATGTTTATTAACTTAATGTCTATATTCACCATAAAATTTTGATTCATAGTGCATTAAGAAAATAGCCGAAAGATAAACGCGGTCAACACAGTGCATGCAAACTAGCAATCAGTGCATGTGATCATAGCAAGACCAATTTTTGTAGCGTGACCAAAGTCAGTGTAGGTACAATAATTTGATGCACATTACATGTGCATCGTTTACTATATTGACCGCAAACTAAATCAAACTCTGTAAAATGGCTCTGAATGCTCTAAACAACACACAACTTTTTATTCACGAGGACCCCACGGTGTTATTGAAGATGAGCCAGATAGCAGCAAATATAGCATTTCATAATTTCGAATGGCGATATGTAACTCTAGTCATGTTCAACAATATCAAACTGATTGGGCTTGCAATGTTTTTAAGTAATTACAAGCAATCAGTGATGCTTAAAATGGGGAGCTTCATACCGCAACATCGGGCGTCCATATTGCAGTTTGTTTTATTTGGACAAGAAACCTCGGAACTCGTAGGTATGCTGCAATGGCTAGCCAAAAATCAATATGACATATCAGGAAAATATGTGATCATTTGCTCCTCGATTGATGAAGAAAAGTGCAACGAAAAGGACATTTTTGAAACGTTATCAAGTGTCAGCATTGTGAACGTTTTGTTTATCAAAGGTTCCGCTGGCCAAGACGAACCCAAAGTTTTGTCTTACTTTCTTGTTTCCCCGGAAAAATGCACGAACAGTGAACCTGTTAACATAAACATGAGTTTAGGGTGCTCGAACAATACGTGCTTCGAGTCCGCATATCCAGAAAAGTTTTCTAATATGTATAAGTGTCCTTTTATTGTTTCCACGGTAGAGCAACCTCCATTTATGAGTATTCGTAATAACAGCGATGACCCACGAGGAGGAGACGGTGAGATTCTGCGTCTGTTGGTGGGAATTTTAAACGCGACTCTAATTATAAAAGTGAACGGGGATGATTTTGGGCACTTCGAGAACAACAACTGGACGGGGTCTCTGGGGGAGGTGTTCAACAACCGAGCGCACGCCTCGATGTGCTCGGCTCCGCTGAACGTTGCCAAATATGGAAATTTCCAAATTTCTTTCACATACAGCTCCAAGGATATAGTGTGGGCCGCGGGACTTCCCGCTCTCAAGCCGGCATGGGAAAAACTTTTATACCCTCTCAAAATTTGGGTAAGAACCATAATTCTCCTCATGTTTATTGGGATAATTTTTATTAATACGTTTACAAAGACTCGTGCTTGGAGAAAAGTTATAAGAGTTCTTAAAATAGACCCTCCTAAGTCAAACTTACTCTTTTATTCTTGGGTTGCATTTTTAGGCATGCCCATACTACGGATGCCCTCGAAGCCTTCCTTGCTTATGATTGTGGGTCTGTGGCTCTGGTTCACTTTTATCATTCGGACATTATATCAGGCGGCGCTGATTAATGTCATGAAACAACGCATGTATGAGGACTCTTACAATACCATTGAGGATGTTATTGCAAGTAAAAATCCATTTGGAGGACTTCTATCTTGGAGAGACTATTATGTGGAAGATGAATACGTATATAATAACTGGATCCACAGAGATCTAGTCGAAAGTTACGGCACATTAGACAACATGTCTGTTGGGGACTCGAATTTTGTATTAGCTATGAATAGAGATGTAGTATTGTATAAATTAATAAAATCCAAGGGCAAAAAGCATTTGCAAATAATACCCCAAAAGATTGTTAACAGTCCAAATGTTATATTCTTTAAGAAATACTCGTTTTTCGCGCCTCCCATAAGCCGCATTTTGAGTGTTTCGCTGGAAGGAGGATTTGCTCAGAGGTCGTATTCGCAGTTCTTTTTGAAAGGGCAACTGTTGCTCCGACATTCGAAGACACAACGGACTGACCCTCTTTGGATGGACAATTTTGTAGGCTGTTACGCCATTCTGGTAGCTGGTTGGCTGCTCTCAATACTTTTTTTTGTCGTTGAAGTAGTTTGTGGCAAATGTATTAACAATTCCGTACACACATATAATATATAGTTGTAAAAACGATAAGCAATTAATGTCTTATGAAAATTTATGTAACACGGACGAATAACATTTCAACAGTAAAACGTAAGTTCCCTAAATAAATATGGTTAACTCAGTTTGTTTTTCATTTTGCTGAGAGAGTTTTCTGTTCGAAGTTGCTGTCCAAACTTCTGACATAAAGTTAGTTATTCTGTCGGGTAATTGCAACATGATGTAATTGCGGTATAACTTACACAATTTGGACAGAAGGTTAGTTAAAATCAGTAATTAACTTAAATAGAAACAATAGGCTATCATGAATATTGATATCATGAGTAAAAAATATTATTACAACTTAGTAAAATTAATTTTTACTTGTGTTTCACTTTTGCTCGTTCTACGACGCTGATTGGAATAAATAAGACAGTACTTATCAAATTGTTCAATTAAATGGCTGGTAAATAAGCAACTTTTATGGCAATTCGCAGCCGTCAACTATTAGTACTATTACCTTACGCCTTCTTCTTATAAGCCACAACACTGTTTTCTCACACTCCATAACATTCAACTGAACTCGGAATTCGGCCTTGTACACACTGGCCGGAGAAAAAACACGCGTTTGCGTTTGCGTAAAACGCTTCACCTCAACCTGCTCGGAGGGGCTGGCTGGGGTCTGGAGCTGGTATTAGGTTCGGACTCCTGGATTCACAAGTGTGTTTTAAAACCAGTTAAGTGGGTGGGCGTTTTCCAAAAAAATACCTATATACCTATATATATATGTATAGTTAAGGACAAAAATTAACAACGGTAAATTTTCCATCACGTCACGAAAATTAACTATTATTGCTTAAAGAGAAAAAGTGGCATCTCAGACCAAACTCCTGTAGCAAGTTCAACCACATTACTAACAGGTGTGGTTTGAATCTGTGATGCTTATTTTATTTGAAATACCGCCTGTTGGCTTATGAGGACAGTATGTCAAAATATGACTAATTTTCGTGACGTAATGGAAAAATTACCCTTGTTATTTTTTTTTCCTTAACTATACGTACTTTTTTGGAAAACGCCCGGGTATCTTAATTGTGCTGGTCGTAGAATGTACAGCTCAATCATATACCATAGCTAAATGCCTTTTCATAAATATTTATTTCCGTCCTGGGACCTATTCGGACGTCATTATCTTCAATGGATAAGAAAAGTACAAACTTGTCGAACCGTAACGAGGATTAAATATTCGTGACCCAAAAGTTATCGGAACAAAATTATTAAGATCTACCTTAGGGAAATTAATTCAGAACCTAACTTGAAACTGCTTCGGGTGTTTATGAATAATATGCGTCAGCCTTTTTGAATAGTTGACACCGAACATAACCGACAAAGGGCAATAATATTATGTAGATGATTTTAAGAGACTAATAAATAAACCACCCATTTAATGTACCGATTCAATGAAACAAGCATAAGGTAAAAACACCAGTGTTCGATACTTTTAGCTGATATACACCAATCATGGACAGAAGCTTTCAATTCAAAGATCATAGGGTTATAAATTGATTGTTGCAAAATAAATGAATACCTAACTCTTATCTTCTCTGTATCAAAGTCAGTGTCAGGGTCCTTTGTCGAGTACTGGTATCATTACCTTAGTAATAATCCCTTATCTTACTTGCCATAACATACATTAATTCTTGGATGAATATGGAACGATGCCAAAATGTCGCATAAGATATTTTTTTATATAAAAATCAGTAAGCGCTTCCCAAGAAGAGACCACTGCTGACAAGAAACGCCGCAAGAAACTCAACAGAGAGTCTTTTTTAGGGTTCCGCAGTCAAACTAGGAACCTTTATAATTTCACCATGTCCGTCCGTCCGTCCGCAGCCTAGCTCAGAGACTACTACTACTACTACTACTACCTACTCTGGTACTAGAAAGCTGTAATTTGGCATGAATATTCTCATTAGGCACGCCAACAAAGTAATAAAAAAAAAACTTGAAAAAAATTTTTTTTTGGTGATCCTACCTCCCCCACCTACACGTAACGTGGGGATGTATTTTTATTTTCGTCTACCCTATAGTGAGGGGTATCGTTGAATAGGTCTTTCAAAAATATTACGGGTTTGTAAACACAAATTGTTGATCAAAGGGATCCGTTGAGGAAATATTAAGCTTTAAAACGCTAATTTTTGTTGGACTCAAGTGTCCACCCCTCCCCTTCAGCCAAAACTACAAGCACTAAAAATATAGAAAAATCTGAAATGAAAGCGCATATAACGAATTTTTAAGGAAAACTATCACGACTAAGTAGACATCATTGGTTCTTGAGATTCAGGCGATTAATGTGTTTATACCTACTAAATTCATCTAAGACGGGACCAAATGACTGAAATAGAAAATGAGTACTACTTGTCAATTTTTATGTTTGTAGTAGGTACTTAACGGCTCGGAACCCTACACTGAGCATGCTCCGACATGCTCTTGCCCGGTTTTTGAAATATTGCTTATGATTACAATGAATATGAAATAAAAATATCACACGTAGTTGAGCTCCTGTTCTCCTTCTCCTGAACCGGTGGCAAATGAGCTCACGGGCCACCTGATGGTAAGTGTGATCTGCACGGGACGAAGCACATAACCGACTATAACCGTCATTGTCTAATTAGAACGGTCAGTCATGTGCTAGCCGTGCAGTGACTCGTAGACATTTGCACTCTCAAAGTTACAATTTATTGGAACGCATTTGCGGTCTTACGATTGCAAGCCCAAGATCGCTAATGCTTTGCCAACCCTGACGACTATGATGCCTCTTTGATAGTAGTTTCACCGGTAAGTAGTCTTAAAAAGTTTCTTAGGATAACGCTACTTTTGACATAGTTCCAAAGTGCTTAATTATGAGTTTATAAATAAAATTGTTTCTAGCTGTAGGTACATCGTTACTACTGTCACAAGAAAAAACATCTGAAATTGCGTGACCGTTGTTTGTGTGTTGCATAAGATATGGAACACCCTCTACTGCACATAACATTATTTTTTATGGGATTGTCGAGAGCAGCCAAGATGAGTTGGCTTGGCAGCTATAAACCGACTTTTTTCGACTGTATCAGTTTCACGAAAGAAATTATGAAGAAAATCAATTATATTCCGATTTTGGAGACCATTTACGAGCAGTTTCGTATGTATTTTCGAATTTTAACCACAGTATTGGATTATTCGACTTTTACCGACTCTGTCATTTTATTTATTTAACCCTTTAACGTTTTTAACCTGATGGTAAGTGTCGCCGAGTTTAAATATCCTAGTAATAGTACCACCGTCGCGTACAAAGTTACAAAGCTATACTGAAAAGTTAAATAATTCGCGAGAAGGGCGAATATTCAGATGTTTCAGCCGCCGACATTGTTGACTTTAATATATTTGCGAGAGTAATGATAATTATCTACAAAAAAGCAGAACTAGGGGTAGTTTTCTTTCTATTAGGAAGAAAAGGAGTTAATTTTATCTTATGTAATATGCGAAGGCAACAATGACGGCGGTTAAATCCATAGAACTATATCGATATACTAGGAAATAGTGTATGTACCTCGCGTGCCGAAACGACGATTTTAAATCGTCGTTGCTCGCTACGATGCTCAGTCCGCTCTCAACCGCTTTCCGCGTGTGACGTTCAATTATAAAATACAAAATTACCCCTTGCTCGATAATTAATCAAACACCACCTTCAAAGTTGGAGCTGTAAATCAAGATATTTCCTTTCATCATCGGTAAGTACTCTTTGCCCAAAAAATATCTGTCATTATTTATAAAACGATTTATTTGGTTGCTCAGTATAAACTTCATATAATCAGAAGCGGGTGACTATGTCTAATGCTACTTTACCATTGCGGCTTTAACTTGACGCGCCAGACTTGGCATGCATCGAAAACCACCAATAAAAAAAAACAATCCAAACTGTCGAGGACTTGTTGAGACGCGTTCAAGGTTAATCGATTAAAATTGATTTTGCAAACAGAAAAAATGATAATTATTTTTTAGTAGATATGAAGCATGTCGGGCTATATACCTATACTATGGAGTAACAGAAATTAGCTTAAAAATTCACATACATTTTTATTTTCATTCTTCTGTCAAGTGCCAAATTCGATTCCTAATTCGATTCTATGAAATGCTTTAAGTACCTACTTAGTTTATATTTTATTTTATAGCCTTACTGTTACGATGGTTAAGAGAGAATACCTACTCTATATTATTGATAAATAGATATTCTTTTAAAATATACACTAGAATGGTGAGCGGGCGCGTCGCAAGACCAGAGGGGCTATTGTCTAACGCACTCGCAATCGCAACCGGCTTCAAAATAGAGCAATTGTTTTCATATTGTATGCAGACGAGCGTTCGATTTTCAAAATGAAAACGATCGTGATTGCGAGTGCGTTAGACAATAAGCCCTCAGGTACCAAATTCTCTTGACTTGAAGATGATTATTCATGCGAGATACATGAACTGTCAACTGCATACATTTTTTTGACGCGTGAAAAATCATCTCGAATTCACGAGAATTGGCTCCCGTCGAAGTCTGTTGGCTCACTGACGCTCTTCCGTTGCGATCACAGGTTGCGATCGATGATTGTGCATATCCCTAAAACACTCGCGTGACGTCAAAGTACCTACGCAAATGTTATTCGCTCGGTTCTCATAATTATATCGTAAACACGACACGCTAGTCTAGTTGGTAGAGACCCTGCCTTCGAAACTAGGGGTCCTGAGTTCAAATCCCGGTAAGGGCAGATATTTGTGTGATGAGCACGAGTATTTATTCTTGAGTCTTGGATGTTTTCTATGTATTTAAGTATATAAGTAAGTTTATCGTTGTCTAGTACCCATATTACATACCTAGAGCTTAGTTTGTGACTAGGTCAGTTTGTATGACATTGTCCTGTGATATTTATTTATTTATCATTTATAAATCGACGAACTCTTTCCTTCATCTCGATATAGTTCTGTGGTTAAAACGCCGAAGTATCTTCCAGATAATCTTTTTTGGATATACGATGAACAGATTAGTTCATCATCGAGAGAAAATCTCAAAAAAAGTACAGTTCCGATTTGTACTACATTCAGGAGCAATGAAAATTGATCACTTTCTATGGAAATTCAGTACTAAGTGACCCGTTTTAATTGCTCTTGACTATAGTTTCTGGAGCTAGCTTACAATCGGTTCAACGCTTGAGGATGGTAGTGTATTGCGTGCGGTGTGGATGTCACTAAGTGCACTGTGGAAGCTCAGAAGTTCAAGGTATTTCGTAACACAAGCCCTTTCCGAAAATACAATTTCATATCTGTGGCATTATAATCGATTTATATGGTATATAAAAAAATGGTAATATTTAATAATGATGTCAACCCTAAGGTATAGAGATGGTATTTTAGTTTGGCAAGGTTCGACCATTGACCCTATCATCTGTTAGGGTTGAAATGATAAGTTTTTTTTCATTAAACTTTAACAAGCTGTTACTCGAAAACGGTAACAGATTCACGGTATAAAATAAGTAGTTTGTTGGAGAAAAATCAAGTACTAGAGATAGATATCTCCCATTTTCGGGTTAGGCTGTCGTTCGCTGCCATCCTGTATACATATGTTGGACTGTTATTTTTTTAAAGCAATGTGCTCTCCAATCTTTTGCTAAATATTAGAGGTCACGTAAAATTAATAGGTCATAAGTCTGTCTCATAAAAATAATGCATTTGGCGCAGTTCCGACAGTGGGCACGATCGCTCATGTCTGCCGGAGCCAACGGGCGCCGGCGAGGAAACGACCTGTACCCTTGCCATGAGTTAGAGTTACCGTACTCGCTAGACAGTTGCATGCTCTGTCCTTCTCACTCTATTACAAATATTACAAATTCTGTGAGGGACAGAGCATTCGACTCGCTAGCGACTACGATCACTGTAACTCATGGTAAGGGTTCTGGCAATCCTGGCATACATCGCGGCTTTAAGATACGTATTTATAACCTCTATACAGATTACGTGCGGATTTGAGACGTCGAGTCACACGTCTCTAACATACAGGGTATATTGTCTTATATTCTACTTTGCTTTTGCCTTGTTATGGTATTGTTTTTAACCCGTCCGCTATTACTGTCGAGTAAATAGACCTATCGTAACCCTGACGATAACAAAACATGCCAACGGCCGATGTTTTGTAACTGATAAGGAAGAGGCACACGAGCACTCAGGCCACCTGATGGTAAGTGGAGTCGAGACCCATTTGAGTTATCAAAACTATAATCTTAATCTAAGACCTCAAATGCGTTGCCAACCCTGAGGACTAAGATGGAAGGTGTCACATCCCCATAACGGAACACAACAATACGAACACTGTTGCTTGTCGGTAGGTTATTGGGTAAGAGGGTGGTAGCGATCCGATCGGACCCTGAACAGGGTCCTACCAACACTCAATATACTATGGTTAATATATTATGATTTTAAAGCGTATAATACCTAGTTAGAGGCTCAGGTTTCTATTTTAACACCAAACCCGACAATAGAGACAATAAGAGCAAGAGCCTCATAATGTTCGCCATAATTTTCGTTGGATTAATACAGAATACGGTTATGAACTTGGGAAACTATTTTTTGACACAATAAATTTACTGTAGATATATTGTTGAGTCACCATACAAAGAAATCGTAACTATCCTGGGGTATATAAGCAGTAGTGTACAAATGTATTAATTTACACCTAACTTTTCTATTCCTATATGTATGGCATAAGTTTAATAACCGTTCGATGTAATTATTAGTGCAAGTCGCACGCAAATAAAATCTGCATTTCCAATAGTTGATGTATTCATTATGGTGACTATGCTTTTTAGTCGTCGAAGATTGATCGTTTCGTTAATTCGGGCGACACATAGCTAACAAAGGATTGTCGTGCTAGCTGAAATGCAGCGCTCTGATTAGTGCATAGCACATGAAAAAAAACAATCTGCCAGTTAGGCACCAGTATGCAGGCGCCTTTGTCGCATTCAGAACCTACCAGGCTGAATTAATTAATTTAGAAATTAGAAACTTTGGGTTTCACTCATAATTCAAGATTGTTTCGGGAGAATGTGCACACTCAGAACCAGTTAATGACAATTAAGTCGTTTCTAAGTGAAGATTTTTCATACACAGGTTTAAAAAAGGAACAAGTTAATTGTCTCTAAAATGTTTTTGGTTTGGAACTACCAAATAAAATTTTCAAAGTACAATTATATAAATGCTTTCATATCGCTCTGAACAACTGGCCTAACTAACTTTACAAAAAAAACCCTTTAATATGTTTCTAGATTTTTGTTGCTTATAAACAAAAAGTAAAAATTGTTTTTGATAGTGGAATATTTTGAATCTGCTTATTGGCTACTACTCTCGAATATTTTATGTTTAAGCCTTCAAACGACTCCAGCTAGACAAACTTCGATACCTCGACAGGTCAGTGACTGCTTTAACTAGTTACAAGGCGCTACCGCCGCGTGCAGAATACCTAAGTTTCGAATAAAATAATCCGATCACGAGCGAAAGCGAGAGACACTTTACGAAAACAATTGCCAGCGCTCTAAAAGCTTTTTCCCAACAAAACCGAATTCGGCTCGAAACTTCACGCGTTTCAAAAGATAGCTAAAGTGATAGCAGTTTATTAAAAAAATGCAAAAAGCGACGCGCATGCGCTGAGGCGGCTGCGTTTTGGATCTGTGAGGGACCTCAGTCTCTCAGTCGCGCTCGCGAGTTCGGTCCGAAAGCCGAAACAGGTCGTACCGGCCCGAGGGAGCCCCGCGAGAACTTTCGAAACTGTGCGAAACTTAACGAAAAAGTCGCACTATGGTCTTTATTATTTTATTAGTATAGACAATTAAGTATAATTACAAGTGAACGAAATTGGAGAAGATGATCGGAAAAGTTATTTTCTTAGCATCGTTACTGACTTGCGGTGTCAATGCGAAAGGTAAAGTATTTTATTCATATTAGTTAGTTAATCGATTTGGATAAACTTAATTCTGACTGGCAAAGATTATATAGATCTAGAGATGACTGGAGAAAGGAGGGGTGGGCCAGCAGTGGGACACTTAATAGACTATTTAGAATTAGTTAGTAATAAGTTACAACCTTATATTTTAATCATAGGAGTTTACTTTTAAAATGTATGTAATTCATTAATAAAGTAGCCTGATCCTCAGAGTTTCTTTTAAACCATATTGTTGAGTTGATTGTTATTAACAATAAAGGCAACCGTATCGTTGGCAAGGTAAGCAATATGGTTTAAGACAGTGTCGAACATAGGCCGAAAATTCCAAGCTACAGCTAAGACTTTTCGTAGCACCACCTTGCCTTGCTAGCAATTTGCTACAATGCTTTTCGCGTAGCTTTGGCCATTCTGATAACAATCTAATTATAAGGTGGGGCGAGGCTATTGCAACTAATGGGGTGAATGCATCTTTTATTTTTTTTAAAGGGATATCACTCAGCACAAACGGACTCACTACAGCCGAATTACGTACGCGTTGATCTTTAATTACTATAAATATCAAATTAATTTTAGTGCGTCTCATTGTTACACCCGTACAAAAACCAGAATTTATTATAGATAAAAAATCTTCCTTGAAAATTATGTAACTGATGGTGAAAAATGTCAAAACTAAAGCAGTTAGTCGTGAAAACAGATTAATCAACGTGAAATAATTTTGGTGTTTTAGGATTGGTTAATTTTAGATTTACTTAAGGCGTTTTAGAATAAAGGTGTTACTAATTTTAGTTAAATCAAGAGTCAAGCATTTTCCAGTGCGTTATTAGCGCTGAAATTAGGGTTCAATTATCGTGCTTTTTAGGGTTCCGTGCCCGAAGGCAGCCCTACGGGACCCATATATGTATATGCCTACGCTGTCCGTCCGTCCATCCGTCCTAACTTAAAAGAGCTATTGCTTTTTTATTTTTCAATATATGCGTATTACGGCTGATTTCATTACAAATATAATCTTTTTTAAAGAGAGTTAATAAAGGGGTCTGAAAATAAACGCATTTAATCAAAGTATTTTTGTTGTATCGTAAAAACGGAAAATACAAGCATCAAAGGTATGATAACAGTACAAACTCTGAAGACAAACTACAAACACAAATAATGGTCAAGTGGGAGTTGGGCCCGGGCTGATCCGTATTGAAATAGAATTTAAATCGGAATATAATAATACTACTGTGCGGCGGTACGGAACCCTCGGTGCTCGAGTCTGACTCGCACTTAATCGGTTTTTGTCTATTTAATAGTTATTAATCCATCAATTACTCGTATTGTTGAGCTCTTTCGCGGCATAACTTTTATGTTTTGTTTGTATCCATACATTTACCAATATAAATATGAAATTAGAATTTGCTGTCTCGAAGTCGTTTTATAAAAACATTTTCATATTTTTTTATTGAGCATTATAATATAGACTCAGTTGGATGATTGCATGACCCATACTTACGTATGTGTGTCAAATTTTAACTCTAAAACAGTAAAATTAAAAAAATCACTCGAACGAGTAATTTACATCGAAAACTACATAAACTTACATGTAATTTAAGTGAAAGTTTCACATTGGTAACTTGGCCGAAAATTATTTAGCAAATTCTTAACTCGCCAAACTACGTATCCCATATTTTTATTTGGTCAAATTTTTATTTCCCAACTCAACGTTTCGCACTGATATCTATTCCCAACGAATGATTTGATAAATTATTGTGAGACAAATTATTACGTGGGATTTTTTTAAGATGTCAATTATGTTTTAGTCAAATGTATTGATTGGCATACCTTAATTTAGCAACATATTGAAATGCATTATGAAGTCTTCTTGAAGTTATAAATGTAAAAATACATCTATCAATATGTTAATGTTTTTTATTTGTCAATACTCTCTGTCATTTTTACTTCCTTAGTCCGCATTAAAATAATCTAAATCTCTTTTTTCTAGTGTCCAAGTTTAACAAATAATATCAGTTCATTAAGTCTAACCTAGTTTGTTAGAATGCAAGGTTCAAATTGCAGTATGGTTTTATTGGCTTTTAATGTCTGTCCGTTTTAAGGGTCATAAAAAAAAGAACCCTAACCTACCTAGATATCTGGGAGCCGATTCATTTTTAGGATCATAAAAAAAAATAACCATAACCTACCTATCTCTAGGAGCAGTTTCGTTTTTAGGGTCATAATATAAATAACCCTAACCTACCTATCTCTGGGAGCAGTTTCATTTTTAATTCATTCGACAAGTTCAAGCTCAAGGTTACGCAAAAAAGTACGCAGCTGATATAACTTTCAAATTATTAATTTACCACATAAAATTTGACGTAATAAAATTTTGCAATGTAAATATGTAGCGAAATAAAAAAAATACGAATTAAAATTATGCCAAGAATTGGTTTGCTAAATAAAACTTCGGCGAAAAGTTGATTGCCAAATGAAATTTGACGAAACATAATTCGGCAAAAAGGCAGTACACCAAGCAGGGCATCTATTCAGGTGCGTTAAAACGATATCGTGTTTGACACGTATAAGAATCGTTTATGTCACAGTCGCCATTATTGTAAATGACATAAGAGTTATCAAAACGTTGACAATACGGAAACACGTCAAATACAACACAACAAGTT
Source organism: Acleris holmiana (assembly GCA_949316455.1). Lineage (NCBI taxonomy): Eukaryota > Metazoa > Arthropoda > Insecta > Lepidoptera > Tortricidae > Acleris > Acleris holmiana. The sequence continues at coordinate 9,430,873 of OX438769.1, forward strand.
TTAGAACATATAAAAACTATTTGTGAAGTGACATGTACAGTGGAGCCACTGAAGGCCCGTGGCAATTATGCCTCCTTCAAGCTGGGAGTTCCTTCTAAACTGTCATCATCGTTACTGGTTCCTGAAAACTGGGCTGAAGGTATATGTGTCAAGCCTTGGAAACAGAATTTTCGTAACTTTGGAAGAAAAACCCAGCAGGAAACGCAATAAGTTTGTATTAAATGCGTACTACCAAAATGTCAGAGGTCTAAGAACTAAAACATTGCAGTGGAGAACTAATTTGGCGATGGTCGCAGATGAACTTCACCTTATATCCCTAACAGAGACCAATCTTAACGAGTCCGTGTGTGACGCAGAGTTATGCGTCGGAGACTGGAGGTTAGTGCGGCGAGACCGGAGTGGCGGCCGCGCCGGCGGCGGCGTGCTCCTAGCAGCGCGCCCGCCGATTCAACTGGAACGCCTGCCGCTCCTAGAAACACCTAGTGGAGAAGATCTATGGGCTCGATTTCTAATTGATGGACAGTATATCTATCTCTGTGTAATATACATACCACCAAAAGCGACAGATGATGTATATTTTGAGTGGTTCGACAGAGTCGAGAACTTTTGTACGAGTCATAATAGTGATAAATTATTAATTATGGGGGATCTTAATTACCATAGTGCTAGTGACAACTGCCTTTTGTATTATAATTATTTTCTGTCATCATGTAATTTAATTCAATTTAATAATGTACCGAATATGAATGACAGAGTGTTAGACGGAGTGCTTACGAGTTCGGAGTTGAGGGATGAGGTATGTGTCCGAGGCGTGGAATCGGGCGAAGAACTATCGGTGATTGACGGACACCACCCACCCCTGTCAATAAGCGTCAAGTATAGTTTTTTCAAGCCTGTTACACTCCTTTCACCATCTAACATCGATCAAAATCGCGATTGGGATTTCAAGAAAGGGGACTATATAACGTTATATAACTTGTTAAAGAATATGGACTGGAATCCTCTGTATACTACAAATAACCCAAATGAAGCCGTTAGAGTATTTAATGAATTAATTTACCAAATTTTTGACAATTGTATTCCAAAAAAGAAAAGACAGCGTTCATGTAGTCGTTCATATCCAGTTTTCTACACCAAATCAATAATCGCGGATATTGAGGAGAAAGCTCGACTGCACCGTTTATGGAAGTCTAAAAGTGAAGAATCGGTGCGAAATCGATTTGCATACCTGCGTTCAAAAATAAAAACTGACATTAGAATGGCCAATGACACTTTTACTAAAAATTTATCTACGCAGTTGTGTAAAAATCCAGCAAAATTTTGGGAATATGTAAATAGCCTACGTTGTCGGGGTGGAATTGAGCCTAAAGTAAAGTACAGGGATGTTGAGTACCATGGTGCTGAGACTGCGGCTGCGTTTGCAGAGCATTTTCAATCAGTTTTCTTGTCGCAAGAGCCAGTGTTAGACCCATCTTTAGCCGGCACCAGCAGCGGAGTTGGTGGAAGACACGTTGATTTACGAGCCTTTAGCATGGATGACATACGCAAAGCTGTAAAAAGGCTCAAGCCGAATGCAGCCGCAGGACCAGATACAATACCACCGTACATATTAAAAGGGGGTTTAGATTTCTTACTAGAACCTATTTTATTCATAAGTAATCAAATCTTAAAGACCGGAGAGTACCCACTATGTTGGAAGCTTTCAAGGGTAACTCCGATTCCGAAATCGGGCACTAAGACAAGGGTGGAGAACTACAGACCGGTGGCAATTTTATGTTCCTTGGCGAAAGTGTTTGAGATGTCGGTTCATGCCAATATCCTGCCCCAATGCTTGCCTCATCTCACACCTACGCAGCACGCCTTTCTACCCAAGCGTTCCGTAGCTACTAATCTAGTAACACTTGTTAACTTTATGTCGCGGGAAATAGATAGAAAGCGACAAGTAGATATAATCTACTTAGATTTTCAGAAGGCGTTCGATAAAGTAGATAACGACGTACTGTTACGAAAACTAAGCATCATGGGATTTGCGCCAGGACTTATGAAAATGTTTTCAAATTACTTGTCGGACAGAAAACAGTTTGTGAAATATGGACCCTATGTGTCAAAATTGTATCCAACGCGATCGGGAATAAGTCAGGGTTCGAACTTGGGACCTCTTCTTTTCAACATTTTGATTAACGACCTGCCCGATATCGTACAGAATTCTTTAGTATTACTATTTGCTGACGATGTGAAGTTAATAAAAGTCATAAGTAGCGAAGCTGATTGCAGAGCGCTGCAAGAAGATCTCGATGCTGTATTTGAATGGAGTTTAACCAACAAATTAGATTTTAATATATCCAAATGCGAAACAATGACTTTTGCGCGTTCCTCCATTCCACTGACTTGTCAGTATACGTTGGGCGGCAAGGATGTGCTGCGAGTGTCCCTGGTGCGTGACCTCGGGGTTCTATTCGATCCCCACTTAACATTCCGTGATCACTGTACGCGAGTAGCGAAAAATGCTGCTCATAAGCTGGGTTTCGTTCTGCGCAATTCCAAATGTTTGACACCTGCAGCAGTTCGCACACTTTATATGGCCCTCGTTCGGAGTATACTAGAGACAAGCGCGGTTGTATGGAGTCCCCACGAAAAGAAGTATATTCTAATGTTAGAGAAAGTGCAGAAGAAGTTCCTGAGAAGTCTATACAAGAGGCAGTACACGTACTATCCGTACTTATACCCGACACGTTTCCTACAGGGCAGGCTGGGGTACGAGTCCCTCGAGGTGAGACGATCCCTGGCGGTCGTTAAATTTGCGTTAGGTTTAATTCATAACACAATAGACTGTGTCCATTTGGTCGGTGAGGTGGTGAGACTATTCGTGCCAGACGCGCGGAGCCGCCTCCGCGCGCCGCGGCTACTCGCGCCACCGCGCGCGCGCACCGCCCTGCACAAGCATTCGCCACTGCGCCGCGCACTGCTCATCCTCAACTCCATGCTCAGCGAGGCGCCACACTGCGATGTGTTCGCCTCAGGAATGGCAAGATTGATGAATGAATGTAAGAGAATGATCGAGAGAGAATGAATGCCATAAAATTAAGTTTGTAATACAATGGTTTTAACTGTAAGTTACAAATGTAATAAATGAATAAATAAATAAATAAATAAATAAATAAATAAATACGATATCGTTATTACTGTGTAGAATCCCAGCCCAGGGCTAAGATTTTTCATCGCACGGTAAGATGAAAGAAAATCATAGAGTCAATATTAAAATTAAACTTTAGTTAGGCAGCTTTCTACCAGTTGACCTTCGGGCAAAGCAGAGATTGTTGTGTATTGTATTGTGTTGTTTATAGTTACACCAAAAATAATTCGATTTTAATGATTACCGGATTTAAATAATGCTGCAAAAACGCCAAGTTACATTGTGAATTGGTTTAGGAGTACACATATGCAAAACAAAGCGATATTTACTTTAATTAGTAAGTTACGGATATTTTAATATTTCCATACTAAAAAGTCATGGCCGGTGTTATGCAATATATCGTTGAAAAATGTGAATTACAAACAACTACTTCGAAATACTTAATAGGAAATTAAGTTTGATGTTATCTTTGGTTTACATAATTATAACAAATGAATTAGATGATCTTTTTGAGTTTAGAAACCGGGCAAGAGCATGTCGGACCATGCTCAGTGTAGGGTCCCAAAGCCCTTAAGTACTACAAACATAAAAACCAACAAGTAAGAACTAATTTTCTACGAATATTTAAAGTCATTTGGTGCCGTCTTATATCATTTTAGTAGGTATGAACACTTTAATCGCCTGTATCTCAAGAACCAATGATGTCTACTTAGTCGTGATAGCTTCCCTTTTAAATTGTTAATATGCATTTTCATTCAATTAAGTTTTCAATTTTTTTAATTGTAATTTTGGCTGTAGAGGTGGGGGGTGAAACTTCATAGGATCCCTTAGTCGAAAAAATGTTTTCACTAAACGGTAATATTTTTAAAAGACCTATAGTTTTTTATTATTTGTAGTTCTGGCTATAGTGGGGCGGGGGGGGGGTGTCCCCGCCGCTTCTTGACTCCAACAAAAAATAGCGCTTTAGATCTTAATATTTCATAAAAGGATCCATTGATCAAAAAAATTACTATGGGGCAGACGAGAAAAAAATTACATCCCCACGATACTTACGTGAAGGGGAGATAAGCAAAAAAAATTTTTTTTTAACAATTTACTTTACCACTTTATTGTCGTGACTAATATGTATATTCAAGCCACATTACAGCTTTCTAGTACTAAGAGTCTCTGAGCTAGGCCGCGGACGGATGGACGGACATGGCGAAACTATAAGGGTAGTTTTACTACGGAACCCTAAAAAGTTGAGAACGCCGTCAGGCTTGGGTGGAGGCAGTTCGTTGCGAATTGCGTAGTGAAAATTGGATGCCTAGCAAACATTGCAGAATTTGCACATCCATTTTGATAAATCGGATTGTGTCATCTCAAAAAACGGACGCATTTTTTAAAAGTCAGATCAGTCCCAAAATTGGTCAGTACGTTGTCAACATTTATTTACCGCCTCCAAAAAGTTATTCTACTATATTTTTGGCAAAATCAGACTTCAGTATGACTGACTTATCATCTGATAAGGAGTATTTTTTCTTTTTGGAGGTAGGTGAGCTAGTTCATTATTTTTATTTGAACTTAAATCAGTTCAAACTAAAAGCCAACCTTCGCACATATCATAGATTATTCTAAAGAATGTTATAGCAAGTGCTAGTCTGTCAGCAGCTTTACCTGTCACACTGACCCCGTCCAAGATGGCGGCGAGTGTAGCATCAATTGATTGCGCCGGCTCAGCTCGCTAAACCTGATCACGCCGTCGCGCCTCAGGGGGCGGCACATTAAGCTTAGTTCGCGCCGTAGGCGCCCAGCCAGGTGAAATAGCGGACACCTCATTGATTGTGGATCTAGTGATGGGCACTCATTTGCTATTTCCTAACATCTTTGTTTGAAATGTTTACCTATAAAAGAATAAGAATAATTAATATATATACTAATACCATAAATGTGAACGTAACTTTGTCTGTTTATTACTCTTTCCCGGCTTAACCATTGAACCGATTTAGATGAAATTTGGTATGGAGATAACCTAAACCCCGAGAAAAGACAAAGTAAATAGTACTACAGTGCGGTAAACTATAAAGTACATTATGCCTAATAATATAAGTAATTATTTTAAGAAGCAGATAGGGACATAAAATATAAAATTATATATAGATATTCTGATATAAAGTAGATATTTGTCAAATGCGCACTATGTTTTTTGTGTTTTGAATCCTATTCTTTTTTGTCTCGTCTTGTATACTCAATACTAAGCTTAAATAATACCAGTTGATGAACTGATACCCTGGTAAATAATAATACCCGATGCTTATTCCACTCGAAGAAGTTTAATAACATATTTCGTATTCAAATTACCAAGTCGTACATCAAATTTGAACTCTTATGCAAAAGAATTGAGAATTCCCAAGCCGTAGAAGTGGAAGCTACACTCACATTGTTAACAACTTTTAAAGTACGAAGGAGCGTAGCAGTATCTAATTAGTGAGAAAAAGGAACACTCAAAATGCGATCTAGAACGAAATGAGTTGAACTGGCATCAATAGAAAGCAGGAAGCATGCATCGGAAGTATTTTCTCTGTTTACTCAACGTTTTTTTTTTCTATTTTTATTCGTCTTTTTATCAGTGATGCAATTTATAACTTTAGGTGATGGTGGGGTGTTTATAGCGTAGAATAAGAACTAAAGGCATAGAAGGAGCGATAAAAAAGCAACATACAGATAGCTGATATGCAGTCTTGTTAGGAATCAGTGTGCCAAAAAGAGTTAGCTATAAGCTAAAATATCATGGTCATACACACGTTGCACTGCACTGTTGCATATATAAACTATATTTATGTGTGCAGATATTGTATAGGCTAATCTACCGACCATGGTGACATGATGGTGACCAGTTGGTGATCAATTTACAAGAGTTGACTGTTGTCAATTCTCAAGGTGTTCCTTGGTGTGTGCGGGTAGTTATAGCAAGAACTGGACTCTATACTCTTTCCTTTTTTAACTTATTGAATATTCATATTTAAATTTTCGAGACAGGTATAGATCTAACGCTTTCGTTTTAAGGTTCCTTCTATGCCCTTAGTTCTTATTGCATGGTTTATAGTACCTATATACATACACATCAAGGGGAACATGCACAGTCGGTTTAATAAAGAACTCGTAGCACAGTCTTACAATTAGATTTCGAACATTGATTCAATTCATTATTATCGGCATGTTCCGTATTGAAAAATAATACTTAATAAAAAAAAAAACAGTAGCAGACACATTTCATGAGTTTTAGGGCCGTATTGATAAACTCATCTTGGCTGAAATGCCAGTCACATAATACGTCAAAGTAAACGTCAAGCCATAGAAAATTGTTATTTATGATACCACGCATCTTAAGACGAGCATTTCCATCGAGATCAGTCTAATAATATTGGCCTTAGATTACCTACACCTTCACCATGTATCCAACGATCGCTCTCAAATCAACCTTTTTAGGGTACTTTGTCTTCTGTGGCGTATTTACACTTAAAGTACTTTTAAAACACACATTTTCAAGTTCTGTGCTAAAATTCTCCGATAACCCAGACGTACAATATTGTTCAGTACGGTATAAGAAAATTCAATGTGAAAACCGATACGTACAAGTGGCGCAAATTTCGGTTATACCAAGAAAACTAGTCAATTTCTTTACTTAAATGGCCAATACAAAATACAGTTCCCTCCGCGAAGCGAATATGAGTTCAGAAAGAACAATGGAACAAAAGCGGGAGAAATTTTAAACGTAGCATTTTGTTTTACTTTTAGTCATTGAGCTTCAATGCCGTTACAAACAAAAGGTTTTCTTTCCACTATGTCTCATGAATTTTATATGTACGAAACAAAGGAAAGGTTTCGTTACATGTGATTTGAAAGCTTCAACCTTCACACTTCGGTAACGTTAGGATAAGTGGTTCGGGCGACGCATCTGCTTATAGGGTGATTGATTTCTTAGGTTGCCTGAGGCTAGTAGGGATGTATAAAAACATTTTAGCTCGCAGACTGCTCTTAAGTATATGGATATTGATTGCTTAGTGTTGAAGAGGCAGCTGAGGAGACTTGGGATTTGCAAATACGGGTCCACACGTCTTGTTCCAGTAAAACTCATTCTGTCATCGTAACTTTAGGAAATGGGAAAAATAAATAAACATAAGATGTTAAGCAGGTGGTTTTGCAAGTGGTAGAGATAGGACGTCATCACCAACTGTTTGCGGTACAAGGCATGTTTTATTAGGATTTTACTATCCTATCATCGAAATAAAGTAGTAGTAGTAATGATACTACTGGCTTTTGTTTTCCTTGTGGTAGCATGGTACGGTATTGCTAGCGACTATGTTTAAGCAAAATAATGCAGACAGAGTGGTAAATTTAAAGTGAATAGGGTGCACAATACGAGTAGGAATGTACTAGTGTCGTAGTCATTCCATTTACGTATCGAAATGTCGCATTACCATTGAGTAAAGTACCGTACACCATGATATGCATTATTACATACCTACGAAATTCAATCAAGGAAAGTAATTCCGAGTCAACAAGGAACCCTAATAGTTTCGCGATGTCCATCTCTCCTTACGTTCATCTACTGTTTAACTCAGAAAATCTTGGTACTACAAAGCTCATTTTTAGCATGGTTATACACATTAAATACGCCGACTAAGTTGTAAAATAATCTTAAGTAAAACGGTATCTTTGTTATTATTCCTCGATTTATAAACAGAACCCTACACTACGATGCCCGACACGCTCGTAGGTTTAATGTTTTCTAATGAAGCAATCACCTGTCAAACGCAGAACAGTAATAAACGTTTAAATTTTAACATTGCTGCCTCATTCTACGTATGCGGTAATAAAACTTGGCTCACACAATCTGCTGTTTTGTTAAGTGCAAGTTAAAATTTTATAATATTTGTGATATTCTTTTCATAGTAATTTCCCCGGGGCCGCCTGGACGCCGACGTCAGGTGACGTTTTTCGCTAAGCTATTTAATTCTTTAAAGTATGTTATAGCTGAGGAGTCCTTATTTACCTACGTCATAATTCATCTTTGACTTTATTTTGTGTACTCTGAACTTTTGAGCTGTGATATTTTATATATTTTTACTATGAAAAGTAGCTCAACTACTGATTTCGAAGGATATTCTGCGAAAACGTAGCAGCAGGTAAATTTATCCGTATTATCGTAGCGAAGAAATTCTAAAATGGAAATTGATTTCTAGTTGATACAATGAGAATAAATTCGGGTAACAGACTAGGAAAGGTTATTAATACGATTCCAAATTATTTTTATAGCCGTAAGGCATAAACTCCTAAAACTAAATATGTATAGTTTTTACACTTTAATTAATTTTTTGAATATGAGTGATAATTATTTAAGGTAAGAAATTATGTAATTTAGTTAATAAGTTACGTAAATATAATGAATTAATGAATTTAAATGCAGTGCCCTAACAGGGTTTATGTTAGACATGTAATATTTTTTAAGATCTTTGTAAACACATAACACAATAAATGATATGACTATGACTATGCCTATGTATTGTATAATATTCGTATAAACATAGAAGCCATAAATAAATACTTTAAAATATCTTCTTACAGCGCGTCTTGCGAAACATCTAAGTTAATACTTAAAATGTATCAATGCGCGATAAAAGAAAAAATCAATTTGTATTTATCTTTTATATTCACACTCCTTTTGGCGGAAAGCGGCTTAGGGTAACCATTAATACCTAAACGCAGAAAATCGATCAAAGCAGACAAATTGAAACTCGGATAATTTATTCCCGAAATAGGCTGCAGATGGGCTCTTCACTTTAGATTGATCACCCTGGGCTTGGCCTTGGAAATGATATGTAGGGAGCGAAGACACACAGAAATATATCGTCCGAAATCTAGCATTTGAAGCCAATATTTAGCTTAGCTTTGGTTGCTGAAAGGTGACCTCCGCTTTTATGTTAGATAAATATATTTTCCTGAATACATGTAACTTAGTATAAAGAGAAAATCGATGGATAAAATTTATCTAGCTATAGTACTTGCTTGCGTTTTATCTACGGTAGCATTACATATATTTCCATTTAAGACGTAATTTTTCTTCAACACTTAATAGTTGCAGAATAACGGCGAGTTAATCTCATCTGAATAAAAATCTACGAGATAGGTAAGGTTGGTTTTTGATAACAATAAATAAGGACATAAGGCACATAATTTAATAAATAAGCTAAAATAAAAATTACATTTTAAATATGAAACGCAACAAATTAGATTCTTATTGCTCCATTACGTTCTTTCAGATTAAAAACAGAAGCTTTTTCAGGAAACACATAAAAATGAAATTTGTTTGAAACCATCCATTCTATTGATAAATGCACATAAACTGTGTCATGCACTCGCCTTTATCAAATATGAACAGCGAAATTGTTAAAGCTTGCGTTAGCGCACATAGAGACTGAATCGGATGGCCCCTTTTTTATTAATATTAATAAATCATCGAATCTGTATAAGTGCGGATAGTGAAATTAAATGACCTAGATATTTATCCTTAATAAGATAAGGTGTCTTTGTACAAAATAATTGAATGGCTGTATATATGTTGTGTAAACTCTTTATTATACTCTAGTTTCCGCCCGCGACTTCGTACGCGTATAAATCAGTTCCTGAGGGAATAGCGATATGAAAGGTACGCTATAGTATGTGTTAATCCAAGGTATGAGCTGTTTGCATTCCAAATTTCTGCGTGAAAGAGTAACAAACATCCATACTTACAAACTCTCGCGTGGATGTCGTAAGAGGCGACTAAGGGAATAAGGGCTAGTACTGTTAGGCGGTGGGCTTGCAACCTGTCACTAATACACTAGTAAACTTCTTGGCCTGATTGTGCAAAATGTGGTTACAGAATTATAAACAAGTCTTTTTTAATTTTGTTGGTATTTCTGTAGCTCTGCCTACCCCACTCTGAGAATGAAGGCGTGATGTGATGTATGTATGTAATAATAATAAAAAACAGATTTATTTAAAGGGAAGGTCGTCATTTTATTACACCTACCTACGTTTTGATTTCTGTTTCACCTTCTGTTTCACCTTAAGGTTGACTGGTAGACAATGCTAGCATTAAATCCGTCTTATGTATTCTTTTTAATTTTATGCAATAAAGTACTCAAATAAATAAATAAATAGTAACATAATATACACACAGTAATCGAGTGATCTCTTCTAAAGTGGCCAGATATTGAGTATTAAAGCCGGAATTCCACAGCGGCAACTCGTATGCTACGCTCGCATAGGTGGGTATATTATTTTCGCTTCACATCAGAATATTGTATATAGATACCCAACAAAATAAAGTCAGTGATATACGCCTAGAACAACTGATCCACGTGGTTTACAAAGGTGGAATTTCGACCTTACCCCAGCAAATGATAATGCCCGTAATGTCTTTAACAAATTTTGTTCTTAAAAAACCGTTTAAATCATGACCCTAGAACCCCAATTAAAATTTCGATCGCAATATTTAAGAACATTAAACTTGACTGGGGAAGCCGTGGAATACATTAATAACTATTACTCTTAGGAGACGCTCTCACAAGATACATTAAATAAAACGTCGACTGAATCCGTCGTTTTTAACTTATCTTGAGATGGGCAGTCGAGATCAGTTCATTAATATGGCCCGCTAGAAAGCTATTTTACAAGATTTTACTTAACTTCACATTCTAATAGGTTAGTTAAAATGTTATAAGTCAACTTCGAACCGGCTCCCGTCATTGAAATAGGCTGTTTGGAATACTTTGTAAGCCCTATCATAATTAGAGCTAATCAGATGATGGAGTTGGCAGGTGGCCACAGCGTATCTAATATACTTAACGTCGACCGGAGTTTGGACTCGTTAGTTTCATTGCGATAAAGAATGTGTAAAAAAGGACAGTCGGCAACGAAAGCTTGTCTCAAAAGTTTACATTTGAAACGAATTTAAGTGACATTTGACGACACGTTGGCCTTAAGAGTGACCCTGCCTCCGAAGCCAGCGGTCCCGGGTTCAAATCCCGGTAAGGGCAGATATTTGTGTGATGAGCACGAGTATTTGTTCCTGAGTCTTGGATGTTTTCTATTCTATGTATTATTACTCTTTCTCTATCTAAGTAAGTTTATCGTTGTCTAGTACCCATAGTACAAGCCTAGAGCTTAGTTTGGGACTAGATAAATTTGTTTGACATTGTTACGTGATTACGTGACGTGTTATTTGTTTTTTTTTCTTATTTCTATGGCATACCTACCATATCATAATTATAATTATGATTATCCCTACTTCATCCAAAACTGGAATCCTCAAGTAAATGATCTGGTTTTGTTGCAGAGGAGCCGAGGTTCGTGGACTCCGGGACCAACGTGACCGTCGTCGTCGGCAGGGACACCACGCTCACGTGCAGAGTGGACAACTTAAACGATTATAAGGTAGGTACTTGTAGTGTATTTAATCAGCAAAGGCGCGCCCAGCCACTCAAATTTACGTTGCACGGTTCCTATTTGAAACTGACTTCATTCTGTGATAAGTATTTTTTATATTTAGCTATTGGCTAATTTATAGTGATAATGTGCTAACGTATTGGTAATGCAGTAGTAATGTTGTTGTAAATGATACATACAAGCTAACCAATACTTACTTATAATACGAGTACAACCACCCGTAAGGTTTTTATCATGTTATCTTTAATACTATTCGTAGGTACATGCGGCAAGAAGATGAAGGAAATATAGATACGTAGCATTTTGCTTTATAATAAAGTATATGACGTAGCATAATACACATAGCTGGAATTGTTAACACGTGTTAAAAAACCGGCCAAGTGCGAGACGTACTCGCATACGAAGGGTGTCTGATCTGATCATGAAGATCGTGGAGAAAACGGCAAAAAAACACGTTTGTTGGATTGGAGACCCCGTTAAATAGTTATTTTATTTAAAAATGAACATTTAATTTAAAGTGAATACATAACTAAATATTCTGTGAATATTTCAAGGGTACCCGTTATTAATATCGAACGAAAAACGCCAAAAAAAACACGTTAGTTATATAGGAGCCCCTTTTTTTAATATTTGTTGTTATAGCATCAACAGAAATACATCTGTGGAAATGTTAACTGTCTAGATACCACGGTTCAAGAGATACAGCCTGGTAACAGACGGACGGACGGACGGACAGCGGACTCTTAGTAATAGGGATCCCGTTTTACCCTTTGGGTACGGAAGCCTGAAAACGACAAATGGTCACGTTCAATTTATGTGCACTTGTCGGATTTATTCATCCGTAATAATACTTCAAATTCAAATTAAAAATATTTATTAGCTTGTAACATGGTTACAAAAAAAATGTTACAAAATAAATAAAGAATCACATTTTTAACCATAATTCCTATGCAAAAAAAAGTTTGATGCTCGATTTCACTTGTAAACAATCGCGAAATCAGGACTAACACCGTGTAAAAAACCGGTCATTAAAAAAAGTTAAGCTAGACAGCTGAGGGCCAGGCGAAACGTTCTTAACGAACTTGCTACAGTTATTAAAACACTTTTCAACTCGCCAAAAACTCTCTCAAGTTACTGAAGTTCTATAAAACATTTTTAATCTTGAACTCAGTGGGATTCTTCAAACCATTAAACGCGTTTCAAATTCGATAAGTGAAGTGGTCTTGCCAGCTGCTAACAGGCAATAATTAAAATGTATTTTAAATTGTAACTATAAACGGTATTATTTTATGCATGGCAATATTATCCTACAAGTATATCCTTTTTTTATTCCTTTTCTTCTTTTGTTGTGTAGTATGTTGCCATTATTTTTATTATGTCTAATCTTTGAACTGCTATTTCTTTCTCGTGCTCGTCGAATAAATGTTTCTATTATATGTTTTAGAATAGTATATATATCAACATAAATGTTAATTTGCCGCTGTTTCTGATAATTTGACTATCCAATTTACATCAGCACAAGCACCAAAACTCATTTTAACACGTCCCCAAGAACACGACTAATATTATACAAACCCTTACACCGCCGTCATTACAAGAGACTGAGTTGACGTCATTTACGAATTACACCTGCGTAGACAGTGGTTTCTGTTACATGGTCATTAGTGAGACGTATAGTTGCCATAACTCATTTCCTACCGTAATGGGTTTCCATTCACACCTCTCAACGTGTTTTCGCGACGGGAAGCGAAGAAAACACCATAGTGTTCGAACACTTTACGATGAAAGGGGCCATTCTACCAATGGCTTTCCCCTGTTTACTATCAGGCCTTTACCTCTAAGTAGCAATTTTAAAATAAGATGTACGATCATGAATAACCTGTTGTCTCTACGCTTTGTGTAGTTTTGTTTGGTTGGTATTATTTTGTTAATGGATTTATAATTTGATATTCACACTTCCATAAAGCAGTTCGTCCATCTATTTATTCACCCAATCAGCTTGCACCCACTTATCGGTATATATAAACACGTAATTTATAAAAAGGTACTCATAGAAAATAAGAATAACATGCTTCTTCTTTGAAATGTGTTGGAAAGAGCAAGGTTTGCACTCGCAAATCCTTGGTTTTTATCAAATACGAGTATATCACTACATAGTATAAAACAAAGTCGCTTTCTCTGTCCCTATGTACCTTGGTATGCTTAAATCTTTAAAACTACGCAACGGATTTTGATGCGGTTTTTTTTAATAGATAAAGTGATTCAAGAGGAAGGTTTATGTATAATACTTTAATCCGGAGCGAAGCGAGGGCGGGTCGCTAGTAAATAATAAAACTATGCTAAGTGGACAAAAATAGTCGTACAGACGACGTCCTTTATTTATATAACACTTCTGAGTCCACTACTCGTTTCCTGAGAGCTATCCATTTTACATCCCTAGGTCGGTGTTAATTATAAAACTTGCTCAATATTTACTTCAATTTCACTTCTGCAAAAATAAGCGTGTTTTTTAACCACGCTGTTATTTTTCTAATTACTGTTTCGTGTTTTGGCAATAGCGGTTGGTTTTATATGCTCGTAACGAGATAGTAAAAGTAAATTTGGCCATGAATGCCATGATCAATGTAGGGTTCCATAGCAGTAACTAATTAACTCGCAAATTATTTAAGCGTGTGATTGAGTGTGAAAATAAGCGTGGATGTGATTTCTGTATGTATTACTAGTATATGATAGCATTTTTTTTTATTAAGGTCATTAGATAACGGGCAAAAATTGTAATTAATCTCTCGAAAACGGCTCTAACTATTTCGATGAAATTTGCAATATAGAGGTCCCGTGCGAAAAATCGGTCTGTCAAGTTGTCACCTTCGAGGAAATTCTTTACTGCGGTACGGAACCTTCCGCACGCGACCCCAACTCACACTTGACCATTTTGGTACCTAGTTGTTGTTTTTGTTCAGAGCTCGTACAATAATCATACCAAAATTAAAGCTTATATGTTAAGCCAAGCCAAAAATAAAAATTCGTTGAATAAAAACGTTTCTCGTATGGGGGGTCTCAGCTTTGTTACTTCACTTTTCTTTTTAAATATATTTGTTAGGTAAATATCTAATATTAGTTAAAAATACATCTATTACGGTTCAAAAGATACAGTTCTTTAAAGTTAGGATGGACGGATAGCATAGGCATATTAATAAAGTCCCATCCCATTGTTCTCCTTTAGGGCACGGAACCCTGAAAACGAGGATAATGTGCAAAATCTGTCTGACCTGCTCACTCATTCACCCCGCTGGCTCGTTTACCTCCTCTAGCATAAACAATACCACAAATCCTTATCAACAATACCCCACTCAAAGAGTTAGTAAAAGTACATTGGGTTACAAGAGAGCAAAATTAAATATTTCCGGCTAGGATGTTATGTTGAATACGAGCACGAAGCGAAGCGAAAAATTCTGTAGTAGCTGCACTCGAGATTCTAAAGTAAAATTCTGAGAGCAGCGAAATACTGCTGTTAACGCATAACCAAACATTGGAGTTTTTGTGGCGAAATCGTCAATTAACTAGGGACTTCCTTCCGTTATCCACTTTATCGATAACTGTTTCAAATGTGTGTGTGTTTGTGTGTTGTTTTTGTGCAATAAAGATTAAATAAATAAATAAATAAATAAATACATATTTCAAAGTGACATTTCATAGTAGATTACCGTAGATTAAGAATCGAGAAAGGACATATAACAAATTTTAAAGGAAAACCGTCATGACTAAGTAGACATCATTGGTTCTTGAGATACAGGCGATTAAAGTGTTTATACCTACTAAAATCATCTTTTGGCACCAATTGACTTTAAATAGAAAATTAGTTATTACTTGTTGATGTTTATGGTTGTAGTACTTAGGGCTTTGGAACCCTATACTGAGCATGGTCCGACATGCTCTTGCCCGGTTTTTTATTAGTAATACGAGTAGTCCGAAAAAGGTTAGTTTAAAAATAAAATTAAGAGACATGTCTCAGTCGGGTGAGATACTGCAGCGTTATAAGGGTTCATTGTTTGTCTTGGGAACCCTAAAAGATGTAATTGGTTGTTGGAGAACGAAATTACATGTTATTATCGAGATTTCTTATTTTATTTTATTTATTTATTATAATAAAAAATACAATATTGCTTACAATAACACACCCTTCGGAAACCTGTGATAGGTTTATATGCAGCGCGAATGAGGTCGACTCACAACATAAGTAAACCAACCCACTCACTTATAAACCAATTATAAAACTAGCAAAAAATGAGGAGTTTTATTGATTACAAGCAGTACCAGCAATTACCCATTCTCGTTAAAAGCCGTAGCGTAATACTTTTTGACTACTTTCTTGCATGAGTTCTCGTTGTTACTATTTATAATCCTTGTTTGTACGTCGTCAGGTAATTTGTTTAAAATATTAGGTAACATGTATTCCCACGTCCTTCTACCATATACATTAACATACTACTAGGTAAGACGTATCTTAGTTGGTTTTTTAAATTTCGAAAGTTTGTTGGTCTACTCTTAGCTGTTAACGATTTTATTTTATCTCATTCTTCGAGGACCATTGAGCTACTTATTTTGTTAAATCAGACAAAGCTTTACAATGTTTAAGTAGGTCGAATTCGTCTTTTATTCTATTTTTCATTATTGCGTACAGTCAAGGGCATAAATATATATATAAACCTTCCGTCAAAAATATCTGTACACCTTTATGACACTGGCAATAAGGTCCATATATATATATATATTTGACGCGATGGCTATATAGATATTAATGCCCTTGACTGTACCTACTGCTCTTTTAGTAAAAATGTTGAAATTGAATACAATGTTTTATTTGATTATCGGGTTGGCTCGTTTGTAATCAAAACGACAGAAATTAAGTGTAAAGTAGACCCGCCTTAAATTTTAATTAACCGATTATCTGTTTTTCTTTATGTATAAAAATCCTGCATCTTTAATATAAAAGTACTTCAAGCAGGTCAAAGATCCGCATCTTTTAATTTTTCTTGGGATTCGTAGAGATTCGTCACATTTTTCGTATTTTACGGTCGAGACGTTCGCAAGGCAAGCTATGAATTCTCATAAAAACAGAAATCTACAGCGCTGGCTGGAATGTAGGACAAAACAGAATGCATAGATCATAAAAACAAAACAAAAACTTTTTATTAAACTATGGTAACCTTAATTTACTAATGATAGTCAGCTAATAAATCCAGCAGTAGAGTCCTTCACCACTGAGAACCGAACTATGGTCCCCGCAGCCCGGGCCCCACGCGTAAATATTAACGTAAAGGGCACCAAATTTGTGTCAATCGGAACAGCAATTAGGAAGCAAAAGTTACACCATTCAAGCCAGCAGGCTCGAATAAAATTGCCTAATGTTCTTCTCCACTACCAAGATTTAACTCGCTGGGGGAATTGTAATTAACTAAAAAGGGTTTTATGGAAAAATAATTTTAGGTTAAGTTTTAGGAGGTTTATCTTTAGAGATATTGCTATGCTTACGCCTCTTTGTTTTAAATTTGAACGGGGATATGGTCTTTTTGGTTGGTTTTTGTTTTTTGGGTGCTCTAAATAAATTTGTACACCTGTTTACTCGATGCGCAACCTTTCACTTTTCTCAATCTCTCAAGGGTTAGCTGGAAAAAAACCCCTTAAAGGGATAAGTTCGCCTTTGAACATCTTTTTATTTTTATTCATTTATTATGGTTTTTCTTTCGTACAATAAAGTGTTTACATACATACATACATACATAACGAAGATGGAATTAGTATACTACCTACCAGCTGCTGCTTAGTTTATCTTTACTGATGAGCCAAAAACATTCTATAATTCGTTTTCTGGCACTGTTCACACGTAGTTACCTCTTTTTGTGACGTGCTGTCAGGCAACGTTTATAAATTAGATTTTTCATTTGTATCAAATACATTAAAACGTTTGTAATAATGTTTTTACATTATTCACTGACCATTCTTTTTTTTGTTATTTTTACTTTCCGCAAAAATCACAGAATATTTCCCCTTCATGGATACATACGAGTTGTTTAATTTCCAAGAATGACGAGGTTGATATAAGCCTCGTATTGAGCTTTCCATGCCACTCCTTGGATTTAATTAAAATCGCGCATTGTTTTTTCTGCGAAACAGATCTAGTTTTCCTATCCGTTTTTGCTAATTAGGTACAATGACTGCAATTGTAGATCAATTCTTAACAGCAATTCTACGGCTCTGAATAAAGCATAATAAAATTTCCTATCCATTTCAGTAAAACAACTCCAAAAGAAACAATACGGTGCTTACACGTACCTCCTATATGTCGAGTTTTATATACCCGGATAAACAATACTTCAAACAGAAAGTTGATAACATTAATGCTATTGGGCTCCGAAAAAATACTGCAAATTATGAATCCTCCCTCCGTACAACAGGAGCTGCTCATCGAAATGGAAGCAATTTACGAATAAGTCACAGCCCTTTGTTGTCTGAATAATTGATTTGGATCGCGCTGATTCTGACCTAATTGTGATACGTAAACTTCAAAGCTAATCGCTCGCAACGCTATTGATATCACGTATCTAAAATGGCCTCCAAATTGATGGTAATTACGCGTTAGAAACGTTAATGGAAGTGCCATTATGTTTGAGAGGGTGCAACTAAAAGGTAGGCGTTTTAGTGATTTTTCAGAAACAACCCACCCACAACTTTTAGCGTCAAAGCTATTTTTGAACGATTATATTGGTATTGAAACTTATAAATATAATATGTAATTATTTTTGTATACCTAAGCTTTGAAAGGATTTATTTATTGTTAATGAACCAAACGAACGTTAATCTTTTTTTTTCGTATTTACGTGTTAACATTTACAACATTTTTCAGAATTTTAAATTTTTGTATGTTTTGTAGACTCTGTTAATAAATAATAATGATGACACAGAAAACGGCGCGCGAAAGTTTTTCTCAATCAAAAAAACATCATCATTAGATAAGCATCGAAAAGAATCAAAACTTCCATATTGAAGATAGTTACTGTTCTAGTGAGGTTTCTTCAGTAAACGCCGAAGCGAATAGTAGTCAAATTGGTTGACAGATTGAGCGATCGCGGAGATTGCCACTCGAGTACACACTCGAAAGCTGGTTATTGTTTTAGTAAGGTTTCTTCAGTAAACGCCGAAGCGAATAGTAGGTAAATTGGTTGACTGTACACGAGTGCGACAGATTGAGCGATCGCGGAGTTTGCCACTCGAGTACACACTCGAAAGCTGGTTACTGTTTTAGTGAGGTTTCTTCAGTAAACGCCGAAGCGAATAGTAGTCAAATTGGTTGACTGTACGTGAGTGCGACAGATTGAGCGATCGCGGAGATTGCCACTCGGGTACACACTGAGCTGAGAAAGCTGGTTGCGTTATTTATACCAACAAATTCATCGAATTAGCAAGTAGCCCTGTCGTATGATTGTGTTGCACGAATACCAGGTTCAACAGAATACGTGGTTTAAAATCTGTGCTTTTAAATGTGGGTAGAAATATTCCCCTGACTTAATGATCTCCTGAATGGAAGCATAATTGATAAGCACCGGCCGCAAATTAAAACTTTTGAAAGAGCACTTCGTTTAAAAAGTTTAAGCTCTTTCAATGCTTTTCCGTCTGGCCTACCCAAATACCCAAATTTTATGTCTATTCAGATTTAATTTTGAATGTTTACTCTCGCTTTATTATTAAAATGATTCAATAGGGTGGGCAGCGGGCCGGAGTGGTTGATACTGTCGGATGAACTAAATACTGAAGTCCGTAATTTATAACGGTAGGTACTTATAGTTTGAGCCCGCGATTTAAGAACTCCTTTAGATTATTGTAACTTTTATTTAAATCTTGATAAGTGTTGAGTTATGAAAAAGGTAATAATGGTTTTGCGAGTTGATAAACCCAACCTACTGATATAATAAACTAGCTTTTGTGCGCGATCTGTACTCTCTCTCTGCCTCGGCCGCCATCGCGCCGCTACATAAAAAAATAAATTATTCAATAATTGAATACAGTCTACTTAAAATCCGATATGTGGGGTTTAATTTCAATACAAGCAACCACCAGCGTCCTTCACATGTTAGTCCTTAGAGCCTTTAAAAAAATAAATATAAGTTCGAATTTTAAGTAGACTGTATTAAATTATTGAATAATTACATTTTTCATGCGGCGCGATAGCGGCCGGGGGCAGAGAGAGAGCACAGATAGTAAAAAATTGTGTTGCCACATAAGCTCTTAGGCGTGCTTCACGCACGATGTTAATTTGTAAGGTTCAGGTACAATAGCAGCATCAGTCTATCACGATATGAAATGTACCTAATGCCCAGAGGAAACAAACATTGAGGCAATAACATCGGCCGCATGCCGACAATGTATCATTCAAATGGCAGCGCAATATTTGAATCAAATGTTAAACCAATATCGATGTTACTATTCAGTCGTTTGATCTCGTATATATATTGATTACCAGTCATATTCCCAGTTTCAAATGAACAAAATATATGAAATATGTAAGTCACGTCACAAGTAATGGAAAAGAGCCAACATTAAGAAACTTCGACCCGTATTGAACTTGGCTTCGACTATATTCTGCTCTATAATATTTTTTCTCTTTAACAATTTGTCGAACACTTAAATAGTTAGTACTTTTGGCTCTATCTTCAATTACTCATAGTCTTGTACAAGCGTTGGCTGCTAAATTATCTTATGTGTGGAATCCGACATGTAACGAATTTATTATCCCAGCACGAAACATGGTGGCCTATACCATACACTTGCTACATTTAATATTGTATTTATGTTACTTTGATATGCTTACGGATATCTTCGCTTTTGTATTCAATCAAATAAATTGGAGCGTATTGATAACTGTCTGGTTATTTTATTAATTCGATTGTCAAACAGCCTCTTCCACGTGCTCGGGATCAATTTGCTGAGCCGCCCGTAAAGCTGGTTTTCTGGTTACCATGTTAAAATAAACTTGTCAAAATACGAGCTTTAAAAGCTGAGTTGAGACCATTATGCATCATTCGGCACTAGCTTCTACAGTTCTGTACTTATTTTAAATACTGTGTTTTTTTGTTTTTGCAAGGTATATGAAAAAAAAAACTATCGTTTATTAAAAATAATACGTCTCTAACATCTTAGAGAAATATTTTAAAAAAGTACCTAAATGGGTAGGACCAAATAGTTGGACCATAGTTAAGCGTAGTTAACCATACAGACAACAAAAGTGAAAAAAGTTCCGTTGCGACACGAAAATTATCCCTACAAATGTATGGCTAATTTACGTGTCACAACGGAAAAGTTTCATAGAAAATTTAATTGAGTGAGTTAGCGTGGCCAACTTTTTGGTCCTTACCCATATGTTATAACCGTTGTACATCTTGTACTATGATAGTTGTGTTTCCGTATGGTTGAAGTAACTGCCTTCCAACTGTTAATAATATGTGGGTGTCTGCTTTTATAAATGTCATAAAGGTTTTCACAGGTTTAACCTACTACGAGTAGACTACTGTTCACACACAGGTGTGTAATAATTTGTATAATTATCAACATACGTATATACTAATTTTAATTTGGCATAACACGAATTGAATAATTCTGAGTTTTATAAACCAATGATAAAATAAACAGATTAACTGCATAATTCCAAATTGAAGCAAGATGATGAAGATGGCTTGAAAGTAGATAATTCTAACGTATTTGATTACTACTGACTTACTTATAAACCTTAAATCTGTAAAGAATGCATAATAATAAGAAAATGATTATACGGGAAAGCGTTAGGTATTTTATTTTGTAAATAGTTAATTAGGCATAAACCTGAAATTTTACAAACGTTTATAGGGTTTTTCTGAGCTAAGTAGTAAAATGAAATTATGCCGGCAGTTTTTATGCAAATCGAGCAGCGCCCGTTAGCACAATTTTCAATACCTTGTCTGACCCAACGCTTTGCCTACAGGTGGCTTGGCTCCGGGTGGACACTCAAACCATCCTGACCATCGGGCCCCACGTGATCACGAAGAATCACCGGGTGGCGGTGGCGCGGGGGGACGCCCAGGCGTGGGCCCTGACGCTGCGGGACGTGCGGCCCGCCGACGGGGGCGCCTACATGTGCCAGATCAACACCGAACCCATGATCACGCAGACGCATCATCTTCAGGTTGTCGGTCAGCACAACGATGCTACTTATTTAGATTATAATAACTAGGGTTCAAACACAAACTAAAACTCACAACGTTTATTTGACAAAAACACACTGCAACACAACAACCTTAATCAAGAAACTCTACAGAAAAAAACCAAGAAGTAAAATAATAGAACATAGAGAAATTGATCTATATAAAGTAGCGAATTTAGAGACATTGCGCTGTAGGGTGAGGTCAAAAAGGACACAGCTCCGTGAGTACTGCAGCTGGAGCTACAGCGATGGTTTTCTGCTGAACCCTGGTGTTTATCTACTACCCAATGATTTGGAAAGATTAGATTTCGGTTGTGGTTATCTAGCTAAGTTTTATAATACAAGCTAATCAAGCGATATTAACGTTGAAGCAAGTTGAAAATCAAGCGAGGGTTTAATAATAACTACAGTTTACCGAGTATGTTGTAATGGCGTTGCCTGGCATGGCACGGGTAAAACATCAACATTATTTCTAAACCTTCGAAAAAGTCGCATCACTCGTGGATAAAAAAAAAAAAAAAAAAAATATATATATTTCATAACACCATAATATTAATGTAGACGTCAACACTAAAAAGAATAACTTGAATTTTCGTTCGAGGCGTTTACGGTTAAAGAAAAAAGCTTCGTGAATGAAGCTTCATGGATGAATTTGACACAAATTAGTTTAAACAACAGATACGAGTGATCTGAAACGCGTAAATTTACTCTTTCAGGGCTATTAGGGCGGCGCGGTAAAGTATATGTTAAATCCTAATATTGTTGTGAATGGCATGCGTATGTACAATATTGTACATCGATTACTACTTCATTATTACAGTGAAGGTAAATTTTTCATCTCTAATTTTCTTTTCGTCCTATACTGTTCACCTTTTTGTTCTTTTACCTTCCTTTTATTTCAACAAAGGTTAGCTGGAAGAAATCCCTTAAAGAGATAAGTTCGCTCTTGTACTTATGTTTTTGATATATGTTACACTGTTAAGTATTTTTTTTTATTTCTATCGACGGACAAGTATGCAGACGGCCGACCTGATGGGAGGTGGTCACCGCCGCCTATGGACATTTGCAACCAATGCGTTGCCGATCTCGATGAAATTGGATGACACCCTTTTTAAAAAGCCCCAGTCAGCCTTATATTGTATCTTATTCCTTTTATTTTTGGTACTATGTAGCACACACACACATACTGTTTTAAAAAAGACATGTGTAAATCTCTACCTCAGCAATCATGTAATATGACACAAACTTATGCATTAGATTGGGCAAACGGTGCGGAAACTATACGTCAAAACAATCAACTTGAATAGTTTTGAAACCTCAAAACTCGCACCACTGGACTAAGTTATAGATATGACGAGAGACTTAATGCTATGAAGTTATGAAGTCTCGATAAAATATTTCACAAATGTTAACGTTTCTAACTTTTTGTTACCTTTTTTCTGTTTGTAGGTGCACTTTGAATTCCGTTTTATGGAGTTTTCTATCTCACATTGGTTTTTTTTCGCTTTGTGTTACTGGAACTTTGATTGGGCGTAGTGCGCATTCGGTCTGGAATAAGTGAATTGACGGACTGACTGAATGCTCTGCTATGGATATTGGCAACAAGGCCACTATCCCACGTATATTTGAAACATACTGGTTATTATAATAGTTAACAACACGGCTGCCTTTAAATTTAATAAGACCTACTATAACTTTATCAATATTTTACCATGATGGTTTAAACAAAGAGGAATATGAGCTCAATGAGTTGATAATAAGTAAATATCACAGGACAATGTCACACAAATTGACCTACCTAGTCCCAAAGTAAGCTCTAGGCTTTTATGGGTAACTAGACATCGATAAACTTATTTATATTTATGAAAAAAATATACTTAAATACATAGAAAACATCAAAGACTCAGGAACAAAATACTCGTGCTCATCACACAAATATTTGCTTAGTTTACTTTAGTTTATGTATTGCTTAAAATAATTACATTAAAATTTACATGCATTGACCTATGTTCGTCAAAATGTTGCTAATTTAGTTAATAAATAAAACAATTTAAAAATATCAGTCATAGCATAAAAATAATTAAATTGGACAAATAACAGAAACCTAGAAAACTATACTAATACAAATGTCAATTTAGAGAGCTCTAGAACTACAGTTTAATGTCAACAAACTCTTTAACTGAATAAAATGCATTCTTCAGTAAAGGGTTCTTCAGTCGACGGTTAAATGTTTCATCATTTGATTCACATTTTAAATCACTGGGTAGGTGCTCATAGAACGTCGGGCCAATAACACGCGGTTTTTTGCTTGCAAGCGCCATGCAACGGGGCTTTGAACCGGGATTTGAAACCACCCCTAGCTTCGAAGGCATCAGAGGCCCTAGCCAAGATGCTAACGGTACAAAAGTTTTTAATTTTTATCACTCAAAATGTATGTAATGACTTTCTCGTGCCTTACGATAAACCTGGAGGTCAAAACTGTCATCTCATACTTTTTGAGCGATAGAAAAAAAAACGTTAGGAGCGTTTGCATCTTGACTAGGGCCTCAGGGTCCTACTAACTAAGCGAGCTTGTCGTCAATAAATACAGCAGAGCATTTAAATTACTGATTTGTGTCCTTCTGTCTACTACCTACACAAAATATATTAGACTACATACATTTTAATTAAATCAGGCTCTAGAAAAACCAATTTATAAAATCTGTTTTCAACCATTCGTGACTATTCGTTTGAGACTTATTTTATCTGTTTTCTTCTCACAAATGTATGGCAAAACGCACACTAAGAAAACTCCCAACGTTGCTTCTAATGAAATACCAAACGCGTAAATCACCGAAGCTGAAAACGCAATTAATACGTAATAGTTTCAAATGGTAATTTTCACCATTGAAGTAACGTAGCGACATAACCATGTGACATTTTCTAGACAATCGTAATATGGAAACCGCTATACTCACCAACTCTATTGCAGTTTCTATTTCTAGATACTTTGAAGCGTTTTCTTCCATCCCTACTAATTATGCCTCCACACCCACGGCTCGGCTTTCATTCGCAGAAATTGGGTTCCGTTATAGCGAGCTTCCGATAACCACTGAATTAATTGAAATCGGTATACTGTTGAGAATGCTGGGCCCTAATTCGTGATTTGAATCTACCATTTCAGCTGGTTGTTTACTTTATGCGCATGTTATTTACAATCGGAATGTTATGGAATTATTTAGGATTTCACGGTTAAACTGAAATTAAATGTTGACATAATTGCATTTTATGGTTACGGCGACAACAGTAACCTGATTAAATTTAGTTGAATGTTGATAGAACTGGCATTATTTTATGTTTGTATGAAAACACTTTATTGTGCTAAAACAATTACATTACACAAATATTAAAATTATTGAAATAAAAGTAGTAGGCAAACTTATTCTTTTAAGGGATCCCTTCCCTTTTTTCTTATTTTTTTTCATTTCATTGCATTAGGTGTGTATATTGAGTAAAAGTATCATTATTATTCCCTCAGAAACTACGCCTAGTCTGACCTACTTAATTGTGTATTTTTTAAACTGTGTAACAGCTTTATGTTAGCTTACGTTAGGTTAGACCATTCGAATACACAAGCAGAACCCGCGGCCCTCGCTTACCACGGCTTGAAGGGAGAATCGCTGAGTTAGTGGGTATCCGGTTGGCGAGCCCCACATAATCACCAACGATACAACATACATAAATCCATTTTACGGCTTTGTATTCAATTACGTTAACCAATAAACTCCATGCGATGTGTATGATTCTTCTGTCAACAGTTCCCCCAGACATCATGGACGCGGGCAGCACCGGCGAGGTGATGGTGCGGGAGGGGGAGAACGTGACTATCCACTGCGCTGCCTCGGGGACCCCGCCCCCCAACATCACCTGGAGGAGGGAGGACCTGGGACCCATGACAATTGGGAGCCAGAGTGGTATGGAACTTCCGCCGCATACTGCAATAAACAACACAACATGTGTTCAAATATGTATAAACGCCTATGCTACTTTATAAATGTCTATGTTTCGTGGTTTTGTTTATTGTACAGGGCTGGAATTCTACAAGGTAATAACGATATCGTTTTTGACCTGTTTCCGTATTGTCAACGTTTTGATAACTCTTATGTCATTTGCAATAATGGCGACTGTGACATAAACGATTCTTAAACGTGTCAAACGCGATATCGTTTTAACGCACCTGAATAGAGGCCCAGTACAGGATTTATATATCGAGATACTTAGTTATTTCTAAGCTTGTGGGTTAACTTATAAATTTCCTTCGTTTACTTTTAAAAGTTGCAGACAGATTTTTTCAATCCTCTATTATTATCAGCAAAAACAGATTACATAAACATGTTTTTGCAGTTAATTTATAAACTCGGTCACATACGGTAATTGAAAGTTGAATAATCAAATCTCAAGGTAACATTATAGTGACATTGTGTTTATGAAACTAGATTGACTAACTATGTAACTATTAATAAAAATATTATTTCTATTCAAAGATACACGGTAATTAGGAGCGTATATTTAGCGATAAAAAGTGTCAAACAAGTAGTAATCAAGTCAGCCAATACAAACACTAATAATAACGTTATGATACATTGTGATATATTTCTACTTACTGTGTGAAACTTTAAATCTGGTATATACCTGTTAGTACGTTTTATTTCGCTTCCATAGCGGGATCCGGAGATATATAAAGTCCTGGTTCCATCGTGTCAAAAACTACATAGTTCTAAATATTTTTAAGGTAAGTACCTCACTGCACTACCCCAACTCTAACAGTCTTGGTGCTTATAATAATGGCACACCTCGACTGTCTGACGCGTAACCCCCTTCATGTAAACTTCATGAAACAATTTCGAAACTGGGACTAGAATTGCATTTACTCAAGTTTCCCTTACGTGCAACCTCTATGCACCCCGTCAAGCGCACCCAAGAAGCTGGGTGCACGTTGCATATTGCACTGCACGTACTGGATTTTCATAAGTACACGTACTTATATAATATTTTACTAAGTTCGCGAGAAGTTCGGTTTGCATTTGCATTTAAGCGGGCTTAAATAACTATATTATTAGGAGGAAGATTTGTGTTTGTTTATTTGTGTAAGAGCTTGATTTAGAGAAATTTCTTAAAACTGGTCATTTAATATAACTTATCATAGTGTTAAAAATCCCTCGCCCCGCCACTGAACGTTGCGCGTCAATGAGCGTAAAATTTAAAAGTGTTTTATAATTCCCGAGTACCGAATTAAAAAACGGTCAAGTTCGAGTTGAACTCTAGCACCAGGGTGAGGGACTACGCCTTATTTATATGTCATATCAGAAGCCTATTAAATTGTACGTTTCACGTTCGTACCCGCATATAATGTCCTAGAGTTTAAAAATCTATAAAATATAGTTATAATATCCTACGTAATACGAGAGCTTCCAAATGATACCTACCCCTCATAACAGTTCAAAGGACTTTTGTTCGATACCTGTCTCAATTATTAATAAATAAATTAATACAAATTTGTGATTTCTAATGACATCCAAAAAAAAAATCTTATCAGAGCACAGTCTTTTGAAAAAGTTAGGCCTAGCCGGAACCTGGCAAGTTCAGTACAATCATCAGTGTACCCATAAGGTATAGGCATAGCGCTTTGGTGACACGATTCAACTCGATAAGTTATCTGATTGAAGAAGATAAACCCATGTGCCACATCCCACAGGACAGTTTTAGGGCCTGTTGTTTGATCAGTAGTTAAAATAATTGTTTAAAATCGTAAGTAATGGTTAAATCTCTAGGAAATGTGTCAAATTTTCGATTCTTTTTCGTATTTTAACCATTAGTTCTGTTAACTACCGATCAAACAACTCGGCGTTTGTGTTATGTTTGACTGATTTTAGGATTAAGTAATTTAGTACCAGCGTGATGCAACCAACTTACTCACTTATTATAAAACCCCTGGTATGGTGACTGGAATCGTATAAAATCGACAATATACAAATTGAGTAATGTGTAATTTGTTTATTTAACTTCGTATGACTTGAGTCAGTTTTGAATCAAATCCCGTTATCGGAGTGGGCTATTGTGACAATGTTATACTAGTGTTATAGTGTAATACTAGAACTGACTGTAGTCTCAATTTTTTTTGTCAATTTTTTTTTCTTGTACATTCTCCAGAGACCTACAATTGTCCTACAGTAACTTTGTTTCAGCAAAATTCTGTTTCATCATCATTTTCAATTGCGCTGATTTAACGAAAATAAACGACAGTTGCCGGTTAATCGCATTTCCCGTAAATTTACACATCACGTTGACAGTTAATTACTATACCAGCAGTTCAAAATCTAACGACTTCAATAAGCCTAGACATAAAGGCTGTTCCTAATCGGCAAATCGAAAAAGGTTGAAATATTTTTTCTTCATTTTATTTATGTTTTAAACGTACTTTACTCCCTTAATATGCGTGGAGTCAAATATTTCCTGTACATTCATGCTCGTTTAATAGCATAGGATAACGTTAACAAATATATAGGTACATGCTCGTTTAAAAGCAAATCTCTTGTTCGTCTGCTCGTATTGTTTGAGTTTTGTCTCGGAGTCACTCAGAGGGGTATTTTTTTTTTGTACTATTGTAAAGTCCAATTTTTTTTTTATAATTAAAGTTACCTTATACTTCTTACTAATTTAATATCCGTGTGGTTACCGGGTTTGAATAGTGCATCTCCATATCTTCCCGTTAAGAGGCGATTTAAAGAATAAAGGCTTGTAGTATTGTTAGGCGATGGGCTTGCAACCTGTCACTATTACACTGGTAAACATCTTAGCCTGATTGTGCAAAATATGGTTACAGAATTATCAGCAACTTTTTTACAGTTGTTAGTAGTAATTCTGTAGCTCTGCCTACACCATTCTGGGAATGAAGGCGTGACATTATGTATGTATGTAATTTAATTTGTAAAGTCATTTCTATAATTGATATGTAATTGGCTCTAGGATTTTTCAGCCTTTGGTTGAGTTAGTGACCCTCTTGTTTACGTTATTATTTAATTGGGTTGACATAATCTATATAATACAGAACAACAAAATAGGGCCTCTTTTCTACTGCGTTATAACGATATCGCGTTTGACATGTTTTAGAATCGTTTATGACTCGGTCGCCATTATTGTAAATGACGTAAGAGTTATCAAAACGTTGACAATACACAAACACATCAAACACGATATCGTTATTACCGTGGAGAATCCCAGCCCTGTTTTAATTCCGAACAACAATTGTTACTATGGGAGTCACTTACTTTTCTACAAAAAAAAAAAACAGAGTTAATCACATGTAAATAATATTCACATAGATAGCGGCGCTCTCATACTTTTTACTCTGTTTTACTATTCATACATACCTACTATTCATCCTTTTTTATAAGTTCACCAACTAAAATTAATAACATCAGGGGACCCCTGATCACAAATCAATCACTAGGCTTGTGCAATCATCTCACACCTGGGATTCAATCCAGGAGTCCCGGATTCGATTCCCGGTAAAGGCAAATATCATTGTGGCTGGACCCACTGGTTTACTACCAAGTAGGCTAACTGCCGAAAATATCCCCGTAGTCAGTGTCTGAAAAGCGTGTTGTTCCAGTGACCAAATGGAGTGGAATCTGGCTGAATCTGACCGCTGTGGCGCGCGACATGAGCGGCGCGTTGCTCTGCATCGCCAGCAACGGCGTGCCACCCACTGTCAGCAAGCGGATCCCGCTACGCGTGCTGTGTGAGTTGAACAGTAACCTTCAAATATTTCACACCATTATTTAATGTTATCTTTCTGTATTAAATTATGCATTACACATAGTACTTTTTAAGCTAGTGGACCACAAGGTTTCTTTACATTGTATTCACCACAGAGCTTCAAAGTTTGATCAAGTTTTTGCCAAGTCCTTGATTTCAACCTTTACATTAATTAACGAGAAATCTGCTAAGGTTTGCTAAAAACTGTGATACACATCTTTTAGCGCGACTACTTAGAAATGGAATTTCATAAATAAATTGAGGTAAATCTTTGAGTTATGGAAAAGAGTATCAAATGACTGAAACAAAAATCGAAAAATCAAATTTTCAATCTATTGCGATTATATCGAAAACCAGACAACAAGACCCATGTTAGGTCGTTAAGATACATTAAAGGCTTGTCTACATTGTACAGATTGGTTTTGGACTTCTCAATACAGGACGCCCTGTATAGTGACTTACTGACGGCAGACAATGTATTTTCACGTTCTGTGTCAGGAATTCAATATTATTCCCTGCACAAGGTTTCTACGACCACTTCAATCCGAGCTCTTGTTGTTGTGCGAAATGTGATAGCTTTTATTCTTTGACAGTAATGGGGGCCTAGTTAAAAACAATACGACAGCATGTCAAAAGCAAATATGATTTACCGAGTATAGAAATACATAGCCCTTGATCGCTGTAAACCCATAATTAATTTAAAAAAAATAGTTTAGTAATTAAACTATCAAAAACAAGGACTCGATTCAAACTTGTGTCTATATCAAAATAATCCATTTCTACTTTCCTCAACCCTGCGTATTTGATAACAATAAAACTCCTGTTGTGCCTGGCCCTGTGTCTCGGAAAGTGTTAACGTTTGAGCGCCTCAAAAGATTTACTTTTACAGATGAAGACGTTTCATAAATTATTTAGTGAGCCTGTTGTTTAAGTTTGGGTCTTTGTAAGTGGTTGTTTGCGAAAGTGAAGGTCGAACATCTTTACGGAAGAGGTAAAGAAGGAATAATGTTTGTGGAACCTTTATAGAGTGAAAACGTTTGTTACGTAAAAATGTAAGTACGTGGTGATCGTAAGAAATGTTTTAAATTACTGAAGGCTTTATATACATGTAAATTGCGATAACGCCCAAAGAATTACACATTTCTTTAAACTGTCCGTCCACGTCTTAAGTGAAGTATTTCGTGATCTCATTACCATTGCATAATTCGAAAGAGATGTTTGTAGTAGGCTACTTAGTATAAAAAATGCAGACACAAAATTATTTTCTATGATCATAATGTTTGTAAGTAAACCTTTAATTTGATTTTATTTTTATTTCTGACGACGTCAATGTAATTACTCATAATATGACATGTGGTGTAGGTAAGTTATACTGTAATATTATATTAAGTTATCTATAGGTATATACGCTCATTGTAAATAGGTATATGAATAACGTAATCCTTAATCACATTTGTTTTGTCACATTCTTTTTTTCTTGTTTAAAACCCTCATTTTGAGTTGCTCCAAAATAGTAGTAAGTAGTAATTTTAGGAACATGTCTGCTACAATATTTGTCACTACATTTTTGTAAATATTTTTAACAAAAGATGACAAGAGAAAATGCAATTTCATACCGTTGTGTACCGTACTTTCACTTACGAGTGTGCCGGCATTTTCCAGTTCCCAGACTGGAGTGAGTGTCTCGTTGCACCTCTTTTGAAAAGAAACAAGGCCCCACTTGTTATTTTCGTCTTAGCATCGTGAGTCAAAAAGTTGTGTGATATACTCGCCGTACCGACCACATACTTTTGGAATTTGAAAGTGCCGTGAACCGAAACTTTTCGGCTTGTGGCAAATTGATGTCGCCACTTGTGATAATATCGGTTTAAAGAGCTAGCGGCGAATATTGTGGAAACTATATTTATTTTAAACATTATTTTTCATAAATCTACCTTAGGGCTACTTTAACGTTGATATTTTATGACTTAAACTAGTTATATCATTGTCGTGCGAACTCACATAAAAGATAAGCTTTGTTAAGTCTAATTCTAAATTAATTTCTTTCGTGAAGGCCTTTTTTGGATGTATTTATTTAATTTTATGGTTTAAGTAGTTTTTAAGTCCTATCTTAGTTATTTTTATTTTTAGATACTCTTAAATTTGTATCCATACTTACTAAAGGGTGTCCCAAGATTTACCATACTAATACTAAGTCTTGCGTAAATTTTAGAACACCTGTTATATTCTGGCACTGCATTTACCAATACTATGCATGAGACCGAGACTGTAAGGTTGCTTTATTTGTGAAGGTAAACCCTCGGCTGCAGTCACTCAGAAGATGATTGGGGGCTATTTAGGGCAGTCGGTGTCTCTGCAGTGTGTGATCGAAGCCTACCCCACGCCGGGCGTCTACTGGACACATATCAACATCAATAGGATACAGAATGGTAAGATCTTTCGCAGCGAAAACTGTAAATCTGTCTTCTACATTTTAATCGAAAGACACTTAAAAAATCAAGGCCTTTCTCTCCTGAAATAATATTTTCTAAAATCTTCTGGTGCCTCTCCAGCACGGAAGTTTGGCCATCAACTCCATATTTCCTCTGAATAACTGTTCTTTAAATTGAGTTGTTTATTTAAAATGCTCGTTGACCTATGTAAAAAAATACCAGTGGGCCAAGCAACGATCTCAAAAAGTTAATTTATCTCTCAATGTGCTTCTCATACAACATCATGCCATTCCAAGAGTGGGGTAGGCAGAGCTACAGATATACGAGAAACTAAATAGATTTATTTATAATGCTGTAACCATATTTTGCACAATCAGCCCAAGAAGTTTACTAGTGTACTCGTACTAGTATTAGTGACAGGTTTCAAGCGCATCGCCTAATACTACAAGACCTTATTCCCTTAGTCGCCTCTTACGACATCCCCGGAAAGACATGGAGTGGCACTATTCTTACCCGGCAACCACGCAGGTTAACCATGAAAAAGAAAGACATCGTAGAAGATGGAAGTGATTTTAAATTATATATATTTGACTTTTTGTGATTATTTTTAAAGATCACCTTGTGTTTATCACTATCTTTGATGTAGCTAATTCAATAATTGCTAATATTTACACTTCATTAAGGGTCGAAGTATCAGGCGAACATAAAATCAAGCGGTTACAAGCACACAGCCGTTCTACGTATCAACGACGTGTCGAGGGATGACATCGGCTCGTACCAGTGCCATGCGGAGAACGTGCTAGGCTCTGCGCATGATGACGTTACGGTCTACAGTAAGCATTTTACACTACAATTTCAATTTATAAAAAACAGTACTAGAAAGAATAAGTCTCGGGTCTTCTTACCCCTTTCTCTACCCATGAAGTAGACTCGGGTGTACGAATATGTGTACGTAGGTATGTATTAGTGTCTGTTTCTCAATGACCTCCAGTAGACAAAACAGCTTGACTGATGTAAAACAGGAAAGTCATTGTTAGATTGGTCTTCATTTCAGTGTTATAGACTACATTTTTTGCTACTAACCTGAACAACGCAAAATTACATATAAAAAACATAGTAGGGTTATTAACTTGTAACTGGCGTGGTATACGTCTCACAGACGTCGTGACTATTATTTTGAACTGTATGTTGCCATCATGACCTAAGTGTTACTTTGAGAGTGCTCTGAAACCACATCGTCACTTAAAGGTGTAAGGGAGTTTATAAAAAAAATGGTGGAGTATTAACTTGTAGAACTTACCCAAGTCACATAACTATGTTAGATGCTACATTCGAGGAAACTTACAATAATTAATCGACCATGTAGTCCACTGCGGGAAGTAGTATTCCACACCTTTAGATCAGTATCCGAAAGATCAAAATAAAATTAAAAATGTTTATGGGACTGTCTGTGTGTTCTGTTACACGGGTTACACCGCAGCCAACCGCCGCCATTCATTTTCATTTATTATCGTCATTCATTTTGTAAGTGTCGTATTAACTACACTGGTAACCTTTAATGTATATAATATGTATATTAATAAAATCCGTGAAGTTTTACTAATGTTCAAAATACATTCATTTACCGAATAATAATCTTGAAAAATGTACACGTGCGAGTTTCTAGAAAAAAATATTGCTTGTATTGTTTATCAAAATATTGCAGCGCGTTAAAAATACGGCCTGGTGTTTTATGTATTTATGTACTCTTATAGGTACAGTCGAAGTCATAAATATGTTTACACTTTAGTACCTTGTCACTTTCATTCAAATTCAAACAATTTCATATATAATATTATGAAATTGTCTCAGTGAATGAAAGTGACAAGGTACTAAAGTGTTAACATATTTATGACTTCGACTATTATTGATGTGTGCTTCGTCAAGATATGTGATACGTGGCGATTAATTATTGTAAGTTTCCTCGAATGTATGCAAGCATAATCGTAAATGAAATAAAAGTGTCGTTCATTCTATACAAGAAATCTATTGAATGTACCCTTTATATTCATATCATTAAATTTTGTATTTTCGTTCTTTCATTGGGATCTGAATGTGCTCAAGGGATTGTATGGCATCTCTTCATTAACATATCGCGTCGTTATCCCCCGGAATTGTACTACCTAATCCTATCAATACATGTTTACACTAGGCAGCTAAGGTAGTTATTTAAGCTCCATTTCCACGTTTCTCCTTCCTTACAAACGCCCCGGCTAAGTAACCTGATAAGTACTGGTTAATCACTCTAGCCTCTCTACACTAGCAAGTGTGCATAAGATTACACAGCATTGAAGTAGGTAGGTACTCACCGTCTACCCGCTTTTGCATCGAGCATAATTAATACGTCAGCCTAGCGCTCCCGAAATTAATTACATTAATACTATTTCATCTTAACCCTCAGCAGCGCATATTTGCAATCTTGAGATTTCAATCTAAATATTCTACAAACCTGATGGCCTGTGTGGCCGTTCGCCTTTTTGCCATTAACAATGGATTAAACTACTGTAATAGGTATAATTGCCGTATTGTTGGCACAATTAACTATTAAATAAATAAACGAAACTTACAAATATACTTAAACTTAACAACTATAAAAATAACACCCTAACAGGTCAGCGCGCGGTATGCTCCCTATAACACTGCTTGCATTACCTCTCTGGATAGCTAGCCCAATCCTTTAAGAGAGGTAAGTACCAGCTCTAAGATGTCCTTAACTGTATTGTAACTGGTATTTTGGATATGCCAATATTGGGTGTTTTACGAGCCGATCGGGAGTCACTCGGGATTGCATACACGCCGAGACAAACAAGATGTGGGCGTGTTGTGCTCTAAAGCGTCTTGTTTATCGCCCACAGGCTATATTACGAACTGTCCAAAGCTGCCAAGTTCGAGGCAATGAACGGGATGAAGATATATAATTGCTATAGCGCTTTCCCTTGTAATCCTTAGAAGCTTGTCACTATTGTCATAATACGATACTTCGGTAGGTACATGTCTCTTCAGTTAGCCTAGCTTCCGGCTAAACATACAGCACTATTAGTAAATCACTGCCCTGAAGTGATTACGGGCACAGTGTGTGACAATAGTGATAAAGCCAAAAATCAAAATTGTATGTTTATGTGGTTTGTAAGTTGCGATTATTATACGAGTATAATAGCTTAAGCCCGCATTTCCGTCCACACAGAAGCTGTTTTTGCCAAATATTTTGATTTCTTAGGATAACAATAAAATAAATTAATAAATATCTGCGGAGAGTATTACCCAAATTTACATACATAACATCACGCCTTCATTCCCAGGGGAAGGCAGAGCTACATAAATACCAACAACTCCAAAAACGACTTCTTGATGATTCTGTAACCACATTTTGCACAATCAGGCCAAGAAGTTTACTAGTGTAAAAGTTACAATACAATACAATACAATACAATACAAATACTCTTTATTGAACACCAAAAATAAAAAAATAAAAACAGAACATGGAACAGTACATTTAAATCATAGGTATACAACAGGCGGTCTTACCGCTAAATAGCGATCTCTTCCAGACAACCTTGTAAGAGAAATAACTGAGGACACAAATTCATGGCAGGGGGTGTAAACTAATTCGTTTAGAACTCAAACTAAATAACTACAAGAAACAATTAAATTATTTCAATTTTGAAATACTGAGTTACTGTTGTTAATTTTAGTCCTTAACTATAGGTATTTTTGATTGTGATGTTATTACACAAATCTACCAAGTCTCAAACTACGCGCCAGGTTTGTACTATAAGTACTAACTAGACAACGATAAATATACTTAAATACAGAAATGAATACTAAAATACATAGAAACATTCGAAACACATCCTCGCACTAATTGCACAAATATTTGCCCATACAGGAAATCATACCAGCTGGGCTAAAAGCGTCATCAAATTGAATGTTATTTGCGTTTATCATTTACAACGGTTTACCCTTGAAATGTCGACACTCATTTCATCGAATGGTTTACTTCGCCGAGTTTTCATTTCATCGACAGGCATTTCCACGTGCAGAAGTTAGATTTTTTTGGTGGTCACAGGTCTAACCTAACCTAACCTACGTAATCTATGTTTAAGATGATCTAAAATCGATAAGATTACAGCGGAAAGTAGCTTTCGAAGAAATTAAATTCGGTGAAACGACACGAAAATACGATTTCGGTGAAATGAGTTTCGACATTTCAAGGGGATCCCCATTTACAACACTCCCAGGTTACGATTGCACCTGCAAGTGACGGTAAATTTGCCACAGGTAGTACTAAAAGTACTAGCTTTTGTCCATCTTTGGTGAAGTCGTCTATCGCTATTCGCTTCTGTGGATAAATAAATGACAGTTTGATTTTCCGCATTAAAAACAACTCTGTCCATTTCGGGGATGACATTTACCAAATCAGCAGTGGAGTTGTCAACTGTGAAGAAGGAACCAAGAACAATAAAACAAAATTTCGCGTGAAGGAATTGTTCATACATGCAAACACACACATTTGCAAAACGACGTTAGGGCCAATTTTTCATCAGTAGTTAATGGAACTAAAGGTTAAAATTCGTAACCAATTGTTAAATCTAAAATGTGACAAGATGTGTCACACGTACGAAACCCAACGGCTTATAAGTTGTAATAGTATTTACTATTGTATTTGTTCGCGTGTAAAAGGGATATCTATTACATGTCAAACGTTAAAAAATGTATATGCCGCCGGATAAATTAAGGTTGTTCGACAAAAACAAGACAAACAAGAGCACTCAATGAATTTACGAATTAGCCACCCGGCGTGTTCTAACACGAGCAATCAATTGCGGCCGAACTAATTATTCTGTCGCTTTCACGCTAATTACTATATAAATTCTTCTTCAAATTTCACGGTTCACTGAGATCGGTAATTTTGTAATAAAGTTAACAATCGCCATTTGTAGGTCACGAATCTTATTACCGAATCCGTAAAGTACATAAGCAGTTGTATTTTATTTAAGGCTGACTTTAATTATATACCTAGCTATTTTAGGTAATCAGTAAATCAGGTGTTTAGAGCGCTTTCACATTGGATGGTATGGTATATTCACGCGGCGCCGGCGGCAGCAGTAAAGCAACAGCCGAATTTAAAATTAAAACCATCTATAAATTTGCAAGAACATAATTAGGTAATGACAAAGATTCTAAATTATTAATACAAAAAAAAAAAAAATATATAATTATTGTTTTTTTTTCTGTTTTTTTTGTACAATAAAGTGTTTACATACATACATACAATCCATTGTCACACTACTTTAAGAA
The DNA here is from genome assembly GCA_949316455.1 of Acleris holmiana. Taxonomy (NCBI): domain Eukaryota; kingdom Metazoa; phylum Arthropoda; class Insecta; order Lepidoptera; family Tortricidae; genus Acleris; species Acleris holmiana. The sequence continues at coordinate 9,468,275 of OX438769.1, forward strand.
CTACTGCTTGGACGCGCTACTAAACCGCCTACTGTAAAAGCGCTTAGTATACGGCAACGTGTTAAATTGACAAATAAGATTAGGTAGTATTTTTTTACTTCTGTACTACTAACATCCTGTATTATTGACATCGTTAACGTTATAAGAATACCACATTTACAGTAACCGAAGCGTGAAAACTGTTCTATAATGAGCGTTGCCAAAGTAATAACTTTTAACGATTACAGTTTGATACCTATTACCATGGTTATGGTCATTCCGGATATCAGTCTTGGCGTTTAGTGACACACTTAACATCGTAATTTGTATTTTAAATCGTTATAAATGTTTTAGTAGCTTACACGTACGAGTATATTAGTATGTTCAGGCGTATATAGCAGTTATAGCATTTATTTTTTTACTATATGTAATACAGTATGTTTGTACAGCGCTCCGTGAGTCACCGAGACGGTACTGGCTAAAAATCAGCGCTGCATGTGTCTGACTCCTCAGCATTATGCTGAGCCAGTGTCCGATTCACTACCGCGAGGACACACACTGCGTGCTGTCATTGTTTTCTTTTATTTATATCTATTTTTGTGTCTTCTGCGTAGTGAATAAATGTCTATCTTTGTTACTTTCTGATAACAATTGAAATGAGATAATTTAAAAACACAGTTAAATTTGAGACTAATAATGTGTTTAAATTACATTTTGACTCAACCGTCGATACTCCTGCCCAGCTGTCATAAGAGTGCTCACTCCGCTTTCGCTCGCGCTCTAACCTCGGGACTTGTACCTTAAGAAGCTTCAGTATGTACCAGGTTACAGAAAGAACTATTACATATTCTCATAAAAGTAAAAGTACCTATTGTACGTGCTAACCATGTTATCGATTTCATATTTGTTATGAAATAGTAACGTTGTTGAGAACTAACTAGTTTTGACTTTGTTTTAGCACTGGCCACAACTACCACGACGACAACAGAGGTGACCACAACGACGCCAACGACACTTGTGATGGAGCTGACCACCTCTACGCAGCGATGTAAGCACTTTAAGAATCTTGAAGAAGAATATTGTAGAAAAAAGTCTATGCCAAAAAATGTTTAATACTTGTTGCCGACTGTACTTTTGCACAAATATCTTCTTCTTACCTAAACCCAAGTTACGGCTCCAGCCTCAGAGGATTTACGTTTAGTACAGCAGTAATCTTGTTGCCACTTTCCGACTGCAGCATCAGACCAGGTCTTGGTCACTATAAAAATGTGAACAAACCAGACCACGCAATGAAACGTTCAAGAACTTTTGCCACGCCCCCGTTCAAATTAATTTTGTCGGCATGTTCAGTTCAATTTTGTTCTTTTATTTTATATTTTTGTCTTTTATAAATTTATTTGTTCGTGTGGCAATAAACGCATTTCATTTCATTTCAAAGGAAACAGTTTTGATTGACTGTTTTAGAGAGCCACGTGATTTGATTTGACTTTCTTTCAAATACCAATAAGTACTTACTATAGATGTGATAAGCTGTCACAAAAGTATAGACATAATATACAATTACTTCGTACGGATTTGCCTTAAGGACAATTAATCTAGAAAACTCAATAAGTGTCAAAACCATAACTCTGACTCCATAACGTCATTGTGACGTCCAGGCTTGCTCAAACTCCAAACCCGCGAGGTTGTCAATTATTTAAAATTATTACGAATGGTGTTGTGTTCAAATCGATGACTGCTATTTAGTGCGACTTAGATTGTAATAAATCTTAGAGTTCGCACTTTTTTACTTATGCTTAAACATATGTGATAGTTTTGTTCGCAAGACCCTGTCTAGTTGTAAATCAATGCACAAAAGCTCAACAAATAAGTTTGCTTATGTACATTATCTATATCGATGCAAACATGAATTGTCTTGTAATTGTTTACAAGGAGTTAAACAACAACATGAAGAGATAAACATACATACAACTTACACGAAACAATTTGCTTATACAGTGCAAATAAAACAGTATATTTTTTTTCTTTAACCAGTTATAGAATTTGAGACGAGTTCAGAGGATAACGAAAAAGACATCCCTAATGAAGACAACTACGTTGTAGTGCTCAGTCAACACCAAATGCAGAACTTAGGTGAGTAATTTATAAAACCTAATTAAAATAAACACAAAAAGTGGCTTTTCAAGGTCATAAACGGTGACAATATATACTTTTTCAGAGCTGTCCCCGAGTTTGTGACCAGAAACAAACACAGACCACTGGTCTCTGTGGTCAGCCGCGCCCAAAAGGACGCCATCTTTGGACATTCTATTCGTCGTCATTGTTATTACGATGGCATTGTGAAACAACGAACTTTAGTGTTATAGTGTTAAAGCCAGTTAAAGCTAAGCTATTTCTCTCAATTGTATAAAGATAAGCAAGGAGCTTATTAGTTCATAGTTTTGTTTCATGTTCCATCAAGAAGCTTTTATGTTTTTGGTATTTAAATTTATGTACACTGTTAAAAAAACAAATGTATTGTTTGGGAACACCTTAAAATTCCGTACTATGGTTTTCCAAATATTCATTTATCCGAATTTTCATTTTTCCGAAAGCTATGTTACGTTGGAGCTATTTTAAATAAAAAGCATAATTTGGTTGCTATACGTAGGTTACGTTAGGTTTGATTTATAAGCGATATCAAAAAATAAAGTCTTCTATAAAAAAATGCATTTGGAATTATGAAAATTCGGAATTTTGAATTGTGTAGTGTACCCGTATTGTTTGTAGTTGTTTGATATTAAGGACTTTTTTCTGTGCCAATAAGAAGTATCTACTAATCTTCGAAAATTACAATTCAATTATTAATAACATAATGACAGCACACAACCATCTATTTTTGAAAAGACCGAAGGTCATTTTTAAATTCGACTATTTGTACTTTAGTGTACAGTGCCAAAAGTAGTCGAATGATCTTTTCCAGTGTCGGTATCACTACTGGTAACTGGTATAGACAGGTGGTCTCACCGCATTTATCGATGCCAAATCCCATTTATTTCTAGCTCTGTCCCCTTCAGTAGCTCAGCAACAACGCGAGGTAGAGTGAAACTTGCAACCGCAACGGGCGCCGAACGCGTGCTTGCGTATTCGCTTAGTAAATTATGATTCTGAGCTACAATCAACAAATCTAAAATCGACTAATTTGATTGACTGCTATTTTGAGTAGACTAGGAATCACAGTCGAATTATCATTAACATAAATGCGGGGTGATGATGAGGTCACGGCGTTAGTTCCAGAACCAGAATTCCAGATGTAGATGTGGCACTGTTCTTTATCTTTATCATTTGAATCCCATTTATATTATCAATCAAACATTCTGAAATGATAACTTTTAAATACTTATATTATTTGAAATGTAACAACATCTACATTTTCAAATTCTTTAGTTTTAATAAAAAGTAGGTAGGAAGTTAACGTATAAATATAAATAGAATTTATACGAAATCAGTTAAAATGTAAATTAAAGACGATGGTTGCGATTTGTACTGTTAAATTATACTTAAGTAAGTTGGCAAAGTTCTCATTCCGTTATTTTTAATTCCCGAGGTCTTGCTTGAATAATTTACGGCATAATTCTGCTCAGAATTGGTTTTGTTAAGACTTACAAAAAGTCAACGGCCTTTTGATAAATAAAAAATGTTCTCGTAATTTTCCTTAAAAGACTTCATTGTATTTTTACCAATGGACTCTGAAGTGAAACTTCGTAGAACCCACTCTATTTTATACTGACGAAAGTCATTTAAGCTGAAATGTTATATTGCGAACATGTATCATAAGGTCCTAAATAAATATACTTACGTAAGTAATACCCCTATTGATCTTACTTACTCCTTGCTTCGATCTTCCACCTATACACATTTTTCGCCCTGAGAGACACTCCCTGTAAGTTCAGGCATGCAACATGTCATATTTAATACTTTGCACGACAGTCTCCATTCTATTAACACCCAATACCAAAACCGAATGTTGAATAAATTTTGTATAAAAACCGGTCTAGGACTGAATTCTTGAAACAGTAGTGAAGTTTATTTTTTAGAATGCTGCTCTATTGGCGACAGGGTGGACAACGGCTATTATACTATCAAGGTGCAGTTTTTGTTTAATCGGCCCAGTCATTTTTAATACATTTCTTTATTTTGTCTTTAGTTAGCCCGTCAGTCAAATTTTATCGTGATTTTCTTGGAAATATGGGTCATACACACTCTTAAAAACAAAAGTTGTCTCTCCTGTGGTCAATAGTTAAGAGCTTGTGTGCATATAAGTTATGTTTTTATATGATAGGTCTAAAGCAGTGATGACGGCGTTTTTGCGGGTATGGGTTTAACCAGAAAACTAGGCCTTAAAAACGTTAACTTTCGGGGTGTCCACAGGAAAGACGGTAACCTAAATCTGTGTATGACCCATATTTTATATCTAAGGTCATATTTTTACTTAGAAATAGGCCCGGGGGTCTTTTCTACTCGGTAAAGCCGCTCGATATCGCTTTTGACATGTTATTATTATTCTAGGTATTTATTTTTAATCTTTAGGTCACGTTTTTTACAAGAAATATAAAGATATAAAAGAAAAGTAACAATACTCATGTAAAAAATAAATATTATAAAAAACCTAACCTACGGGTGCCGCCGGTAGCGGGGCAGGCCTCAAGCTACCGGTAGTTAGGGCTGCAGAGAGAGGAACCTCCTCACAATACGTGCCGTGTCGAGGAGTACTTATTTCTGTATCTGGCCTTCGATCCAGCCATCTATCGTGAGTCTCTATTATTATTATTATATTATTATAAAAAGGACAATGTTTGTACTAGGTATTACTTATTCTGTGACAATGTGACACATATTGACCTAGTCCCAAACTAAGCTTTTGGTTTGTACTATGATACTAGACAACGATAAAGTTACTTACTTAGATACGAGTATACTTAACTAAAACACAAATATATACATGTACGAGGGCTGCACTGAAAATGAAACATATTTTTGACACATATCTTACCTTTTTATAATCTCTAAAGTTTCATTATTTTAACACACTGGCCACATAGACAAAAAAAGCGATGGTTCGGTTTCAATTGTTTTTTGAAGTCGTCGAGTCGCTGCTGAAAATGGAATTGTCCCGTGAAAATTTAAGAGCTATGATTTATTACGACTTTAAAAGTGGATTATCACAAAAACAATGTGGAGACCGGATGATTGTTGCTTTTAGTAATGAAGCACCTTCAAAGGCGACAATATACAGGTGGTATGCAAAATTTCAACGTGGCCGTCTATCCCTCACGGACGACGTGCGTGAAGGTCGACCAAAATCGGCAGTCACGCAAGAAAACGTCGATGCTGTGCGTCAGCTGATAAAGGAAGACCGACATGTGTCATATCGGGAGATTCGAGAGTGTTTGGGCATTGAAATGAGTCAGATACAAATCATTTTGCAGGAACAATTAGGCGTGCGAAAGTTGTTTTTCCGTCGGATCCCTCACTTATTGTCTGAGGAGCAGAAAACGACTGGTGTCAATTGGTGCCTCAGAACTTTGAATAAATTCAACGGAGGAAGCTCAAATGCAGTTTTTAGCATTGTATTTTTGGTGACGAGTGTTGGATATATGCATATGAGCCTGAAAATAAAAACCAATCTCGAGTATGGGTCTACGAAGATGAGCTCAAGCCGACAAAAGTTATTCGCTCTCGCAGCACGGCCAAAAAGATGGTGGCTACGTTTGTCTCCAAATCGAGACACGTGGCTACTATTCCTCTTGAAGATCGTAGAACGGTCAATGCCGATTGGTACACCACTATTTGTTTGCCGAGTATCTTTGCTGAACTTCGAAAAAAAACCCTAGTCGCTGCATTATCCTTCACCACGATAATGCCAGCCCTCAAACCGTTCGGAAAACAACTGAGTATAAAAATAAAATTATATATAATTATACCTGGACGGTGAAAAAGTCGAATTACTGGACCATCCTCCATACAGCCCCGACTTAAGCCCCAATGACTTTTTCACATTCCCCAAAATTAAGGATAAGTTGCGTGGTCAGCGGTTTCAGACGCCGGAAGCAGCAGTGGAGGCTTTTAAAATGGCCATTTTGTCGACCCCTACTTCAGACTTCAATAAGTGCTTTAATGACTGGTTTGATCGCATGGAAAACTGCATAAAATATGAAGGAGAATACTTTGAAAAACAATAAAAATACTTTTATTCAATTTAACTGCATATTTTTTTCTATTCCCGAAACTTTCAGTTTGACCCTCGTAACCGTATTGTTTCTAACTCGGCTGCCATTACTGGAACGTAAATAAGATCTATCATAGCTGACAATACGGTAAAATGTCCAAAGCAATGTTTCTGTATAGTTTTACTCAGAACAATAGAGCCCCTGTAAAGAAAATAATAGTTCTTAACAGGGGCTTAACTTTTTAATTTTCTTTTTTAGGAAACTGTGTATTAAAAAGGTAACTTAAAGTCTTAAGCGGTATGAAACGGCAAAGCCGTGGAATGCCACTGTCTTCCACTGGCGGTGCAAGCGTGTACGCGTGCATTTAATTCCGCCGCCGGTTGCATTCGCCGTCACCGAGCAAGGTTGAAGGTTGACTTTGGTTGTTCGAGTCCTACAATTTAGCCTAGTCTCAAACAATGCACTAGGTTTTAAGTAATATTTAATACCTAATTCCTTTTTTTTTGGACATAAATAATAAATTTAATTAATAACTTTATATTTTTAGGTTTCCCGTACATCTAAAGGCAAAAAGGAACCCTTACGTTGACGCACACATAACAGCTCGGCAACGGACCGGCACCGCCTCGCCTCATTTATATAAGGCGAGGTTAAGGTGCCGATAAGTGTGCGCTACAGCATAGAGTTTCATACAAAGAATACTGAACAGTTCGAATTCAGGTGGTGCCGATCGGGTGCCAAGCGGTTATGTGTGTGTCAACCCTTGTAGGATCGCTTCTCTGATCGTCTGTCTTTCTGTCAGTCTGTCCGTCAAGATCTTTTTCTCAGGAGCGCGTGGATGTATCAAGTTGAAATTAATAATAAATGCTCTGGTCTGGAATTCCTTGGAGCTGTGAAACGGCCTTCTATATCGGAAATTTTGACACTCGCAAGGGTATCAAAACCTATGTCTATACATAGGGTACTTCGCATTAACCGAGAATCATAAATTTGGCAAGAAGCAATGTCAGCATAAGTAAAGGGAGAAGTAAGAAAACCGTATTGTAAAAACATCACAAAAAAAACTGACTAATGCTATATATACATGGAAACAAATGCAGTTTTCAAACGGCAAAGTTTAATTTAAGCCACAATCCAGTTTATGTTTTATTCATTTGCAGAACCACTCGGTGCCCGAGTCCGACTCGCACTGGCACGATTTTTTCAAACTTAAACTTACTTTTTTAAATCTTCTAGGTAATTAGGTAAGTATTTTTAACAAAAATTGTGTTTTATTTCGGTATATTCAATTAATTTACCCTGGTTTTACTATACCATACCTTATTGGTAGTTTTATGAAAGGCTGTGTAAGGGGTGAGCTCCGATCGAGATATGAGAAAGATATTTTTCTTAATATCCGGTGATGTTTCAAATATGTTCCGCTTCATGGTGCCTGCGTCTTTCGATCCTCATTTCTATTACTCTAATAACGTTGTGTTCATCCATTTGTGATTGAAATTTATCCAGTAACGCTTTATCTTTATTTTAACGTAACTGGGTCGTATGATTTTTTTTGGGCGCATGACGAAGGACGAATAATTCTTGCACAAAATTGTAGTCATACGAGATGAAAAATATCGAAGGGCGTCTTGTTGCGTGAAAATGAAAACGAAAAATTTTGTTTTCGTTATCACAATTGATTTATATTATGTTTTTGCACTTCTAAATCACCTTGAGAGATTTTTACTCAGGGTTAGGCTTTTACAATGTTTTGGGGATTAGATAAAGTACAATAAAGTTCAGACGGGGTTACTAAATCTCAAAACATATTTCAAATTCATTGCTATACCTATACCCTGTCTGTCTCTTTCAACATATCACAACCGTAATATACACAAACTAGGTCATTTTAATTCGTCGCATTTTTTTTACATTAACGTGTACCTTTCTTGTGTACATAATGCATGAGAAAGGCACTGGACTGCTGAGGGGGAGGTGTCGCTGTAGGTGGTCACAAGATTACCAAACTAAGGTACGCAGACGATAAAACTATATTTGCGGTGAGTGAAATGGAGATGGCAACTCAACTCTTTAATCATCCTTTCAGTAACTATAATTATGGTGGTAGATTGTGCGCAGGCACTCCCTCTGACCGTCGCACTTACAAGCTACGAAGAGGTCAGCGAATTTGTGTACCTGGGATTAATCACAAATAAAGGCAGTTATACGGAAGAAACCCGCTGAAGATCCGGTATGGCCAAAAGTGCGATGAATAACCTCTAAAAAGTGTGGAAGAATGTAAGTATTCGTCGTGCGACCAAAGTGTCGCGCTTTGGTCTTTTCTATCTACTTCTACGGTGCCGAGGTATGGTGCGTAAGTAGCCGCGATACCAGTAAAATAGCTTTCGAAACGTGGTGTTGGCGGAGACTGCTGCGTATACCGTGGCCTGCCATGAGAACTAACGAGTCCATACTGTACGAGTTAGGAATTACCAAGCAGCTTTCTGTTATCTGTAAGAAGCGCGCCCTCCGCTTCTTCGGTCACATCTTCGAAGCACAGTCTGGAGAAGCTAATTATTTTTTGGGCCAGATGGATGGAAAGCATGCTCAATGCAGAACGCCGGCAAGATGGTCGGACGTCATCAAAAAGGCGGTGGGTGGTAGCATGCACTGGGCGGTCCACTCGGCGTACAATCGCACAAACTGGCGTAAAATTAGTCAGTGAGGGATCGAGATAGAACAAGAAGAAGTACCTTTCATTTATATATGTGATGATAGATAGGTCTTACTTATTATTCATAAATAGGAAAGGAATTGTCTTGTTTAAAGAAAGTTAAACTATTTAAGTAAAACTGGATGCGTTACTTCCTCGTGCTGCAATAGATTCTAATGCGACTAGGTATTTATTAAATTGAACCCTCGAACTGTAAATACAGGTTCAATTTGCACATCGAATACTACAAGTCTACACGTCTCCCCAATCAATTATAAGTTTCAGGGAATATTCAAATGAAGTCAAACACTTTGTATCTGACGGAAACGGAATACCTATTGCGCATTGAATATTGCTACTCTGCCCAATTAGGTACAGCAAATGGACCAGAATACCAATGATGTAAGAACATTTTAGTTATTAGAATATTGAATAAATTATTTAAAAACTCGGAATTGATTTCATACAAATGGTCCCATAACACTTTAAAGTACGATAACCTACTCTTTCTCCTCTTATTTAATCAAATAGTTTTGGTTTAAGCAAAGTATGGACCACTTTACAATAATTATATTTTTTCGAACGACTAGTTTATGTTTCAACTGTGTTATGACCACGATATCTTACACATTCTGTCTGATACATTTGATTGAAAACTTTATCTTGGTAATATTAGCTGACAGCTAGGCGTCCACTGCTGTACATAAAACTACGTCGTTACAATTACAAAAGGACCGTTCCTTTCCTGCCCGCCTCGTCTGGGTTTTCAGGACTCTGACGAGGTCGTAGTGACCATGATGGTGATCATGACGATGATGAAGTGCAGTTTCTTTCTTTTCTCAACAAAAAAGGTAAAAAACTACTAAAACCTAATCCTATATATCATTTTGTCAAGGTACAGCAAGCTGACGGAGTCTGTGAGCTTTTGTCTCCCCATTTCCCCAATCATATGGATCAGCCACAAGGTCTTCTTGTGGCTTGTGTTACGTTAGTGTTCATCAGGACTCCAGCCGGCTCCCGTCATTTTTTTAATTTTTACCTTAACATAATATTTATCTACTTAAGTACACTTAGGTAATATTATAAAACGTGACACAATCATGGCTATGACCACGGGGTCAAAAAGCCAGCAGAACATTACATACGTAAATTGAAACTGCGTAACTCTGGAGGCCGGAGTTCTATTTACTTTGAGAGTTACGTTGTGCGGAACCCACTATTACCATATTTATAGAGTTCCGGAACCAAAACAATAAATCGCAGAAAGGGCGAATTAAATCTACCCGAGTCATTTGCGGTGGTAGCGACCTGATAATAAACTAAATAAAGTATGGGCTCAAATTAGAGAAACTACGTGAATACTCGATAAGATAAGATTTTACTATCAAAACTGAGTGGTACAATCGATGTTACGTTATGATATATCAGATTCAACAGCTTGCCCATTTCAGACGTACATACAATGTCTACTTAAAAACCGGGCAAGAGCATGTCGGACCATGCTCAGTGTAGGGCTCCGAAGCCGTTAAGTACTACAAACATAACAATCAACAACTAATAACTAATTTTCTATTTAAAGTCATTCGGTGCCGTCTTAGATGAATTTAGTAGGTGTAAACACTTTAATCGCTGGTATTTCAAGAACCAATGATGTTTACTTAGTCGTGATAGTTTTCCTTTAAAATTCGTTATAAGCGAGCATTCATTTAAGTTTTTTTCAGATTTTTAACGTTTGTAGTTTTGACTTGAGTCTAACAAAAAATAGCGCTTTAAAGCTTTATATTTCCTAAACGGATCCCTTAATCGAAAAATTGTTTTAACAAACCCGTAATATTTTTGAAACACCTATCCAACGACATCTTACTCTATGGGGTAGGCGAGAAAAATAAATACATCCCCACGTGTACCTATAGACACACTAAAAAAATTTTTTTCAAGTTTTTTTTTTTGCACTTTGTTGACGTGACTATCTTGTATATTCATGCCAAGTTACAGCTCTCTAGTACTTAAAGTTTCTGAGCTAGGCTGTGGATGGACGGACGGACGGACATAGCGAAACTATAAGGATTCCTAGTTTGACTACGGAAACCTAACAAACTAGGAGTTAAAATTTATAATTGTTATACAATTTTTATAAAATTAAATATTAATAATTTATTCAAAAATATTCATTAAAATTGTAAAAACATTTTGATAATATCCATTTATTTAGTTCTCTTTTAAAACATATCTCGTCTAATGATTTAATGTTTTCCGGTAAATGATAATATTTTTAGATTTTTGTGGCATATGCGCTCTTCTTTAGTATGTAGCTCGTATTTGCTTACTACTCGAAAAATTGCTTTTAATTCGGAGTATTTAACAACATTACCTATTTTTTCCCGTTGATGATTTATCACGTATCTCTCATGCACGACATTTCACTTTCATATCATCTTAAATAGTTAAGTACAACATTTTAGTACAGCATAGTATTTATTTGTCAATTATTAAAATCATCATATTGTTATCTATCTAATATGAGTAACCGAGACATGGCACTAAACGAGTGTTACCTTTCAATAGTGTGGGTAGTAAACTTGTCATTACTTTTAAACTGGCAATAATTTTACGGAAATGTAAAATGATTAATTACCGACAAAAATAAGTTTCAGGGAAACTTTCTAAACGTTGTGCTTTCAGTACCTTTGTAATATTTTGTCATTTTCGTCGTGGTGTGGGCGGCAACACCAGCCCGCGGTTTTGAACAGGTTTTCCTCATTACCTGCCTAATTTTGTCAAGACAAGATCACCCGGGCAGTGAAAATATGCCAAAAATAACACAATAATAATTAGCAAATTTAAAAAACGAGTGATTTAACAGAAGTTAGAAATAAAAAATAAGATTTATGATACACCAGAACACTCCGCTGCTCTCCCTAACTCTTCCCTCGGGGAAAGGTTTCAAAAAAGCCTTTCTTAGGGAACCCCTAGATTACGGAATGGAATACAAATAAGAAAACACGCTGTGACGTTTTTTTTCCAATAAGTGCTCGTGCTGAACTTTAATGAACAATTAAAGAACTCAATTTCGTATTTGCATGTTGTAGATGAATAATGATGTAATCGGCGATCTAGGATTACAGAAAAACATTGGCTGTTTTATATTTCATACCGATCTGTACGAATTCAATGTTAATATTATATCGAATAAAATAAACATAAGTCAATTATAAACTTAGCTTTTGCCCACTGTATCTATTATATCAGTGTTTTTGTTGTTGTTGTAACGATTTGTTAAAATGCGATGCTCATTAATATCTTTTAATTTCTTAGTATATGAAAAGTAAATATTACAATAAAGATAAGCAACAGCTTTCACAAATCCGAGAATAATTGCCTAAAAATAAAAAAGTTACTGTGGCTTTTTAAATCACAGGCTTTAAATACACCCACGTAAAATAGAAGCCATCGTATATTTCCGGTCTTAAAATCCAATAAAGCCGGTTTCGCCCACGTTCAAAAAAAGTATCCACAGTTCGGCTTAAGCATCGCCAAATATGTACCCGGCGGCAGTTGGATATTTCGGTCGGGAAATTCATTTAAGAAGCAATAGACGCAGATATTGCGTTGTTTAGACCGCACTAGGCGATTTCAATATCCGAGGCTGCAGGCTGCTTTTGTGGTGAGAGCTTTATACGTACCGGTACAGATGCAAGTGTAAAACGTATCGGCATTCAGCAGGATAATCTGCTGTCTGTTGCCGGCTTTATACACTAACTGCAGCGCTCAGAACCAGGGCTTTGGGAGTTTTGGGAAGATGTGGCTGAAATTTTACAAGTAAGTAGTATTTTGTGAACCGCTACATGATTTTTCTGTAATTTATGTACAAAACACGCGACAGAATGCAAAAAAAAACTAACATTTGTACATTCCTATTTTGAAAACATTGTAAATACCCCTTTTTAAGATCTATTCCAGTTTATAACGTTTTCAAGAATTAGCTTCCACATACATGCTATCGAGCCGTGATAAAAAAATATATCGAGGTTTTATTTCCTCCTTTTTATTTCTTTTTATACAATTCCTAGAACTACATACCGGGTGTGGCCTGTAATAGGAGCAATAAATTGAGGGATCGTTTCTACTCTATAAAAGTAGCAACATTTGTTCTACAACTTTAAAAAAATATGTAATTTATTATTTGGGATTTTTTCGAAACAAACTAAATAGGTTTTTAAATGTACTCCATCAAACTTCGTAGTTTTCGCAATACATTGCTGGCTTGGAAAATTTAAATTCATTAATATTAAGTTAACAATAAGTTATTTCCAAAAGTTGTAGAATAAATGTTGTTACGTTTGTGGTGTGGAAACGATCCCTCAATTTATTGCTCCTATTTCAGGCCACACCCGGTATATTTTGCTTTATACAGGGACGCACTGCTCGACACTCACAGCTCTGGCAACTTTTTTAGTAACTGTATTATTTTTAAAGTGTATTTTTATTTATTACGGTTATCTCTCTTTGTTAACAATCAAGTGAAATATATTTATGGATGACGTGGGTTTGAAATAACACTTTAAAATGTTTATTTTTTAAAATCAAAAACAACATTTAAAAATTTGATCTGACAACAGCAAATAACCTAAATAATGTATTTATGAAAGTGATGGAAGTGAAAATAGCTATTTTTTTAATGCACACACATTATAAAGTGAGCTTAGAATATACTTAGGGTACGGTTTATATTGGCGCACAGGATTCAGCTTCCGCCTGCGGGGGCGCAAGCGACGATTAGTTACTATGATCAGCTATGCTGGTCGAGTGGCGATGGCAGGGTTGTTTTTATCACCACGACGGCTGCCGAAACGGTGAATGTACTCGTATTTTATTTTATTTTGTCATATTTGTTGTCTTGTGCTTACAAATATTACGTTATTATTGTTATTTTAGTAAAAGTTTTTCATTAGTACAATATTACGCAAAATACAAGATGCGAGATACTGGGTGTACGGATGAATATCAACATGGTAAAAAGGTAGCAACAAAAGTGGTTTTTGTTTTCCGAGGAATGATAGAAGATATTGTTGTAGCTACTTATTATAAAGCTACCTACTTATATTTATAAATAGGTACCAATCTACTTCAAGCTTGGGTTTGGTAGGCACTTTGCGCACTCTATAACAGTGTCAAAGTTCGCACTCGATGTTTCGTCCGCATTATGGTATTTTGTGTAAATAAGTATTGACAAACAAAAAAGCATCAATGATAATGGATTTCTACATCACTATCTATGGAACTACATCAAAGTGCCGCAATAAGTCTATACACCATTGTATGTTCACTTTGGTGGGAATTCATCAAATTAGGGGAAAATTTATTGGTTATTTCACTTTGACCTAGTTCCATAGTGGCCCAGAAATCGTTTGTTTAACTGTACTTGTATTTCTATAATAAAAAGCAGTCATCGCGCTCACATTGTACTTATCGCACTGCGCGTATTTAGTATGCAGTGACCGCCCAGTGCTTTGGCTTGTAGTTAATTGTAAAATTTCAATTAGACAAATATTATACGATTATAAGGCGGAAAAGTTTGAAAAAAGCGCAAGTAATCCAATAAAAGTAGGTAAGTACCTATCATACAAATTACTCTTCGTAATTAATTTACAAGTGCAGATACTCATCATAGATGTTTCTAAATACAAGTTGAGAAATAGGTTGTAACATGTTTACCCGGTAGCACGCAACGCATGACAAGACTCGTAATGAACGCGCTATCTCGCCTTGGGCGACGATTGGGACACACATTTTACATGAGATTCTACCAAGAATATTATCATTTGTATGGTAAATAGGATATTTTCATCCGTTTACCTAATTTACCTTTATCCGGCCACGGAGAATATGTAGAAGCCGGCTACGTCGTAGCATTACGTAGGCCTCTGCGGCGTAGATAGGTGACATTTTCCAAAAAATGAAGATATCATGTTTTTACTAGTAAAGCCTAGGCTTTACTTGTGACTCCATAGAAGTCTAGAAATGTCCTATTATCCAAAATATGGATGTGTGGCTCAATCAAACAAACTTGCGCATTTATAATATTAGCAAGTATAGGGATTAGGATGAGGACGATTTCCACTTTGCTTTGAACCATTACGATATCGTTATGTAAGTAGTTCTCATTAACTTGATAGAAAAGGTCCACCTTTTCTTATCGTTATCCATAACGATATGCTTTAAAAGAAAATAGAATGAAGTTAGTATCCAAAACATACACGTAGTTGCTTAACAACTCGGCGAGCCTATTTTGGTTGATTTTATGGCTGAGGATAAATGTAAAAAGCATCTGCAAATGCAATCGCACTTACATATTTTGACTCTGTTGCACTTCATTTGGCAATATTTGCTAAATAGTTGCCCTCTATTGTACTGGGGTAAACTATATTACCTTTGCCGTGATTGTCAACGTTTTGATAGCTCTTATTCACTTGATAGATATTGGCTGTGTTAAAAACAATGTCAAAGGCAATATTGTTTTAACACAGTAGAAAAAAGGCTTTGGTTTTAAATCTCTTATGGAAGCACTTTAATTGGACGTGTTTGTTAAACATGGATATTACATCTCTCACATTAGACATACCATGAAAGAGAGGCAACGAAAACATTTGACAAATAATAAACAAGTGAAGTGCGACCGTCAGAAAGTGACCAAAGTTTTATCCAAATTTATCCACAACAACATACGCGACCATAAATAGACCCATTCATTTTAAATATACCACACACTATCAGCCTTCAATATGCATTGTTTTTAAAAAGCTTGTTAAGTTAGATGTGACCAGCGATGGCCGCATAGGAAATTATAATATCTTTTGAATATTTCCCCAGAAAACTGGGTTAAAGTAGGAGCTCTTATCCAATTTAACCTACTTTGTTTGTTATGTTTATGAAGGTTATCAACATAATGGGTACCTCGAGGATATCTGAACACAGACGCATGGGATCAAAAAAAATAAAGCAGGATATTTAGGAAGGAAACGACCTTTCCAAAAGCTGTATTTCAGTGATAACGATTTTAATTTTATTACTAGTACTGCTGCTTTTCCTATCTTTAATCAAAACATTGTCATAAAAGAGAATGAGTTCGGCTGTTGACTTAAATAAGTTACATATAAAAGCATGAATAAGTAAAGGACTATGTCTACGAGAGCCTAGTGTTGGTTAGTTAGTGCATTTATATTTATTCATGAACTTGTTCTTCTACAGATAAATATGAAAGTATATAATCTAGGGCGAAAATGTAAATGCAACCTGAAGTTTCAAAAATGTGATTATTTCCCTTTTAGAAATTACAAAAAAAAAAAAAACATTCGATTACTTATAACTCTTAATATGCCTGCGTTTATTACCCTCTTACAGTTATAAAGAGTACACGAGGGCAAGAAATTTGAAAGGCACTTTCAGGAAAGGAAATGAAAATGAAAGTAGGGTACGAGAATTCGGGTGTTTCTATTTGTATTTTGATCATGCCTTAGAGCCCCATTCTCCTGGTTATTTGAAATTACTCCCTCAGAAAATCTATGTTGGAAGGCGGAATTATTATTTTCCTGCCATTGGCAACTGGAAATGTGATAATAGGTACTTCCAGCTTTAAAAGTCATTATATTGGTAAACAACGACATTACTACTGACTAATATTACTTAGCCCGTGAATCAATTTATTTGTATATGACAAGTTACGAGAGGTTATGGTTCGAGGCCAACACAATTATTAAGCTCAAACATGAGCAGGACTGATTAGAAGGTTATAACGTTGTGGGGGTAATCGACTCATGTTTTCGTTAAATCAAATTACAAGTCATACAACATCGAAAATCTTATTTCAGTTATATTTCGCCGAATGATAAAGATTCCAGTGTATGCCTGAAAACCAACGCCAGCGAAGCCGCTGGGGACGAGGCTATAATATAACAATATGTTTCATATTACGTACGGCGTGTAACAATTCCTGGGACTAGTCCTTTCTCACACTTAAATAATATTAAATGTATTTTAATTAAATTATGTACAGTCGTCATCAAAAATATCAGAGCATCAAGGTGCACAAAAATATCTGCAGACGCTCTTATTACTGTAACAATAGTCTCAATTTTAGCTTATCGTCCGCCATTGATTACAGTCCATATCCATACTATTATTATCTTAAAGTGACTTTGTCTGTCTGTTTGTTAAGATTCCATGGCTAAACGGATTCCGATGTTTGATATGGAGATGGCTTGACCCCGAAGAAGGACTTATGGTACTTTTATCCCACGAATAACGATAAACGCCTTTTACACGGACGTATTCGCGTGTATTAGATGGTATATCTACACATATGAAGCTTTTCTGTGACAGACAGACGACGCAAATCGTAAACCGCTGGACCTAGGGACTTCAAATTTGGAGAGAATATTTTTCGGGTACCCGTTTTGCAACGATCAAATAATAACCCTATGATCTTTGAATTAATGCTTCTATCCATGATTGGTGCATGTCAGCTGAAAGTGTCGAACACTGGTGTTGTTGCCTTACGGTTTGACGACGTTGGAGACAATCTTAGCTAAAACAAGGCGTAAGTGCATACATACACACATACATAACATCACACCTTCATTCCCAGAGTGCAATGAGGTAGGCAGAAATAACAACAACTCAAAAGAGACTTGTAGATCAATAATTCCGTAACCACATTTTGCATAATCAGGCTAAGATCCTTACCAGTGTATTAGTGTTTGGTTGCATGCCCAATGCCTAACAGTACCACGAGCCTTTTCTCCCTTAGTCGCCTCTTACGACATCCACGGGAAGAAATGGAGTGGCACTATTCAAACCCAGCAAATACACGGGTAAAAGGCGTAAGTATAAAAAATAAAAGTAAAAAGTGTAGTTAACACTTGTCACATAGAGGGAAAGTACCTTAAATACTGTACGTAGAGAATTTAACTGGAAGTTGACTTCATTTCTAATTTAAAAAAAGTACAAACTGCATTCAAAGCATTTTAAATATTCGCCTGTCTGAACCGGGAACACTCTCATACAAGAACCAGTATGAGAGTGTGCAGGAGTTACAAACTGAACTTAGAAATATAATTTGAAACATGTAAAAATAAATGAATCAACGGGGAACTTCTTTTCGTGGTGGTAGGACCTTGTGCAGGGTCCGTTCGGATCACTACCACCATGTTTTCCTTTAACCGACCGCTAAGCTTTTCTCATTTAGTTTATTTGGGACATCAACAGCGATACATCGAAATAGATACTTAAGATATGGATACATTTCAGTAAGCCAATGACAGATGACCACAAAAAATACAATACTGTGAACATACATTTTTGTGAGGAGATAAGATAACAGGTGAAACAACTAGCATAAAAGCATTCCATCTTAATCTTTAAGGTTATCAACGCATTTACAGTCTTAGGGCCGTATTAATTATATAATTTTAATTTTAACTGAGAAGCCTGTCATGAGATACGTCAAAGTAATCATCATGCCATTGAAAACTGACATTTCCAACGCATCTTGAGACGAGCATTACAGTCGAGATCAGTTTATTTAGAATGCAACTGTCGATGGGTCTCAGATCCCACTTACCATCAGACCCCTATTTCACCATCCTGCAATGACAATGACGGGTGACATTTCAGTGTACATGGGGCAGCTTATACTCGTATCAAACACAGTGATGTATCAGCGTGTTAAATTTGCAATGTAAAGGGTGTCCCAAAAAGGACGCAAGATTTGAAATTGATGAAAAACACTTTTTTTTTTTCGTTATAATATATTTGTATATAAAATCTTGAAAAACATAAAATAGGGTTATTTGTGGAATAATACGTCAGGCAAATGTCCTCCGAGGCTTTGCTGGCACAGACTCACCCTTTTGTCAAAATTTTCTATGACCATTTTGCATTTATGCGGCTGAATTTCTCCAATGCAGCGTCGAATTTCCTCTTTTAAAACATGAGTGGTTGTGGGCTTATTGGCATAGACTTTAGACTTTAAAAAACCCCATAAAAAGAAGTCTAAAGGCGTTAAATCGCAAGATCTAGGGGGCCAATTCTGATCACCGAATCGAGAGATCACACGACTAGAAAATGTTTCATGCAGTAATTGCATCGTTTCTCTGGCTGTGTGGCAAGTGGCCCCGTCTTGTTGAAACCACATTGTTTCCACATCGATATTCTCTAATTCGGCTAGAAAAAACCTTGTTATCATGTCGCGATATCGAGCTCCATTAACAGTAACTGCTTGACCGGCCTCATTTTGAAAAAAATATGGTCCAATAACGCCTCCAGCCCAAAATCCGCACCACACAGTGATCCGTTGTGGATGCATTTGTTTTTGAACAATCACATGTGGGTTCTCTGAGCCCCAAATGCGGCAATTCTGACGATTAACAAAGCCATCGAGTTGAAAATGTGCTTCGTCGCTAAAGATGATTTTGTTTGAAAAATCTGCATCCCTGTTTTGGCGGTCGATAATCCATTCAACGAACTCTCTTCGCTGTCCATGATCATGAGGCTTCAGTTCTTGTGTTATTTGAACTTTGTAAGCATGGAGATGCAGATCTTTAGTGAGTATACGCTGGAGAGAGCTTCTTGAAATTTGCAATTCTTGTCCACGATGCCTAATGGATGTTCCTGGATATTCACGGACATTCTGACGCACTGATTCGATATTGCCATTTGAACGGCTTGTTTTTGGACGACCAGTGGAATGAACATCATGAATTGATCCACTCTCCCTGAATTTTGCAACCAATCTGCTTACAGTTGATAAAGTCAAGTCAATATTCCGACCATATTTTGCACGGAATTTTCGAACCGTACACGCCAAACTTTCATTACTTTTGAAATATTGTTCAATAATAAAAACGCGTTGATCTTTCGTATAACCCGCCATTTTTACAAATCCTAAACATTCAGCTGTCAAATAGTTTTTTTTTTAGGGTTGCCAGCACAAAAATACAAAAATGGCGGCAAATTGAAATCTTGCGTCCTTTTTGGGACACCCGTTATATCGAATTGTCAAAATTCCGAATTTTTCATAATTCCGAATGCAAACTTAACCTAACCTACGTATCGCAATGTAATTAGGTATGCATTTAATTTAAAATAACTCAAGCATAACATAACTTTCGGAAAAATGAAAATTCGGACAAATGAATATTCGGAAAAAATACTTCGGAATTTTAAGGTGTTTCCCGAATTGTCACCTGTCACAAGTCATTGTCAAAATGGTGAAATGGGAAGCAGGTGGCCTGTCTGCACGTTGACCTCCTCTTTGACATAAAAAAACCGCAAAAGACAGAAAAGTAACGCTCAACGTCGTAAATGCCACAAGTTTTCAAACATATTTGTGAAACTCTTAAAAGAAACAAGTAAACAACCTACAACTGAAGTTTTTTTTTCTGTAAAATTGATAATACCAACGTTAAAATCGATGTTAAATTTGGCGATGTCACACAAACGACTTTATCGCGTAAAACATAGAATTTTTCATGCAATTTACTCCCGTTTTAAATTATTAGCAGCATGAGCAACGTTATTGGTTGTACATGTGTCTCATGTGTTCATGGTTATTGCTTTTAAAGTTTAGTAAAACATTTCGTCACAAAGTTACGTCACGTTTAACGATACCGTTACTACATTTGTATCCTTTGCGCTTTGTAAAGCGGAGTCTCGTTAGGTATTTCATGGAAGTCTCTTTTTCGTCAAAGAAGAGCGTCAACGATATTATATTTTTCGTATAAAACTAATTGCTAGCAGTACCAAATATTTCCGAGTACTTTATTAAGAAGAGGAGACAAATAAAACTGTTTGTTATTGTTACCAATATGACGGCGGCAACAGAAAAAGCTTTTGGAAGATTTATTCGTAAAACGGTTATACTCGTAACTAGGTATTAATAAAGACGAATGTCCTGCGGCTGCTTCAAACAATTTAAGCAATCTTGGCAAAGTTGTAATTGTAACTTTTATACGTTTGTAGGGCCTTAATGCTAAATTAATATCATGAATATGATATTCATGATTCAAGTACAGATACATAACCAAATCAATTTTTAAACCTATGGCGAAATCAATCAAATATCCTAGAGACTTTTACGATTCGTCTCGGCACGTCAATTTGATGTAGTCTGATGATAGATTCTCGATCTATCTCCATGACTGTAACCGGAGTGTATAGTCGAAGTCATAAATATATACACGTTCCCAAGACGCCCAAAACACACACTAAAACTACACGGCTCTATGCCACTGACACTAAGGTTCAAGTTTACATATTTATGTTGCGACGGGTGTATAGATATTAGTACCTTCGACTACACGGAAAAACATAATGTCCAGTCACTAGTTTTTTACATAACATTATGACCTTAAGGTAAAATCCCGATGTATTTACTAACGCCAGCTATTAACATTTTTGAAATCACGCATTATTATTTATTTTTACAAGCATTTATTTAAATTGCACAGGGCCTCTATTCTACTGCGTTATAACGATATCGCGTTTGATGTGTTTTAGAGTCGTTTAAGACACGGCCGCCATTATGTCAATGACGTAAGAGTTATCAACACGTTTATAGTACGGAAACACGTCAAATAGGATATCGGTTTTACCGTGTGGAATCTCGGCCCTGGGCCTCAATTCAGGTGCGTTAAAACGATATCGTGTTTGACACGTTTAAGAATCGTTTATGTCACAGTCGCCATTATTGTAAATGACATAAGAGTTATCAAAACGTTGACAATACGGAAACAGGTCAAAAACGATATCGTTATTACCTTGTAGAATCCCAGCCCAGGGCCTCTATTCAAGTGCGTTATAATAATAATATTAAGATGCAGGGTAATACCGTTGAATATGCCGTAGTGTATTTAGGACCGAAACTATTAGAGAGTTCGATCGTTAGACGGTCTTTTGATAAACGAACTAGACTGCAACAAACTATCAGAGCAAACACCATGTAGTATGACCCCACTGGATGAAATGATTAGAATGCGAAGTGATTCTGGAAACTAATTTAGTCTAGCGGTAGAAATAATGGGCCCTTACCAGTTTGTTATTCCGCGGGTGTAAATAATGTAAATAGTGTTAATAAAGTCAATGGTGTAAACAACGTTAATGTTGTATGTATGTACGTTGTAAAATTTGTATTTTTTTTATAAATGCCAATAATATAACGTAATAAAAATAAATCCCTAAAAAAGCAAATTCCGAAGGTTTAAAGCTAAAACGTAAAAAATAAAAAAGACAGTAAAAAAAAAACAAGCTTAATAAAAAGGAAAAAACTATACGTTCAAAATATTTTTAAAAACCAACCTCTTGTTCCAAAAGTGAACGAGAAAGTAAAAATAATTTAAAATATATGTATGTATGTATGTAAACACTTTATTGTACGAAATAAAACAGGAGCAATTCAGTGAAAATACAAGAAAATAATGTACAAAGGCGAACATACCCCTTTAAGGGATCTCTTTCAGCTAACCCTTGAAAGGTTGATAAAAGTGACAGGTTATGCACGGAGTAGGCAAGTTTACAAATTTCTTTTATTTTCTTCTTTTTTTTTATATTTTAGTAGCATAAAGTAATCATTTGGCCCTTGACCGCGTTACATGGAGGGCATTGGAGGGACATCGTACGTGGTGACGATCCTCAGGCACGAGGGAACGACGAGGATGAAGAAGAGTCATATATAGCTTCGTGACTCATAATCGTAATATAGGCTGTTCGTAGCAAGATCCGACAGTGCCTCAAGCTTTTAAATCTTCATAATTCCGAATGCATTTTTTTTAAAGACATTTTTTGATATCGCTTATAAATCAAACCTAACCAAACCTACGTATAGCAACTAAATTATGCATTTGAATTAAAATAGCTCCAACGTAACATAGCTTTCGAAAAAATTACAATTCGGTCAATTATTCGAAATGATGACTTCGGATTTATGTAGTATACCCATAAATAATGATAGTACATATATGTCAATTTGCCAAAATAAGTGAAGTCAAGTGCGTCAAGGCGCGAAGCTCCTGCTCTACGCGGAATAGGGGCTTCGCGCAGGGAGCGAGCTCTCTGTGCTTATATCAAATGTACGTAATACCTACATGTTAAACATTATTATGAGGTAGTTTTATATTGTGCCAATAGTACAATAATACTATTGGCACAATATAAAACTACAACTTATGGATACTGATCATTAGGTGTATGCGTTTTGTTGTTATGTTTTTTATTTGTTTAAGGTTTGTTTATTATATTGACCGTAATAATGCATTTCATGTTATGACAAATGAAAATTTTACCATTTGTTTTTATGCAAATTATTACATACCAATGAAATAATGTCAAGTATTATTTTCTGCTGCTAAAAACTAATGTATTACAGCCGCACTCGAGTCAGTTAATGACGATTAAGTCGTTATTTAGTGTCGATTTATGATGAACAATTATAAGGATCAAGATAATCGTCTTTAAAATGTCCCTGACTAAGTACGGCGGTTAGCCTTTATACAAAAAAATGAGTGAAAGGATTGGCTCTCTGTGTGCGCCAAGTTTCTTATCGAATACGGCCATGAGTATGACTCGAGTCCTGAAGATAATTAAACTGAAACGTTGTTTAAATCTGCTAATCCTAAATAATCTACAGAGTACCTTCTACAATGCACCGGCTCCTTCAATTCGGCAGCAACCGAAGCCTTTCATTCGCTTAGCCGTTTTCAGAAATTCCGGTACAGCTCTTTGTCGTGTAACGTGTAGGGTGACGGGCCGTCGTCCGCTACATGCACGGAAATGCTTTGTACTGTTGCACAGTATTGGATGTTTATGCCCCAATTCCATTACGGAACTATTCTTCGTAGAAATTTCAAGGGGATATTTCAGCACAGGTATTAAACCGGCTGTCGGGTAGTTAAGTAGCCCAGGATATGTTTGGTCATTGTCTTTTATTTTAATGTCTCCCGCTACCTACCTTATGTTATGAGATGTAGTTGGTAAGATAAATGGTCCATCTGTCCGTATCCCACAGCAACGTTATTTTCAGATTATGTGATTACGGCGAATTTACTAACAAAATAGAGTTAAATAATAAAGGGGTCCCCATACAAGAAACGTTTTTATTCAACGTAGTTACGTTTAATACTTATTACGATGTTAATTCCTCTTTGATGTTTCGTTGCCAAACCTACTTAAACTGAAATTTAGGGGTCAGTTAGCATTGTCTTAAGACTAGATTGCCGCACAATATGCGAGTGGTATTTATTACTGCGACAGGCATAATACCCCACAAATTAACCACGTGTCGGATCCAGGATCGCTGTAAATAGGAACTGATTTTGAATCAACGCTTATAATACTATCCAACAACAAGGAACATGCATGGAAAACAGAATTGTGATATGATGGAAGGGAAAATCTAAAAAAAAGCATATTAAACGCAATACACTACTTATTGACCCGTTTTTTTAATTGTATGTACAATCAAAGCTTGTTAAATGTTTAAAACTTCTTTTATTGGTTTAGATAATTTTTTTCGGCATGATTGGCTTAAAAATTGTAATTACTGATATAAATGCCTTTATAATGTCCGTATATTTTAAACATGGAACAAAAGCTGTGACGTCATTCCTGTCGTCGACTTTGTATAGAGTGTTTTGCAGGAGTTTGAACTATGACTTTTTAAAGCTTCATATGTTATGAAAAAATAACACAAAAATTGTTTCGCATATACAGTTATCCTTCTCTTTCATAGCACTTTCCAGAGAGAGTAAGACAAAATATATGCATGTTGCCTATTGTTCAGTGAAGTATTATAATTGATTACTTATAGCAGAATGTTGACCTTTACCTTTCAGGAAACATTCCTATATATATATTAGATATAAGCCATAGGGAAAAATATCAGAAAGAAGACTTACACTTACTCCACAATTTTCATCGATTATTTATAGTTCTTTTTCTTCTTTTTATTAATGGCGGTCCGCTGTATTTCGCAGTGATTTCGCTAATGCCAAATCAGTAGAGTAAATCAATAAACAGAATAAATCAAAAGTAAAAGCCGGACATCTTTCCAACGGCCATCTACCCTCTCCGAAGGTTACCGGAAGCAAATTTATTGTTACACTACAAATATAAACAAATAACATCCGCTAACTACGCACCGATAACTGGAAACCATTGTTAGGTGATTTAGTATCGTTAATGGAAATATGACGATGTACTTACGAACACAGATTTAACAGAAATAACTTAACTTTACCCCATTTAAAGAAAACTAGTAGATGGTTTTCTTAAAACTCAAATTCGCAGAATAAATTTCTGTGAAAAGAGTTCGGTGAATCATCGTGTATAATATTTTCAGTTCACGTCGCATGTAACTACATTGCATTAATGTAGGTACATAAACTTTTCTCAATCTCTGAAGGGTTAGCTAAAAGAGATCCTTAAGTTCACCTTGATACATTTTTCTTTTTATCTTCATTGTATTGAATTGGTTTTTCTCTTGTACAATAAAGTGTACATACATAAAATTAAGTAGTGGGGCGGGACTTTGTGGATTGAAAACACTATTATGTTAAATGCCGAGCTCATCACCATATCCGTATCGTCATATCGTTAAATTAATAAAGCTTAGGTATTCAAATCACCTGGAGCGAACATTTGTGAAAACAATTTATGTGTCTAAACATTAATATTATTTTAAAGCTAACAATAAATATGTATCTGGTCCAAAAATGTTAGAGCTAACATTTCTATTAAGATCTCACAAACAATAAAAGTAGAAATTATTTAAGTATATTTTTGTTTCGGAGATAAAAGCGACACGACGCTCAAGAAACTTTGTCCTTTGAAATAGTTACTTAATTGACAGGTTCCAGAAAGAAAAGAATTTGAAATTATGAAAATCATAAATATCCGTGCTTAAAAAAAACTGTCAGTTTTTACGGACCGGATTTATACATATTGTATGTGTAAATTGTAATCATCACTTACGAACATGCATAAGAAAGTTAAATAATGTTGTTCTACGTTTTACCAAATAAAATAGCCAATCTAATACAGATTGATATTAATACGAGAAGGGCGTTGTGAAAATAATTGTTATTAGTGTACTTAGCATAAGTAGAACCTAAACGTCGACGGCGTAATCACGAGTTATGGTATCGCTGGACTAACTAGAATATATACTTTAATAACGGGATAGGTAATTGACCTACGATGAAGTTGAACTACAGTTAAATATGCGATAAATTACTCGTAAGAGCTTTTGCTTTTCTTAGCTAACATTTTTTGGTATGTTAGTTCCGAGTATGTATTTAAACAGGGTGAATCCCATGGGTCAGTATAGGAAATTCAAAAACTATAAGAGTTAGAATAATCTGATCTTAGGAGCTATAAGGGCTTGATTTTGCAAAACGAAAAACTACTTTTGTAATTTATAAAAACCATAGATATTAACTAGGAATTGAACTTATTATTAATGCAAATGGTTCCTTACCATGCACACTATCAGTTACAGCAATAAAACGGTGTGTCCTTTTTTTGGGAAATACTGACGGGTTTGATTGCCGATTCGTACCCATTACTATAATTTTAAATCTTGGAATGAACTTTTTCCCTTTTCAAGGCCTCTGTGCCTAATACCGGATATCCCCAACTCTAACAATTTCAGAATACCGCATATACGGTCCATTAATGTTGCTCACCCAATATACCTATTGGTTTGCTCACAGAGGTAAACACAGCGTGATTTTAGAAATATTTTAAGTGCACTTCCGCACTCGAATTCACAGATGTTTCAGACGGGTACTAAGCACACTTCCGCTCGCGAACAATATTTGTTCCAAACGAATTAGAAATAATTAATAGGTTTGTTCTTGGGTACTACGAGTACCTATTTACTCTGAAATGTTTTGCACTGTTAAAGAAATCTGTTGTATTAATTTTATATTTTGTCTCAATTATGCTGCCTATCCGTTAGTCGGTTGGTAAAATTATTTTATTATGTAAGTTTAACAATTTTATCATAATGTTATATGGATATAAATATAAATGTTACCAAAAAGACGCGGCAAATCCGTAACCAACATTAAAATCCCAACAGGCATACTAATGTATCTTGGTTTTCTTTTATATGTAGGACTCCTATATTCAAAGTTTGCAATAGAAAAAACCGTGGAGATACGTAGAACGCAAGTTTTACATAAAAGAGGCGCTTTAAAACTTTTTTTATAAAGTGTGAATGCGGCGGTCTAGTCTACTTGCTAAGTCTTCTCACAGTAATTCAAGCACTGTGCACGGAGTTGTCCTGGAGATTAAAATAAAAGCATTTATAAAAGTTACGTAGTGTGTTAGTTAGTTGGATAGTATTTACCATCAAAAGGTAAGTTTTGTGTCAGTTGGATGTAAATTATGGTTTTTTACTTAACATATTACAAGGCTTAATAGTTATCAAGCCTGGTCAAATTATTATTTTCACTGAGACACAAAAATGTAATAAACTTTTTTCCTGAAGCTCGTAATTAGCATGTTGTCAGCAGTGTTTAAAATGGTTTTATTAAAAGAGGAATGCTATTTGAGTCAAGTTCACCATCAAGCCACTATGTCGACCCATGTATCTACTTTTAGCAATGGTTCTTGAGTGGAGATCAAATATTAATTGTTACTTCAACGTTCAATTGTTGCAATAACTTCCGATAATACTTACGTTTGTCGATTATTTTTTCCACAGCGTAGCATGATGCTTATATAATATATTATATCCTAACAACCAGCCTGCGTTTGAAAAATGTACAGACTTGTTAGAATTCTACAAGACTCCTTGCCATCAACTCATAACCGCAGCCACTTAAAGAATGCAGTTGGAAATAATAAATCGCCGACCGAGGCCGAGTGCAGTCCCACCTTCGCGCATTAGCATTATTCAAAACTTCGCCAAGAATACGCGATCGTTTGCAGCCGGCGGGACCCATTTGAGTGCATTTTAACGATTCACTGAGTTGTCAAATATATTTTTTACTCACTCTGTGTTCCGCTTTGGTTTGCTTTGTTTATGGATGTTATTAAGAGGGTGGGTTACTCACCTGAATATTGCGGTTTTTATGTATATGTACTAGCAAAGCCAATTTAATAATGTTTTAGAAGAATTTTTTTATACAGACTGTATTCGTGTTATAGAAAGTCAGTACCTTTCTTTCAGATTGCCCTTACCCCGTTTTATATTGGATTTTTATGATAGCTCTTATTAACGTGGCAGTAAACGCGGCTAAGTCATTAGCCGCAATAAGATTACAGAAAGCAATAGGTGAATAGAGAAGTTAAAAAAGTAGAATAGAGGCCCTGTTCAGTCGTCATCTTCATCGACTCGAGGTTGCTAATTCGTTTCGTTTAGATTGTATTCTAAAAATAGCTACATTCGATTCGGCTACATTTGTACCCGGAATATTTCCGTTTTGGTTATTTTTTAGAGAAAAGCAATCACTCCACTGGGTTGGGGGTAGCCGTGGCATCGTTTTGTCGTGTTTTCAGCATCAATTCCATTAACGGCAACGAGGACATTGACCAGACACTAAAAACTCCTCTTCATGACTCAAACGCGGTTAACTAAAGGGCCAGTCTTACCAAGTTAGAAGTTAAAACACATAGCCCAGATATTATATAAGTATATATTTATGTTATTATCCGACATGCTCTTGCCCAGTTTTCTCTTTCTTATTGATTTAAGAGTAGGACCAAACATAGTGATGTAGCGAAATTGTTTATTAATAAAATTAATAATACAATAATAAATTAATAACATTCGAGCAAACTATGACGCTTGCCAGCAGGGTGCTAGCCTCAGTGTAGTGAGCATGATGGTAGTTACGATCTTGGGGACGATATTTGAGAAACAAACTCACAAAGGTTTCATTTAAAAATTAAAATGTAGCGAAAATCTTTATTTTTAAATTTAAAGATAGTTTATAGTTATTTCGCATGCAACTTACCCCTATTGCTCGCCTTACGTTTAGAGATTCAAGTTCTTGCTTCTCAAAAATCAACCGGTGCACGGTATTCTATCACTCACAAATATTAATATAAGCATAACGTGTCCTATGTATGTCTTTCGAGTACACATATAAGCTTCAGTATGAAAAATTAATGAACGTCTTCATGACTAATTATTAATCTAACCGCCTGCCTATTTCTTTAACGTTTTTTTAACCATATCTTCTTTGTATAAGATTGTCTTTGGATAAGAACGCCTGTTGGCTCACTATGTATTTTTATATATCTATTCCTTGATGTATGTGGTTTCATTATTTTTTATTGTACTGTATGGTATTGTATTTTATGTAATTTTCGAATAGGAAGATAGAGGGACAATGAAAAGTTACCGACTACTGTTTAAACTAAGAGCGTATCATAATATACAGTGTGTTACCGGCATGAGGGCTTTTCTTGATATAGAGTAATAATGGGCAACTCCTTAATGTACCTACATGTTTATTTTAATTAAAACAAGATAAAACAGTACACGCTTGTTTTCTAGCAAAAAATAAATTACAAGCAATGTACACTGTGCGGTAAAGTTAATTAATAAAGTCACGTGACCAAACTAAGACTTGTTTATAAGTGACCATAGCAGCCTCATTTGACGTCTGAACTCGTTGCACGGCTTCTAATATGAATCTGGGATTGTGAGGATGTCGCCTGATTCCGGTAACCTTCGGGGAGGGAAGATGGCCGATTGAAAAATGCCCGGCTTTTACTTTTGATTTATTCTGTTTACTGATTTACTCTATTCACTTGACATTGGCGAAATCACTGTGTGGGCCGCCATTTAATAAAAAAAGAAGATGTCGCCTGCACGGCTAGCACATGACGGCGCGCGAGTTACGTCGCGCGCGAGATAGACTACCCGTCTTTGTCTAATTAGAACGGTCAGAAAAAGATAGGTAGTCTATCTCGCGGGCGACATAACTCGCGCGCCGTCATGTGCTAGCCGAGCTGTTCGGGTATCTGTCACGATACAACCTCAACGCTTCTGCTGTGTTGCCGTGTGTTTCACCGTACAACAAAATCATGTCGCACATTTCACGAGCGTCGTAAGCCATTAGTTAAACTATTTATTAAACATTAAATTATTTCGAGCGGAATGACTTTCGTTCAAGTTTGACAACCACAGATTAGAAGGGTATTTGACAACGATTACTTTCTGTCATTTTAGTTTCTCAAATCTGAGAAATTCAAGGAGTATTAATAACTCTCTATGTCCTGCCCCTGTACCAATGTATTACGATACTTACACATAGCTCCAGGGCCTCTATTCAGGTGCGTTAAAACGATATCGTGTTTGACACGATTAAGAATCGTTTATGTCACAGTCGCCATTATTGTAAATGACATAAGAGTTACCAAAACGTTGACAATACGGAATCAGGGGGGTTATCATGAGCTAGCTTTGCAGTTCTGTTTACGCTCAGAGAAAAGGACAGAGCTATATAACCGCCATAGCTCTGTCCTTTACGCTGACCGTAAAATGAACCGCAAAGCTAGCTCATGATAACCCCCCTGGTCAAAAACGATATCGTTATAACGCACTTGAATAGAGGCCCTGTACGTTGATGATAGTTAAAATCTAAGAAGTTAAATTACAGCGTTACGTTAGGTAACTTAGACTTAAATATACCTGCAAATAGTTACTTAAACAACATATTATCACACAAGTTAAAGCAAAAGCCCTCATGCCAGTAACACACTGTATAAAGTTCAAAATACATAATGGGTCATAATAAATTGTTTTTAGGTTATATTAATAGGTTTTTTTAAAAGGTCATTACATAGAACCCATTAGGTAGGTTAGGTTTGTTTTATAACAATCCTGAAAACTTTACGGTTTCAGAAATAAAACCATTATATATTATGACCCATTATGTGTTTTGATCTTTATATATTATGATACGTACCCGTTTAAAACACCATTAAAATAACAGTTGTATTTTAAAACTAATTAAAACACTGTTTCCAATTGATTCTCAATGATATACACAATTCTCTACAGCTTTACAAATTACCATAACATAATTTGAAAATCTCTGGTCTCATTTTAAACTGATTACAACGGAAACGGGTGGTAATAATAAAAAAAAACATGTTGCACATTAAATTTCCTCGAATAACTATTGTGAAATGCCCGTAAAAGGACTTCAGAAACTTCATCTGAAGTCATGCATTTTTCTGATAGCGTACCTTTTCAAGAAAAATCGACTTCAGTCAATAATATTTTTTAAATTGGACACCTTTTTTTAAGCTCCAATCGGATGCATCTTTTTTTTTTGTTATAGAAGCAATCAGTAGTATTTTTTTTCGTATTTATTATTAGTGTAATTGTTACTAAAAAAATATTTTGGTTGTATCCTTCTCAGCACCAACCTTATTTTGTTTCTGTTTGGCCCATTGGTTGACTGGTAGAGAATGCCTTAAGGCATTAAGTCCGCCATTTGTACCTACTTTGTGTATTGTGCAATAAAGTTTAAATAAATAAATAAATAATCAGGGTAGTAAATGAATAGTTTCTCGAAAATGTTCGCGAAGTAGATTCAAGGCCCAACATGACTTTATTATACAGTGTTTTTTTAATAGGCCCAATCGATGCCAGTTAAGAAACTCGATGGAACGCAGTTCGCTTAGTTTTAAGAAAATAACAGAGAGTTGCCCACCAACTGGGTTTATCAACGTGTAATGGGTTAATGTGAATAATAAATGAATCTGAAGCTAACCCACCTGATTACCATTTACAATAAAGCCGGGTACTTATTAGCGAACCGTTACTATAACTGTAGCAGTAACAGTCACGAGCTTCTGGTGCAGAACATGCTCGCGAGCCTTGTACATATCATATCACGATGTTACGTGCAACAGTTACAGTAACGGCTCGCTAGTGTGTACCCGGCTATCATGTAGATACGTTATTCATAACATACATACTAAAACACAACGTAAAATACACGTCATTTTTGAAAGCTGATACGTTCAAAGCTGCATATTTCGTTCAACTCTCGGTGTCGGTTAGCGAACAAATATGAACTTTTATTCAGGGCACGGAATTAATGAATACAAAAAAAATAAGGCTCGGGAGGAGTGTAATAAAACAAACATTAAAACTATATATTGTATTCAAAAACCAACGTACCTAATATCGCTAACAATGCGCTGCGAATATTACTCGTAATGCAGGTCGACTGCTATCAGCGTAATACTGATTAATAGTTTGTTGATTTAATTAAATACATCAATATAGATATTTGTACTCAGTCAATACTTATTAAACTATCAACCAAAGTACCAAGTCTTAAGAAATTGGCCAAAGATAAAATTAGTTACCTAAGCAAGAGTGGATAAATAAGTAATCTAGTTTACAAGACATTATATATTTACTACTATTTAATACTTGTTATAGGTATAAAGGTGTAAGGTACGAGTATAAAGTGCAAGCTTATATTTCGTCTCACTGTTGAATTTGAACATGTACAATTCATTTTTTCTTCCAGGCTTAAGACAAATGTACCATTTACGAGAAAACAAAGGAAACTAAGCACTTCAAAATAGTTTACAACGCATAAAAATAATATTTTCGCTATGCAATATTAAAAACTCAACCAATACAATAAATCAAAGTGTATGCTTCTGCTCAGATGATGTTTCCAGAAATTGGTATCAAAGTGGGATGCACCTTAAAATATTCCGTTACCTTTAATATCATTATTTCACCTCACTTTGCTCAGTACTTAGGCATTATTTAACTACTTAATAACCGTAAACAAATTCCTTTACTAAATAACTTACAAGCTTGCGACAACTTAGCTGTGATCTAAATAGCCCTGTCAGCGAGCAACTTCTCACTTGCTTACGACAGCAAGGAGCCGTGCTGAGAGAAAACAATATATTTATGATATTTTAATCTGTTTAAAATTTATTATAGTAACCATGACAAAACAAACAAACGTGCAATTTGACCAATATGATTAGATAAAAAGAAATAGTAGAAATTTTACCTGTACAGTTTTGTGGGAAAAGGTCTGGATGGTTAGAGATCAAGAAAATAAAAACGAATAAAGTATACCTAGCATACAACGACAAACTTTACCATATTTAGGACGTAGGCATACACTTAGTTTGGGTAAACTTCGGGGAGGGAAGATGGCCGATTTTTTATTTTTTATTTTTTTTTAATGTTAAGGAGAAGGCACCCGAGCACTCAGGCCACCTGATGGTAAGTGGAATCTGAGACCCATAGACATTTGAATTCTCAAGACTATAATCCTAAGACCTCAAATGCGTTGCCAACCCTGAGGACTAAGATGGAATGCCTCTATGCTAGTAATTTCACCGGTTGTCTTACCCCCACACCGGAACACAACAATGCGAACACTGTTGCTTGGCGGGTGGTTAATGGATAAGATGGTGGTAGCGATCCGGACGGACCCTGCACAGGGTCCTACCACCACTAAAAGAATTGAAACCACCACCACCACCACCACCGATTGAAAGATGTCCGGCTTTTAGTTTTGATTCATTTTGTTGACTGTTTTACTCAAGTCACTAGGCATTCGCGAAATCACTGCTGAATATCGCCGTGGACTGCCATAAAAACAAAAGAAGAAGAAGAAGCTTAAGTTGACCATGGACATAGCTTACTTCCATTGCAAACTTGCATAATTCTCCTAGGAACTATGTTTAAGTTAGGCTAGATTGCTAGATTATTAGGCTTCGTTTCCACCAGAGCAGAGTGAGATAGCGGAGTGGTGTGTGAGGAAAAAAAAGCGGCCAAGTGCGAGTCGGACTCGCCCATGAAGGGTTCCGTAGCAGCAAGTAACATAATATAAAAGTTCGTTGTAGCTTTGATCAATGTTTTTATGACGTATTAAAAAAAAACTACTTACTAGATCTCGTTCAAACCAATTTTCGGTTGAAGTTTGCATGGTAATGTACATCATATATTATTTTTACATTTATCATTCCCTTATTTTAGAAGTTACGGGGGGGGGGACACACATTTTTCCACTTTGGAAGCGTCTCTCGCGCAAACTATTCAGTTTAGAAAAAAATTATAATAGAAACCTCAATATCATTTTTGAATACCTATCCATAGATACCCCACACGTATGAGTTTGATGAAAAAAAAATTTTTGAGTTTCAGTTCTAAGTATGGGGAACCCCAAAAATTTATTGTTTTTTTTCTATTTTTGTATGAAAATCTTAATGCGGTTCACCGAATACATCTACTTACCAAGTTTCCACAGTATAGCTCTTATAGTTACGGAATAAAGTGGCTGTGACATACGGACGGACAGACGGACAGACATGACGAATCTATAAGGGTTCCGTTTTTTGCCATTTGGCTACGGAACCCTAAAAACGACCAATAGGAGAGCTGTGCTGAGCGAGGCAAGTAATTCTATTGGTGGATTTTACTCTCGCACACTGCTCCGCTAACTTGCACTGCTCTGGTGGAAACACAGCCTCAGGTTAGCTTATTCGTATTCATCTATTTTTTACTAAACAGGTGTATCATCGAGAAAATATGTCCGGGTTTTCCGTAAGTACTTTCGCGTCGCGCGGGCAGTAGAGCAGTATGTTACTGATTGTGCAGGGCGACTCGCAGCACTCGGTGGCCACTTGTCTGCGCACGCGCCGCCACCGCTTCAGCCGCTGGCGCTTTATGTGCTCGTGCAGATCGTCGGGGACTAACTTATCTGGAATTGAAAAAATGGTACTTAACATAACACTAGACAAAGAGGTCGATATATTTACCTTTTTACACGACTGCCCAAAAAAAGAAGTGTATTGTTTCAGGGTTCATACAAGCATATTTGTAATTTTTTTTTGCTCCACGAATACTTGTGCCTGAATCAAACCTTAGCGTTTGGGGTATCAAGGAATCGTATAATTACCACGAGTAACAAGAGCCTCTGCGTGTTGGCTTCGGCTCCATGTACGCCTTCCAAAGGCCCGGGACTCCCATAGTCCCGTGTTTGGTAAAGACATACAAATAATAATAATAAATTTATTGAAATAAGACAGTTACAAAAAGGTATCTCAAAACATTTGAAAAAAAAATACAATTAGTACGGATCACCCACGGCTTCGATTCGAAAACAAAAGGAAAACCAATATTTAAACCTACTTTTGATAAAAAAAACCCTAAGTAACTCTAAAAATAACAATATGCTTAATGGTTACTCTGATTAAGACTAAAATTAGTTCGCGTATATTGGACTTTATTGACGCTGAGATTAAATTGTGTCACTGTCTTAAGCATGTGAGTTTGTTTTCATTATTTCCATGAACTTATAGATTCTTCTTACCAAGTCCTCTAACTGAGATCACTATTTGTTGTCGAAAATAAATATCCTTTTTTTTTACTTGAAAAGCTTTACGCGGGCTTATGCCAATCCCAAACATATTTATTATGTATTTTAATTGAAACTTTAAACACATTATCAATCTTAAAATTAATGTTGTTTTTCATCTACGCCATTTCAATTGTTTTTAAATCTTTATTTTTACAAATTAGAAATAAATAAAAAAATACATTTATTCGTGACAAACAATAACAAAGAATAGAGAAATACCCACAAGAAGAATGTAGTCACGAAATGGTCCCAAAATCAGCACAATGCTGGCTTGTTTGACGACGCGTCGGCCTAGTTGGTAGTTACCCTGCCTACGAAGCTAGCTGTCTCGGGTTCAAATTTCGGTATGGGCAGATATTTGAGTGAAGAGCAGGAGTATTTTTTCCTGAGTCTTGGATGTTTTCCATGTATTTAAGTATATATTTCTCTATATAAGTAAGTTTGTCGTAGTCTAGCACACATATGTAGGTACAAGCCTAAATCTTAGTCAAATAGTGGGACATTGTCTGGTGATATTTATTCGTGATTTATTTGTCAATGCTGGTCATCCGTTGGAACCATCAGGTGAAACCACGGTTACACACACATAATTATTTAAACAAAAAAAAAACCAATCATAGAAAAGAAAAATAAAATGAAGTAAATTAAGTCAAATATAATTCGCACGTATTCCTACTTTTTGGCTAAATGGGCAAATTTAATATTGGTCAGAGCACCATTTCATTATACGTGACTCTATCGAAACGTAACCCTGCAATGAAAAGGCGTTTCAAAATCAATGCAAAGCAAAGAGTGAAAAATGAGCCGATATCACAATATTTTTATCACAATGCGAATCCAGCATTCTCGACAGAAAAAAGGAACGAGGCGTTGAATTGAGCTCTTCTTTAGTTTGCACTTCTCGACCTTTTTTCTGTCCCGCAAAGTTTTGCCGATTGCGCAGCCCCTGTTGAAATATAGACGTCCACGGGTAGTCAGCAAACGCAAACCTATACGTTACCACTTTACCCCATCGTATTTGTATAGGATAACTGACACGTAAGCTGAAACGTAAACTGTTGAGATTCAGTTAAGTATTCGCTTTTTGACGATTAACGAGTTATATTATACGTTTACATAGAAAAAAGGTATCTATCCACTTTATTACCATATTCTAAAAAACGTCAGGTTCTGCTTATATTATAATATTATACATAGCCACGAGCATAATGTTAAACATCACAGAGTAACATTCTACTGTCTTTTCAGTTCAACGTACACAGACTATCAGTTTTTCTTAAGTTTCATATAAATAAATAAATATCAGGGGGCAATCTCACACAAATTGGCCTAGTCCCAAACTAAGCTCTAGGCTAGTACTATGGGTACTAGACAACGATAAACATACTTATATAGAGAAATAAATACTTATTAAATAGAAAACATCCAAGACTCAGGAACAAATATTCGCGCTCATCACACAAAATATCTGCCCTTACCGGGATTTGAAACCAGGATACTTAATAGATTTCAAACTGTCAGGCGGCCTGGCAGACTTGGGACTACAAGTAACATGTTAGGCCCGCTTACACGTTAATGTAACCCAAGGTTATCTCCAGGTTAAATTATTTAATATTGACAGATTCACATAAGAACTATCAATTTTAACAAATTAACTTAAAAAATACACTTAAAGAAATTGACTCGAAGGCACTCGACTAGAAAAAACTTTTTTCAATATAGTCTTCCACAGATAATGCTAACTACCAATATTTTTAGGATTTAAACCTTGGCTGTTCCTAAACCTCCATAGTCTGAAATGACGTAAGGTTCTATATTTAAAAACTAATCTAATAACTCCCTGGGGAGTTTTAAAAATCCATAACTCCCGTGGGAGGTAAATCGGCTATAACTGCTCTATACGCATGCGTGTAATAACAACCTTCCGAGCAAGTGTGATATAAATAAATTTCTTTGGATGAATTAGCTTTGCTACTTGACGACGCAGATTACCGAGAAATAATCTAACAAGCGTAAGTTGCTTCCTGGTAATGATCCTGTGTTTGACGCAATTAATCTATCCCGATCTGCGATTCGATCCTGGTAGGATGTGCCGTTCCTACTAGGATTTAAACTAATTATTAATAATTAAATTAATTATTAGCGTGCGAGTAATGGGACCCAGGTGGGTTGGAAGGTACCTACGTTATAGAGGTCGTTGATGACCATTATAGTTTCGCCATGTCCGTTTGTTCGTCTGTCCTTTGTTTAACTCAGAGACTCTTGATACTAAAACTATTTTTGCATATAGTTGTACATTTAAATTATGCCGATGAAGTTCTAAGATAAAAACTTTAAAATATTTGACATACAACGCAAACGTTTTTTTTTAGTATCGAGTTAAACACTCTGTTTTTCACTGCAATTGCGAGAAAAATGAACCTTAAATAACAATAATAATAATAATATAGAGACACTTTAAAAATTACAACTTCATAGCGCTATCTATATTAGGTACTCTCAACCCGTCACTGTAATGCAGAAAGAGATAACAATAAGGTTGTTATTGGGGTTAGAATATTATAAATAGTCCATACTGCCCTGCTAAGCAAAAAAGCAGTATCTCTTATTCAATGGCCAAAGCAGATTCAATCCTATACCCTTAGTAATAAGGTTACATTTGCTACAGAAGTTTTGTCTGAGATACTGCCTTTTATGTTAGCAGGGCAGCATAGACAACATTTCCGAAACGAAGACTGAGCGGGCGGTTGAGGTTGTAGGTATGCCCAGCCCCTGCCTACCCTGCCTTCCACCACCGGCTACACCGCGCACTCCGACGTCAAGGGCCACTTCATCACATGGCTATTTGGGTATTTGGCTGTGTTTTTCCAAGGCACAGTCATAGGTAAATTAAAAAGAAAAAGTACTTTAGTTCCTAGGGAGTAAAATGTCACTTTAGTGCCTAGGGATTAAATGCATCACCATAGTCCGCCTATACATGACTGTCATTTTAGAGCATGAGAAGTGAAAAATATTAAATTTTCTCCTCACTTCTAACAATTGGTTAACATATTACCTAAGAAATAAATAAATATAAATATAAAGATTTTGTTCAAAACGAGTTGTAAATAGTAGATGCTTATAATTTTAGATGTAAGAAGATTTTTGGTGCCATTTTTAAATTGCTCTGGGGCCCTAGCCAAGATGCAAACGCTCTTAACGTTTTTATTTTCCATCGCTCAAAATATATGGGATGACAGTTGACCACGTGGTTTATAGTAACATACGACGATTTCATCCCATACACTGTATGTGTTAGAAAAGAAAAACGTTAGTCGGGGTTTGTAACTTGGCTAAGGCCTCTAAGACTTAAATCTAAGTCTACCTTTAAAATGGGCTCGATCTCTACCACCAATACTTTATCTACGCTCTATTCTAAACTACTGACGAAACGTTAAGGCACAAATTAGAGAACCTTTTGTTAGATAAACTGTTGTACACGGATCTTATGTTTTAACTGTTTTTATTTTGGGTTCCGTATTAAAATGGTAAAAAAGAAACCCCTATGGTGAGCTTTCAGTGTCTGAGTCTTTGTGTAATTTTTAATAGAAAAATACCATTGACATGTTTGTATACCAGTAAACATATTTTTTTTATATTTTAATTATGTTCTTTAATGTAAAATGTTAAAACTAACATACATAAAGTGACGTTAAAAACAGTGATCGTAATTAGGTGAGCCAAAATACCTACTCTTCGCAAGAAGACATAATATAGAGTGGTTACAACCGTGTAGATTTTTTTTCCCATCACATAATGTATATAAAAACATGTTTGTTTAACATTACGCTTAATACCCGAATAAATATCGAATACCAGGTATTCAAGAAAAAAAATATTTTTCTACCCGGTTGTAACTACTCCATATTATGTCCTCTTGCGAAGAGTACGTATTATAATTACACGATGTCATGTAACGAAATTAAAGCGTAATTTTATATCGAGCTATAAATGAATCTAAAGTAAAAAGTATCACAAAAACCCTTACCGATGATAGCAGATGTGTCCCTCTTCACAATGTTGTACATGTTGTCGCAGAGGTTGTCGATGAGCGCCGAAAGCCGCCGGCTGCACCGCGTCAACACGTCCGTCAGCCGAAACGTTAGCGCCTCATCTTGCGCGAGGACCAAGTTATCCTTGTTCAGTATAATAATAATGTATAACTGAAATAAAAACAACCGTTCCAATGTATGCTCCTGTCTTTTTTACAACCCGTCTTTTTGACAATAATACACGCGAAATATGAGAGTGTTTTTATTACAACCAGAAAACAGTTACACAACACTGAATAAAGCACTGTTTATTAAATTGTGTATACAACGTACGTAGTGTAATTTATTCATATTTGGCCAATTTCTCCACTCGCACTGTGCGGTCGCTCCGTGTAGCTCCCTGCCGTCCAATGGGACCGCCAGCACCACGCGGGGCTAAAAATAGGCTCCCGAAGGTCCATAGTACGGAATTACTTAAAACTTGTTTACATCGATACCGTTTACAAAACAAGCGAGATAACGGATCCTTCTTAACGTCTCGTGATTTATCGTTATTGTTCTGGGCCACACTCCATTTATAGAACCGTAGTTAATACTAATCATTTAGTACCATTCGAAAATCACCCGTAATACGTCTATTTAAGATGCTCGCGTCATCGTGCAAAAACGATGTTCTTATAGCACATAATAATTTAATTTGCCCTCTTAAATTAACTTTGCATTTTCCTGTAACCCTAATTAGATTTAATGCAAGGTTTGTCTGTGACAACCGATGAATTCTGCATTATTCTGCTAAATAATGATTTTTCGTTTACGAATGGCTTGTTTACCAAGCGTTTTCTGTACTAAAATGCAATCAATAAATGGGTATTCCGCTGGATGTCAGTAACTTAATACCGACAGTCTTGGAGGGAGATCCTTGGGAAAAGTTTATGACCCGCACTAACTGATATGATGTTAATAATGATGTATTGGGTATAAGTCTGGTGCTAATGATAACCAAGTAATTTATATTTTATTCCGTGACTGCCGTGTCTTTCCACTCGAGACTCTGCGCCGGCTGGTACGCTCCGTGCACATAGCAACAGCGTCTATCTAAGGTCAAGTGGCCGGAAGGCGCCGAATAAGCCGAGTACTATAGGTATTGTCACAAGGGTCGGCCGCGGCTGACCCAGACGATTTGTCACACTTGTTGTTAATACAGAAAAACAACATCAGGATGTTTATTATTGGAAAGCATGCTCCTGATAACGGCGAGTTCACTTTTGATTTATTTATATACATTTTGTGTTCTAATATTTATCGATTTATAAGCAATACTCGTACGTGTTCAGTATTTTGAAGGGATATTTTTCGCCGTACATTTTAAATATAACTAGAAACAAATATGAATAGATTCCTGTTCGTATCAATGTAGCAGAAAAGAGTCCCTATTCGCTTCCTGCTAATCATCAACATTATTATTATGCTGGTTACTGATATCTCGAAAATTGAAAATTAATCTTGTTCTTGCGGAGCTCAGCGCTGGCTCTGGGGCGGCGTCTCTACAGAAAGTGCTACTGTTTTTTTTTCTTTTGTAACCTCACTTTAAAGTAAGAAGAAGTGGGGGGGATTTTTAGGGTTCCGTAGCCAAATGGCAAAAAACGGAACCCTTATAGATTCGTCATGTCTGTCCGTCTGTCCGTCCGTATGTCACAGCCACTTTATTCCGTAACTATAAGAGCTATACTGTGGAAACTTGGTAAGTAGATGTATTCGGTGAACCGCATTAAGATTTTCATACAAAAATAGAAAAAAAACAATAAATTTTTGGGGTTCCCCATACTTAGAACTGAAACTCAAAAATTTTTTTTTCATCAAACTCATACGTGTGGGGTATCTATGGATAGGTATTCAAAAATGATATTGAGGTTTCTATTATAATTTTTTTCTAAACTGAATAGTTTGCGCGAGAGACGCTTCCAAAGTGGAAAAATATGTGTCCCCCCCCCCGTAACTTCTAAAATAAGGGAATGATAAATGTAAAAATAATATATGATGTACATTACCATGCAAACTTCCACCGAAAATTGGTTTGAACGAGATCTAGTAAGTAGTTTTTTTTTAATACGTCATAAAAACATTGATCAAAGCTACAACGAACTTTTATATTATGTTACTTGCTGCTACGGAACCCTTCATGGGCGAGTCCGACTCGCACTTGGCCGCTTTTTTTTACTGATCTCACCACATATTTGATTAAATCAAAACGGGTCAATGGCGAGCGGAGCAGACTTTAGGTTAATTTAGGGTTCCATCCTACATACAACGCATCAAAGTGTATTTTTAAAGTACCAAAAAATAGGTCTTTGGACTTTTGGATTTATTTATAATTACTTATAATAAAGTACCAACAAAACTAACAATTAAGTGCCGAAACATTACAGACTTAATTATATATTAATATTATGATTTATCCAGTCATCCATCTTTTAGTATTCTCCAACTTTTATCGGTCACTGCTCTTGACCGTAAGGCGATCGCAGTGTGGCGCCGCCCTGAGCACGGCGGTAAGTGTCGAGCCCACGGCGCAGCCCGCGGTGCGCGCGGCCGGCACCGCCAGCAACCGAGGATTGCGGAAACTAGCGCGGGCATCCACCACAAATAGCCTTCATCACTACTTCCGCCACCAGCCACGCAACCGACCCTACCACCAATTAAACCTAGTATTCATTTTTAAACGCGAGTAACTTACCTAGTTTAAGCGACTCGTAGCCCAATTGGCCCAAAAAAAATAAAGTAGGATACAGGTAGGGGTACTTAATGTCCAAAAGTCCAAACTGCTTCTTATTGATGAGAATTTTTTTTTCACCTCAGCACCTCAAAAACGGTGGTTTTGCTATTTAAAGAGCAAAATTCGATTTTGCTGCGAGCGTCACACAAAGTAACTTTTTAATTTTTGTTCATAATATGAAGGTCGTCGTGGTGCAGCGCCACGCGGGCGGCTGGGGCATGTCGTTTTATTTTTACTATGTTGTCTTTTTACCTTAAGGCTATATTTTCTCGCTGGTGAGGTGCAAAATTGTATTTGCAACCCGAGATCAAAGTTATCTGCATCTCGTGTCCTTGAATCCCTCGCTGCATTCAGGATTCTAACCTAGAATCACTCGCTAAACGTCTTCCACGTTATTTAGAACCTTTATCAACTTAACGTCATCTGCTGTCATCTTCGTCATCAGTCTTGAGATTATAGTCTTGAAAATTCAAATGTCTATTGGTCTCAGATTCCACATACCATCAGGTGGCCTGAGTGCTCGAGTCACTCATTGCCATAAAAAAAATGTAAAAACAATAGTACAAATTAATTTCGAACTGCTGCAGGCAAATAGTTAATTAAAATCTTGAACAATAAGGGGAATTTGTTCCCTAACTAATGCCTGACCGTGTTACATTAGTACTAGACTAGACCGATAGGGTCCGTACTGTACGAATTGCTGTCTGCTTGATAGATTCTGAATTCCAAAAAGTTTACGATACAGTACCTACACATATATACTCGTACATACTATAATAATATATTGACGAGATTAGGTCTGATGGGTTTTGTGTGCCGTGACTGCCTTAACTTATAATTTAGTCATTGTGTAAAGCTTTTTGGAAATTAGATAGACTACATCCGATGGTTCCGCTATTACAACAAATACTAAAAACAGAATAAAATGAATGTTTAAGTGGGTCTCCCATACAACACACGTGATTGTTTTTCTCGTTTTATGCTCGATATTAAGAACGGCAACAGGTAGACGTTTGAAATATTTACAGATTATTTAGTTGTACATTCACTATTTATTTTTGAATAATGAAATTAAGTTCGCGAATTTCTTTGCAGGTAGAATTGACATCATC
Organism: Acleris holmiana; assembly: GCA_949316455.1. Lineage (NCBI taxonomy): Eukaryota > Metazoa > Arthropoda > Insecta > Lepidoptera > Tortricidae > Acleris > Acleris holmiana. The sequence continues at coordinate 9,511,497 of OX438769.1, forward strand.
TTGGTTTTCTGATTGCTTTATCTGTTTTGTTTTTTTGCTTATATGTATATACATATTATGTATGTATTTATTTATTAGTGTATTTCATGTATTTATATTTATGTAGCATATTGATATTATGTAAGTGTATATGTTTATGTAAGTATATAGTATATAGTTAAGTCAGAATCTATGTTGCACCGCCACTACAATCTCTGCTTTGCCTAAAGGTTAACTGGTAGAGAATGCCTGACGGCATTAAGTTCGCCTTTTGCATATTAAGTGTATTCTTTTTTTGTGCAATAAAGATTAAATAAATAAATAAATAAATAAAATTAAATAAATTAAGGGGGCTCCCATACAACAATCGTCATTTTCAAATAAATGCCAATAATCCGATATAGTGTCTAATGTTTTAAAAATAAAGGAACGGAATCTTTCATGCGCGAGTCCGACTCGCGCTTAGCCGATTTTTTTACGATATACTTAGCTAAGGGGCCCTAAAATCAAGTAAGGTATTGCCAAGCATGTTTAAGTAAAATTCGTTTCTTAGTGTTTTATAAGGAATGTAATCACACTTTTAAACTATGTAAATTAAAATTGTTCAGTTGTTTCTTCTTCAAAGGGCGGACAGGCTGTCATGAAGCATTTTTATTACATTGGAGTCGTCGTCAGTCAGTGTGCTGTTATTTAATATGTAAAAGTTTTTCGAGAAGCTATATTAAATTACCTACAGTCGAATACAAAGATGTGTAGAGGAAGCTGTTGTACCACGGACAGTTTTTATTTTAGTTTTTTTTTTTATCTGGAGCGTCTAAATTTGCCGGATGTTCGATTATGTAAAGATCTGCATTTAAACTACATTCTGGGATCTAACTTTACACGATTCTTTTATAAGTTAAGATGAGACAGACTGATAGAAAAAAAAGGAAAGGTCCTTGGTGCAACACCCCCTTTGTACACTCGCGAACGTTAATATAGGACCCGTTTCAAAAAAAATTGCTTGACGTCATCAATATAACCTTATTGATGTTGAATGTCAGATTGACTTTGAACCTAAGATGGGTCCTAAATTAATGCTCGTGACTGTACCTTGGACATTTGTTGTTGTACCAGGGGCATAGAGGCATTCCATCTTAGTCCTCAGGGTTGGCAACGCATTTGAAATGTAAGGATTGCAGTCTTGAGAATTCAAATGTCTATGGGTCACAGATTCCTGAGTGCACGTATGCCTTATCCTTGTCATAAATAAAATGTTGAAATGTTTTTATTTGTGACTAGTGTACCTGTGTGACCTAAAGTTCGCGAGATGCTAATTAATTGAAAACTTGTATCATCTCTTTTTGTGCAAAAATTTCGTGCAGACAGTTTAAGCAAGCATTCAAATAGAACAGATTGGCTGTTTCGTTTTTTTACCGACTTCAAAAAAGGTGAAGGTTCTCAATTCGTCGGGATATTTCTTTTTTTTTATGTACGTATATAAAAAGCTTTTTTTATTAGGTATACTTTCTAGTTGGTCCCATATCCAGCACATCAAGATCTGATGATGGGATCTTTGAGAAATCAAGGGAACTCCTCAAATATTATAGGAATAAATATACGTGGAAGACATAACAGTATTAGTATGATCACTAAAAGGTATGAACAAAATAAAAATTTAAAAAAACTAAAAACCATCTTCAAAAAGCAAGAAATAACTTCTTTTAAAATGATAAGTCAGGTCAGTCAGAATAAGGTCAGTCCAACTGAATTCGGCGTCACGCTACCTATATTATTGACCAAATGCCGAATTCAACTGACCTATTATATTATAACTTATCATTTTAAAAGAAGTGATTTCTTGCTTTTTTGTGTATGTTACTCGAATTGATAACCGATTTTATAATTATTTTTTTCATGTGTGGACGACCATAATTCGTCAAGATATAATGGGCTCCATGTAAAGTTTTTTAAGATTTAATTATTTTTGTCTTGACATCGGGACTACCCGAGATATAATTACACATAAACAAGCCGATTAAAGTCGCACGCGCCGGCCACTATTGTTTATCATATTTTAAACAAAGACACCGTTTATTTTTATTACAACTTTATGAGAACGTGCGCCCTCAATGTCATATGTGATAATAATAAGTAATAAATGCTTAATTTTATGAGTAGGTAAAGTTTTATTTGCAGCTCACAATTGTTGCTATGCAAGAATGTTTTGTCGTATATCTAAAAAAATAGGGTACATAACGCTAACCTTACCTAATCTGACCTTAGGGGGTCGTAACCCTTATGTGGGCATGGTTTTTTTTCTCGTCTTCCCTATAGTCTTGGGTGTCGTTGGATAGGTTTTTAAAAATAATATTGTGAATAAAATAAAGGCATCCGTTTGTGAAATATTAAGCTTTAAAGTGCAAATTTTAAAGTAGACTGTTGGTTTTTAAGATACGGGCAAACAAGTAAAGTCTCAGTGTAATAAAACTAGTATGAACTAAATTTTCTATTTCAAGTTATTTGGTGTTGTCTGAGATGATGATAGTAGGTTTATACCTACTAGTTTAGTTCATACTAGTTTTTTTTACAGTTTTTTTGTTTTTAATGTATATCCGGTTCAGATTCTTTATTTGCAATAAACGTGGTATAAATGATCTTAAATTTAAAACATAATCCGACACATTTAACTGTCAGTGACAGCATGCAAAAACATGAACATTAAGAACTAACAATTTACAAACAGTTTTTTTATTAACGGCCTAGGAACCCTATACTGGTGGTTTCCGGGTTAGAATAGTGCCACTCCGTGTCTTCCCGTGGATATCGTAAGAGGCGACTAAGGGAATAAGGGCTTTTCGTACTGTTAGGCGATGGGCTTGCAACCAGTCACTAATTACATATTTACACTAGTAAACTTCTTGGTCTGATGAGACAAAATGTAGTTACAGAATTAGAAAGAAGACTTTTTAGATTTGTTGGTATTTCTGTAGCTCTGCCTATCCCACTCTGGGAATGAAGGCTTGATGTTATGTATGTATGTAAATTATTTCGTCTTCTTGATTTTTTTATTATTTGTTCATATCTGCCGTTTTAAAAACATATTCTGTAAAAAAAAATGCTATCTATCACGATTTATAAGCTACAGCTCTTTAAAGTGAGGTCGGCGGACTGACAACAAAGGCTTAGTCATAGGTCCCGTTTGTCACCCTTTGGGTACGGAAACTAATAAAAATCTTACTTTCGCCAACTTGAATAGTTTGTTAAATATAATAATTTATATCCGTGGAAGCCATCTTGAAATAATCAAACCCTATTTAATACGGAGAGAGACAATGATGGATAAGCAAAGCCTCGAGATGTTATCTTTCGCGCTATAGCTACGTGGAACCTGATTAATGTGACGTCACCAGGCTCGTGTCGTCATGGGCGATTAACTTGACTGACTGAAGCCTAGGAACAGGGCAGAGGAGGTAGCGGTTACGAAACTCCAAAATCCGGGAACGTTGTGGAATAGGACATTGGCTTTTTTGAGTACCTACCAAGAGGTGAACACCGTGGCATAGTTTGATATTGGTCAATCACAAATGCAGAGATTGGACCTTCATAACGTTATTTAACGTTGATAAAAAAAAGTTTACTATAGATATTTTTCGTAACGTTATGTTATGATACATCACAACGAAATCAACATCGTAACGAAATCAGAATAACGTTATGAATTGCGCGCTATGGCCAGTTTGTACTTTTAATGCCCTTAATCAAAGAATCGCGCCGCTGGCAACTCTTTTGATGCATATTAGATGGGCGGCAATGAATGCCACCGCGGTATGTAGTACGAACCAACGAAATCAAGTGCAGTAAAAGCGGTGACGTACGACGTCATTATACCGATATTATGCACATCAAGAATAACGTTATAATTATAATTTATCATAAAATAGCGTTATTTAAAGGTCTGGTGGAGATCAATTGAAGAGTACCTAAATAAGTTCCTGACAAAAAAAAACATCTATTAAGTGTGTCTATCTGTCTGTTTGTATGTTATCTTATCTCTTTACGCTTAAACCGCTGAACCGATTTAGATGAAATTTGGTATAGAGATAGTTTGAGTCCCGTAGAAAGACATAATTTTTTTTTTCTGAAAATAATTTCCTAAGTTGGTGAAATAGAGGGTGAAGTTTTGTATCGAGCGCGGAGGAGTCGCGGGCAGAAGCTAGTATTAATCAAACGAGCTTGCGAAGTGAACGTTTCTTTTTTTTGTAATTTTTCTTGCAAATGTTTACCAGTGTGATTTAAGCTTAATAACAACTTATGTTACGTTTCATGGTAACGTCACGTATTTTTTTTACGTTAGTTTTATGTCACGTTGGTCAAAATTCGCGGCTTTACACAGCTATAAAATGATAACCTAAAGATGAAATAATATACACGACGTTATTTTGTCGTTGTAAGTACATCTTAATTTACTCTTAACAACTCAGCCCGCTCTTGTGGATGAATTACATTAAGGCAATTTACCTTGAAATGAGTAAGTATATTAATTTCCAGAACGTGGAGCACAATTCTTTGCTTTACTGATATAAGTACAAATAGATCGATTTAGCGATTTATTTAGTTTGTATAATAAAAGGAAGTTTGGGTGGTTACATTATTTCGTATCATGGTGTTAAGTTTTTTGTTTTGAGCTATGAGGTAATAAATGATACAACATCCGTCGATACAAAATTCGTAGTTTAATAGAGCAAATAATAATCAGGGATCGGATATTCGGATCGATATTTACCTAAACTTGACAAAATCCCGGAAAATGTTGGGCTAATATGGAGGCGGCTTTTTAATTTTAATCAGTTTAATAAATATGCTCCGGGACTCCGGGATCGCACAAAATTACATAAGAAGGCACAAATTTAGTAATATAATTAGTTAATGGGTATTTTTGGCTATTTTTGTAAGGAAATAAGTTGATATATAGATCTTACAAGAACATTGTATGTAGTGTAGCCGCAGCGTGAATTATTTTACACAACTGGTAAGTTCTATAGTATTATAGATTCAAGGGTTCTGTAATACAGGAGAATAATAAAACAATTACATTATAATACACTCGCGGTCAAGTAATACGGGTCAGAGTGCGTTTTTCATACAAACGAGGCTATTTCGAAGCCTTGGATCCTGGCCAGGGGTTGTTTTGAGTGAGGTTAAATGGTGAATACTCCGAGGTTCAAGAGAGGAGGTCACAAGTTCTTAAGATACCTAACTGATCGCACAATCAGTTAACACCACAGCGACAGAGTTTGGATCAGCATTTGGATTTCCTTACATTTTATTGCCATTTTAGATGTTTTTCTGAACATGCACAATTCCGGCGTTAGCCGAAGATTCAATCAGCTGGGTTTCCTAGGCACTCTGGAAGTCCGTATCGATGCTCAGGGTATCCATCATCAGATGTCACTAAAGGCATCCCCGGCGAGAAACCAAGACTTCGAAATAGCCTCTTTAGTATGAAAAACGCACTATGACCCGTATTATTTGACCGCGAGTGTATAAAACATGTACATCGATGTATTAATAAATTAAATATTTAACAATAGTTCTGTGGAAATGGTTTAACATTATAAACTCTTAAACACTACGCGTTTTAAACACTAAATTATATTTGCAATTGTCACAAGCTGAGGAGTAAAAAAATAGTCTGATTGTAACATAGATTTATTGGATTACTATGAAATTTACCTTATAGCTAAACATTCATTTCAGCTAGATGACATAAAACTAAAACACACACTACACAGTCAGCAGAGTAAATTCAGCTCAGTCAGCATATGACACCCGAATGCATGTACAGGACAGCAACGAGTGATCTATGCACTTTAGAAAACTAATTACTATCAAGACCCCACTTAACTTCTAAGATAAAGCCCGTGTATATGCATATTGTACACGTGGTGATAAATTTTCTTTGTATCGCCCGCCTTTTTTACCTGCTATGCGTGAGACAATGGCAGCAGTAGAGATAGCGGTGGGGTTTGAGACCACGGGGATAATATTGTCCTTGAAACGTCGGAAGTAAACAATTTTAAACGTACTAGTAGTTTAAAAGTACTAGTACTCACGGCAAGTTCCGATAAACTAAGTAATGATAATGATATTTCCCTAGTTGAATAAAACTCAGGTAAATTAGATTTAATATTTTCCCATAGAAAATTACATTAAATGCATAAAAAATAAGCGTATTTAAACTCTCAAATATGAGTTTGAACTGCGTTGTTACTTAGTTAAGTAATCCCGGGAATTTTATTACGAAAATAAAGCTGAGTCCGTCTCCATACCATTCACGCCGCTAAAGTATAGGTAAATATCGACCCGAATATCCGATCCCTGATAATAATAGTATAAAAGCAAGCTTTAAACCCTGACTGCATTGATATTGTCGTTGATATGTTAATAACATTAAAGCGCATAAGTAAAATCCAACATTTTGATGTATAAGAATTTAATTTACTCGGTGTCACTCGCGCTATCAGGACAAATCTAATGACGTATCATTTATCAAAATCGGATAAGCCGTTTAGTAGTTACGAGCGAACATAGGAACAGACATACATACATATATACATATGTACAGGTCAAATACATGACGCTTTTGGACTTCGCCGCAGTCGGGTCACCCAAACATTGTACAGGGATCACTCCAAATGAGTCAGTATGATGAGGAGTTCGGAAACGTTACAAGATAGTGTAAAAATAATTTTGGGAAATTTTGGAATAAAGTTAAACTGTATTAAAAGATGACTTCAATAATCCCCAGGTACTAAACGTGAAAGGGCCGAGAGGGACGCAGCTATTAGAGCTTAGAACAAGAAAGTTATTTATCTCTCATTCTAACTGATAGCTGCGTCCCTTTAGTCTAAGCCTATTAGTCTGACTTTTGGTGTGTGAAAACCATACTGCCTCGAAGTGTACTTATCCACCTGATATTCAACATGCTTCTCATTTTGTGTAAGTATTGGTTGAAATGTTTTTTTTATTGTAGTTTTCTAGTACACACACACGTACTATGTATACGGCGTATGTATATAATTCCTTTTTAATTAAATTACTCAGTAATATAAACACTAAACTATCGAACCCAATATGGGCTCTAATTTAATCTGTTTTACCTTAAAGTCCTAACCTAATATTACAGAAGCCCTCATGCGGAAAATCTATTTGATTACATTATCGGATTACTAGTGTTCTAAGAGACAGCGACAGCAAGACTAAGGAAACAGAAAATTTTAAATATTAGATTTTTTTCTCTATGAATATATTTTTTTTTTGTTCTAAATCTTTTCAAGTCTACGGATAAAGTCTGGCAGACGATAGTTTGTGTTAAACTATGTATGAATATCCATAGTTTAAGCTTCAGAACATTAAAAGTGGTTTTTTATCGCCGTCTCCAAGGCCGTGGATTAATCGCGGGTAGCTGTTGCCCGTAAGGCATTAGTGAAATAACCGTAATTTTCCCCGTAAGCCCTAAAAGTTGACTTTGCGAGCAAAAATTTTTCGATTAAGCCGGGTCCAAAAATTTCGCCAACTTTTCCCAGAGTTTAAAAGCCGGCGAAACGAAAATGTTACCTACTTTTGATAGGTAGCATGACAATGTAACGTGTTGGAAGCGCCAACGTGTTTTGCCACTGTTTTCTCTTTATTCTGAATAATTAGTAAGCCATAGATGACATATCATAAGAGAAAATAAGGTATAAAAGTCAGCATATTGTCATATTCTTAAGTGCTTTTGTAAATGGCCTATATGTAGAAAAACGGGAAATAATGGCAGAAAGGGAGTAGCGGTAAGGGCAGAAAGAGTTTGGATTTTCAGCACTCCCATAAAACACGATAGTAATGAATGATGTCGCTTTTAGCCTAGTTGCTAGGACCCTGTACTCTAATGGCCGAACCCTATATTCTAACCGCGGACAGATAGCCTTATTTCGGATTAAAATTTGACACATTTTGTATGGGTAAATGTCAAATTTCAACCCGAAGTAAGCCTTGTCTATCCGCGGTTAGAATATAGGGTTCGGCCGTAAGAAGTTAGCGGACCCGGGATCGATCCCTAGTGAGGGCCTTATAATATGTCTGTGAAGATTGCAAGAGAGTATTTGCATCTGATTCTCGGGTGTTATTTTGTGAAGTACATATTTATAAGTATATTTTAAAAGCACAATAATAAACTTACAGATTTATTTAACAATATAGGTTAGTGTCATTATTATTGCCTAGTACCCATACTACTTGCACCCATACGAGTAGTAGGTACAGGCCTAAAGCTTATAGTTTAAGACTAGGGGCCCGTTTATCAAAAGGGAAATCACTTTTTAATGTTAAAAGAGATTTCCGTTTGTAATACAAGTTACAATTTACATAAACGGGACCTAGTTCAATTTGAGTACCATTGTCTCTTTGCTGTTGACCCCTTTGATTACCACAGTAGGATCCTTTGTACTGGCTCTACTGAACAAAAATAAAAAATATGGTCTAAGAGTGGATCTGATCATGAAATAAAAGGCGGCGACAGGATCTTCGCTGTACTAAAACTAAACTCACTGGATATGGATTCTTCAGGATATTTTGGATTAGCAGGGGATGACTGAGCAAAAAAAACTTAATTTATTAAAAAAATCTACGAAATATTTATGAGATTATACTCTTATAACTATGCTCTCTTGGAGTTCGTAGAAATCATTTTATCGCCCAACTAGTGTGTGTTAAAAATAATAATATATAAATGTGTAAATAATCACTAACACTTCTCCAGTTTACTGAAACAGAAACATTATGGCACCTAAGACGTGATTCGAGAGGTTTAAGTAGGTTACTAGGCTACGTCTTATCTTGTGGCGCCTGTTTTGTTTATAATTAAGTATTTAGCTAAACTCAGCGATACCTTACAAGCACAATATGTGTAGCAGATGCTTACAAACAAGCGCGATTGCTCAACACGCTCATCGATTTACCCCCACGTCCTATTATTGCTAAACATCCCCAAGTTTCGGGCGATACATAATTTAGTCAAGTTCAACGTGAACGTAATAATAACATCGAAACTTAACGTATTTAAGCCACACAATACTGGAAATTCAAAATGCCACGCGATAATAATAGGTGTGAATCGTCCTTGTTATGTAGATTTAAATTAAAATTCATCCCACATACTCACGTCATGGATTTGCATATTTAAATAGGACTAAAGCTTATAAGCACAATATCAAGCCTCAGCTAATGCATAACTTGATCTGCTCGGAGACGTAACCTGCCGCAGAGTTCTGCTTAACTCAATATTCGCAAAATGTTTCAATGAGAACTTGTTTCAAAATGAAGTCATGAATTTTCTCAGTTTAAACTTTGGTATTACCTATTGCTATTTTAGACGGTTTGGGGTGGTTTAAAAGTCATTGGTATCTTATTTGCAAAGAGTTAAAAATATCTTTACCAATATCTTACTGTACCCAAAAGTTAAATAACTTTGAACCTTTTGCTTTTCTTTGACCTGTACCCGCCTGAAGGGTTATGCAGTCAAACACAACTTTTGGGAACGAAATAAACAGACATTAGAATAGCCTAGTTGGTTGACTCTGCCAACGAAGCCAGCAGTCCCAGCTTCGATTCCTGGTATGGACAAATATTTGTGTGATGAGCGTGACTGTTTGTTTCTGGCTGAAGCGTGTTTTCTATGTATTTCTCTATATAAGTATGTTTATCGTTGTTAAGTACCCGTGTTACAAGCCCTGAGCTTAGTATGGGACTTAGGTAAATTTGTGTGAGATTGTCCCCTGATATTTATTTATTCATTTCAAGCTTTGACTAAAGTAGATCTAATTATAATAACTTAACAAATATCTGTATTTATCACAATATATTGTATGAAATACGTTGCGCAATTTTTGTAACGCCTTAGTTACAACCAAATCATAGCGACTTTGGAGCGCGTCCTTCGCATAACTTGAAATGAGGATTTTGCTCCTGGTAATGTGGGTTTCAGGTAAGACCACTTCCTACGAGTAAAAAGGATTCGGCTCAAGCTATTTGACCTTCAATGTGATTATTGGAACCTTATTACGTACGTGTTTTGCGTATAAGCACACAGTCCTTAAATAGTATTCGTAAAAAGATTTCCTTGTAGCAACATTTTTAATATCAATGTGGGCCCATAATGAGTTTATTCGTAATCTCCGGCAATTGTCCAAATCGCCTAGAAAAAACATGCCGCTCCCAACAATGACCTCTAAGAAAATACTATGTGGAAGCCCCCGGGCTAATATTTAGACAGTCGGGGTTTACGGGCTGTGGGGACCTTTACAAAAATATTATTACAAGCCCCAAGCAAAATCCTCAGAAACCTTCGAACTAAAAGTAACACATGACTGCGCAAAAGATGTCTTGCTTTAAATACCAAAACCATAACTTTTCCACTGGAATAACAACAAAAATCCCTGAAATTACTTTCGGATCAGCGACTTAGCTACATTAATTTTGTGTATATAGATCCCCGAGGAAGCGGTAATAATTTGTTCAAAACACGTACAAGGATAACGAACATCATAGCTAGGAACCTCTTGTAGGTATTACTCGTAACAATCTCTTCATCACTTTCCATTGCCAGTCACGTTCTACTTCAAATGAGAGAAAATCTAATCTTTTTTGTGCCCTTGTGAAGTGATTGGGGCAAAGTATAAATCGTCGGACAGCGCCATTTGACGGCGGGGCCGGTGTCGGATTAGAGTTCGTTTGCATAATCGCACCGAGCATTGAATGAGCTTATCTATTCTTCTTACGATTCAAATTCAAGACATCTGATCGAAGAAGAACGGTCATGGATGGTCCGGTCTTAAGAATCTAGTTTAAATTTGTGCGAATCAACGCCAACGTAGGTATGTTTAAAAAGGAAAATAATATAAGCTTTAAAAGTGTTGATAACTTGATAATCTTGATATCAATATTTCTTATGCATGGCATGACTTTAATCTAAAAGCCGATCTATAATCTAAAATATTCAAATTTCATTATTATCATTGGTTGGTACCAATCACGTTTGGTCGTCGAACTCTATTGGATTAAACTGCCTAGATAGACAACAATGCACATTATTGCACATGCGTGAAACATCTGCGGCCGGAAAACTGCATCCTATTTGAAATAAATTCCCGCTCGAGTCGGGATCCACAATCCAGAACTAATGGAAGTGATCACGAGCCGCGGATATTGGCAAAGTTTAACGCCCAAATAGTTGCGGATACAATTTCCGATTTGTCGCTAACAAACTTGCTTTATTTACTCGAATCTTGCGCTAGTTTGGTCGAGGCGTAATGATACGCGGCTTTGGACGGATTAGTCGGGGCAGGTAGGCATGTTTCGCTAAAATACTAACGCGTGTCACGCATAATATAGGGTCATGTTTATCTTTGTACTACATGAAGTTTATAAGTTTGTTTTAGATTAACACGAAGAATAATAATATAAATAATAAATTTGGAAGATAGTTAACGAGGAAGTAGGCACAAAAACCCGTCCAAAGAATATAAACCTCAGAGACCCAACAACGCAAATGATTATTAATGATAAAGATATTCCTAAAATGTTTAATTCTCACTTTTTGAACATAGCCTCAAAACATGTCATTGACATTAATCAGTCCCTGAGCCAGAGTTACCTCCGCAGACACCTGCGTGACGCGGACGTGCCCGCGCTCGTTCTGCCCGTCGTCACGAGGGACATGCTGGACCAGGCGCTACAGTCTATGTTAAAAACGCGTAAAACAATTGATACTTATGACATTTCACTTGACATTTTATTATTTATTTGGCCGATTATTAGTGATATTTTAGTTAGATTAGTTAATTATATTTTTGCTACTGGCGTATACCCTGATGTCCTTAAAAGTACTAGAGTGTGTCCAGTGTTTAAGGGAAAGGGAGACGAGTGTGACGTCAACAACTACAGGCCGATAACAATAGTCCCTACAATCTCTAAAATAGTGGAGTCAATCTTGTCGTCGCACATCATGAGCCACCTGGAGAATAATGACCTTTTGACAGACCGGCAATTTGCTTATCGGCAGAAGACCTCAACGACCGCGGCAGCGTGTAAAATATTTGACTGCATTGTTACTGGTCTGGATGAGAGATACAAGGTGGCGGGAATTTTATGCGACTTGTCCAAGGCCTTTGATGTGATCGATCATGGAATGCTTCTGGACAAGTTGCATCACTACGGCATCAGTGATGTCAGCCACCGTCTACTCACGTCGTTCCTGTCCGGCCGTCAACAGGCAGTTAAGTTGTCCGCAAACGGCAAAAGAATGCAGTCTACAAGCGGAAGTGTGGGTCTTGGGATCCCTCAAGGATCGGCATTAGGGAACACACTGTTCTTGATTTACGTAAATGACCTTCCGACAGCCATTACAGCTGGCCTTTCGGTGCTCTTTGCGGACGACACGACTGTCGTGGTTAGTGCGCGCACGTACGAGCAGCTTGGGGAGAATATTAATGGCGCGTGCCAACAGTTGCAGGCGTGGTTTTCGGCAAACGGTTTGGTCTTGAACTTGTCGAAATCCAACACCATGGTTTTCTCAGGCCGAAGTGTATCCCTTCCTCCGTGCGTAGCAAACGGTCCGATGCCGATATGCAATGAGTGTAGGTTCCTGGGCTTCACACTTGACTCTAATCTTAACTGGAAGTGCCATGTCGACAAATTGTGTAACACACTGAGTGGTGCAGTCTTTGCGTTACGTAAACTGGGAAGGCTTATTGCAAATGATGCATTAAAACAGGTGTACTTTGCTCATTTTCACTCCCTGATGTCGTACGGTACGCTCCTATGGGGAAACTCCACGGATGCCAACAGGATACTTATTATGCAAAAGCGTGCCTTACGCACGTTAGCCGGGGTGAAACCTAGGCACTCTTGCAGGGGCCTTTTCGTAACGTACCGCATATTGACGCACTACTCGGTTTACTTATTTCAAACAATAATGTTCGTCAGAAACAATATTTCATCCTTTGCACGAGTCAATGTTCCTGGCAAGGAGCTCCGCCACACCGGGCGTTTGAGAACAGTTCCCCGTCGCATGGCACTTGCGGCTAAGAACCCGCGTGTCATCGGTCCCACGTTCTATGAGCGTCTACCCGCTAAACTTAAAAATGTCACATCTGACGAAGCATTCAAACATCAGCTAAGAAACCTTTTATTGGATAATCCATTATACTCTGTCGACGAATATATGCAACTTAAATTGTAAAATTATTATTGATATTTGACCTTTATTAGTTTTGTGTATTGACATCGGAAACTGACCATTTATTACTTGTTTATCATTGTTGTTTTTGATTATTTGAGTGTTATTATATTATTGTATTATTTTAATATTATTTTATCATTTTGTATTAATGTTTTGTTGACGATATCAATGTAATTTCGTATTTTTTGACATGCAATGCAATCTATATTGTAACATTACATTGATAAATAAATAAACTAAACTAAACTAAACTAAACTAATTTGTGGCACTGAGGAAACTACAAAAGTAAGTAATTTTACATGTATTTTAAAAAATTCAACGTCAATGTTTGGCACCGTAATTAAAGTTACACCTTTCGCTTAACAAAATTATAGGACCTACGCCAATCAGGAATTATAACAATAGTTACTAAGTATAACTGTTTTAATTAAAATACTATTTTTTTTTCTGATGTAACCAGTTCTCCATTTTAATATCAAGTTGATGGTGTTTTCATCAATATATGTAATTAAATGTGAAATAACTGCTTTAAATAAGTGCCTAGCCATGTTTGTTCAGCAAGTATTTACCCACTGTGTCACATGAAACTAAGGGCTTAGTGTAAAGTTACGGCCAGAAATCAAGGCACCGCAGCTGGGCTGTAAGTTGCACGTGGGATTTGCATTAATTTGGGTCACATGCAACAAACACCTGGGCTCGGCTCAGCTCATATTATTACCAATTTAGTTAGAGCGACAATTACACCGTCTCCTTTTTGTGAAGCGTCGGAGGAAATTATTTATTTAAATGTGCAATTTGGATTCCATTCTACGTTGTAAGAGAAAACACTTTCCTCGTTTTGGTCTCTGCTCGGTATTGATTTTTCAAATGCTTGAAAAGATTGTGTCCTTTGAGGGAAGGTATCAGTAGGGTTGCTTTCAATTTATCGTTGTTGAAAATAGAAATTGTAACATTAAAAGTAATTGAATTAGACTCTCGCCGCAAGCTTGTGTCAGGTGCATAATACGATTTCTATTTCCGACAGCAACGAAGCGAATGCATGCATTAATAATCGTTCTAAATAGTGTGCAATTAATCTTAACTACATTTGAAATGTCGTATCACGATAATTAACAGGTATACAATAAAAAATTCGTAGCGCATTTATTCCTGTTAATTCCTCTAACATGCATCTTTGCTCTTAAATCCGAAGTTGAGGATTTATTTAATTATATTGAAACTACATTATTGTAAAAAGTAGAATATGTACCCACTGACTTTGGTGTCTGGGCGGTTTCTACAACGAACATTTACAGACAACTCTTGTTTGATTCCATATGTCTCGTAGGCAACCGGAACAACTTGAACTTGCCGTCTAAACAATACGCAGGCGAGTATGCTGTTACTACAAATACAAAAAATATCTCGAAAAACAACAAGTGCCTCTATTCTACTGCGTTATAACGATATCGCGTTTCACGTGTTTTAGAATCGTTTATGTCACAGTCGCCATTACTGTAATTGACATAAGAGTTATTAAAACGTTGACAATACGGAAACACATCAAAGACGATATCGTTATTACCGTGTAGAATCCCAGCCCAGTTGGTTCAAGTTATTTGGTGTTGTTTTATATAGATGATGAACACCTGTATCTCAAGTGTCAATTGCCTACTTAGTAGTTATAGTTTTTCTTTTAAATTCGTTATTACGAGTATGTGCTTTCATTTAGGATATTTTCCAGATTTTTATTACTTGTAGATTTGGCTGTAGGGGAACGACGACACGCAACTCTAGCGAAACTGACACTTTACTCGACAGTGTAAAGTTCAAAACGTTAAAGCGCCGTACTTAATAATGGCGATTTAGCTAAGCGCCATATACCGAAAAGAGCAGTAAGCTTAACCTCCATACTTAATAGTGCTTAAGCATTTTTACGTTTTTACTGTCGATCTTATAAAAATTTAGATACTCTTTACCTTTGGTAGGTATACAGGGTGCCCAAGTACATGGACATGTCTGAAACTATAAGACACAAATCTGTTCTTAGGAACCATGTCGTCAATTTTAGTCACAAGAAAAAACTAGTACTTAGTTCGGGAAGCGAACCCGGAAGTTTTTAAAAATAAAACTTACGTAACGATTTATTTATTGCGTTTTGTATTTTCAGGTAGTGAATTGATGTTGGTTGTCATTTCAACATCTACTAAATTAAAGGATTTGAAAAACAATGCATTTTATTCATTTTAGATATCATGTTTCATAGTAACATTTACTGCTTAAGACGAATCGATATCTAAATAGAAATAATGTACGTTTTATTTTTCAAAACTTCCGGGTTCAATTCCCGAACTGAGTACAAGTTTTTTAAATCTATAATGCAATTTTTCTTGACACTAAAATCGATGACATGGTTCCTAAGAACAAATCTTTGTATATGTCTTATAGTTTCGGACTTGCCCATACTGACATCTACATGGGCCACCCTGTATATTCTATGAGTAACTACTCGTAATACTTATAATATAAATAACGTAATAAATAAGATGTCGTAAGAGGCGACTCAGGGAATAAGGGCTGTAGTATTGTTAGGCGATGGGCTTGCAACCTGTCACTAATACACTAGTAAACTTCTTGGCCAGATTGTGCAAAATGTGGTTATAGAAACATCAACAAGTCTTTTTAGAGTTGTTGGTATTTCTGTAGCTCTGCCTACCCAACTCTGGGAATGAAGGCGTGATGTTATGTATGTATGTATAAATAACGAACGAACTAATAATACTAAAAAGCGGCCAAGTGCGAGTCGGACTCGCCCATGAAGGGTTCCGTAGCAGCAAGTAACATAATATAAAAGTTCGTTGTAGCTTTGATCAATGTTTTTATGACGTATTAAAAAAAAACTACTTACTAGATCTCGTTCAAACCAATTTTCGGTGGAAGTTTGCATGGTAATGTACATCATATATTATTTTTACATTTATCATTCCCTTATTTTAGAAGTTACGGGGGGGGGGACACACATTTTTCCACTTTGGAAGCGTCTCTCGCGCAAACTATTCAGTTTAGAAAAAAATTATAATAAAAACCTCAATATCATTTTTGAATACCTATCCATAGATACCCCACACGTATGAGTTTGATGAAAAAAAAATTTTTGAGTTTCAGTTCTAAGTATGGGGAACCCCAAAAATTTATTGTTTTTTTTCTATTTTTGTATGAAAATCTTAATGCGGTTCACCGAATACATCTACTTACCAAGTTTCCACAGTATAGCTCTTATAGTTACGGAATAAAGTGGCTGTGACATACGGACGGACAGACGGACAGACATGACGAATCTATAAGGGTTCCGTTTTTTGCCATTTGGCTACGGAACCCTAATAAAGAAGTAGGTAGGTACTAAAGGCATTGTAGGTACATAACGTATATTTAACAATATGCTCCGGTGAGATTAATGTTATTATGAATATTTTTACGATATATATTAAATAAACTTTCGGTTCGCGGTTATATCCATTACCTAATCAAATACTTGAAATCATTCCGTAGCAGAAAATATCATTCAACTTAGACGTCTGCTCTGAATATAAATTAGTTGTCTAATAGAATTTGACAAAACTTTTGTCGGGCTGCGGCGGGGCGGGTATTAGGGTGGCCGTCAGAAAAAAAAAATCACTCTGAGCATCGTACAGCCAGCTGTAAAAATATGGTTACGTCCCAAGTTACATTTATCACGAAAAATGTATGTACAGAGTACGATTGGTTTTAAAAAGGCCTTCAGGCTTGTACTTCTCTCTCAGTCGCAAATGTTACCGAATTAACCTAAACCCGAAAGATTTTTGAAGTGTTCTACACGATTATTCTCCTGACAATTGTCGTGTGTAATATATACTGTTTCAACATTGGGAGCTCCCATATTTTAGCAGCTGATTGTACTAACTTGGAATACACGCCCTAGGGCAGCTACGAAAAATTAACAAAAACTGTGTTTAATATTTAGAATGTTTGTATCGTTTCTACAGGGTAATAAAATACTAGACTTAGACATATTTTTTACCATCTACGAGTGACTTTTAAATAAGTTTTTTTCCTTAAACACTCAATATTGAAGTTACCTGGACCATATTTCCAAACTAAAATCTATAACAGCGCGAAAAAGTTGAGACTTTGGGAACTGGGAGGACAACTGTTGTTTCCAGATTTATTATTATTAAGTTTGATATTGATGATGGATTGTTGACTCTCTAGAGGTATCGACTCGACCTTACTCTATCCAGGTTAAGCAACACAGCGCCTACAATTTAAAATTCATTACCATCAAAAATGCGAATTTTCGAAAATGTATGGTAAATGTATTTTTTTTTACCTCGCACTGTCCAATATATAAACATATAAGGTGCCGAAAACCAACTTTATTGATATCGACCCGAACAGCACTCCCCGTACTGTGGCACCATGTGCATACCTGAACTGTCAAACTAGTCCGCAAAATTATAAATTTCTTTGCTTGTTTGGGTACAGTACTTCCAGTGTAATTTGGTCACTATCAGTCACAGAAACAAAAGTTGTCTGCAGTTCCCCAAAGTTAGAGACCTAAGGTCTAGTCCTGATTCCTAATTCTGGGGTTTAAATAATTGAGTTAAGACTCGGTCGTTAGGGCCAGTATCAAAATTATATGAATAAACATCTTCGAGGCGTCGATTCGAACAGGTTCGATGGGTTCGGTGGGTTCAATGGGTTCGGAGGGTTCAATTGGTTCGCGTTGAATGCGCATTGCGCCAGCCAAGAGTCAACCTGTTGTTCGGTCTCAGGTTGCCCTAATACGCTGCCTCTTTGCGATCCTTCGGCTTCCAAAATGTCCAATTGCGAAGCAAGTTTGTTCTGGATCATTTGCTTTTCAAGTTGCAGCTCTCGGCGGCTGACTTCTAGCATTCTCTGCTCTGCCTCGTATTCGGCTTGCCGCATACGCATCGCTGTGTTGTTCGAACATCTTGATGTTGCGGACGATTGGCGGAATACTAGGGTTTTATTCAAAGCGGTTCGTGAAGTCGCGTTATCGCGTCGCGTCGTTGTGGGTGCTGTGACGTTAGGCTCGAGTGGGTTTTGCGCGGCGGCGACCAAGTGCCCGTAGCGATCGAAATCGCCTCGTGAAACGGTTTCGGGCACTGGCGCGTCCCTATCTCCGCCTGCAGCCGAGCGCACGTAATGGCCGAAGCCATCTCGTCCGAGGACGGGGACATGCGCTGGCGCGGCGGCATTACGTTCGCGGGCAGCCGAGCACACGTAACGGCCTAAACCGTCTCGTCCGGGGACGGGGACATGTGCTGGCGCATCGGTATGATCGCGGGCAGCCGAGCACACGTAACCGGGAACGTGTGCTGGCGCATTTAAACGACGGTCGAGATCGGTACGCCATAACAGTGGATCGTCGACGATGGTAGTCGGGTCAACTGCACTCCGGGCAAGGTCTGCCGGAGCAGAGGGTCCAGCTAGGTTCGATTGCTGCACTGCAGCAGTGACTGTTGACGTAGTTTCGGCTTGTTCGGTAGACGGTGGTGCAGATCTTGAAGTCTCCAGTTCTAGGAGTCGTTCCTGTGCGTCCGTTCGATCGGTCTGGGATCGCGTAACAACCATTTCGATGGTGTGGTTCAGATCCGGTTCGAAGGACCAAGCGATGTTGAGGATGGTCACTCAACGGTGTCTCTACGTAGCTCGTTCGGTTAATTAAAAAAGGGTTCAGGTTCAGTGGACTGTATATTTTATAGTTAATGGTTCTAGTTACACGATTCTAAGCAAAAGATTCTAGTTAAAGGTTCAAAGTTAAACTGATTCTAAATTTAACAAGGTTCTAGGTTCGAGAATGAGCGAGGTTCGACAATGAGCGGGGTTCGAGGATGAATTCTTCCTTGCGGTTCGTGGTTCAGTTGCTAAGAAGTTCTCTCCAATTTTGCTCCAATGTTCATCCGAATGTTCGTCGGAATGTTCGTTCGGAATGTTCGTCCGAATGTTCGCTCTGAATGTTCGTTCGGGATGTTCGTCCGAATGTTCGCTCTGATTCACTTTTGCTCATTTGGGTTCCTCTGGTTCACTCTTCAACTGCTCCTACTGCTACTACTGCTCTATTGCAACTACAATGACTGAGGGTGTGTTCCGGTATATATACCCCCAGGCTTTACCGTAAAGTGAGCCGTTTGCACACGGCACCAATTCGCTCTTTTTTGTGTTCGAGATCCTCTATGAATTATACAACTTTAATTTCTCTTTCTAGAACCTGCCTATCGATTTCTCTATGAAAGAGTGCATATTAAAGCTTAGGTTGCCGCCCGTCTATATGTATATGTCCTACCACTGTAACATTCTTACTTTCCCGGTGGTAGGACATTCAGTAGCTTCGGGAGGGCCCAATCCCAGTTTATTCCTGATTGGAACCCTCCCATGCTTTCGGAGAGTACCCGACCTTCAGGACCAAGGTTAGATATGAGGCCGGGTACCTCGGGGATCACAATAAAACAAACATGGTCGTTATAGGTTATGGGGACGAGCGGCAATAAAATAAAAGGTTCACATTCCATAAAACATTACAAATAGACAAAAATCTTATGAAATAGTTACGCAATACGCTAATTCGAATCTAACAAGATTCTATTAGCGTAAAAACGAAAGCGAGCGATTCGTCCGTAACACATCCCTTGTTATCAACTACTTCCACCGAGGCGACGCTCGCTCTTTTAAAAAAATCAACAAAGAAACGCCAGTGCGCAATTGCTCATTGATTTCTCACTCACTTCACTTAAAGCTTCTTTTTTTCCACAACGGCACGGAAAGAACAAAGAATGCGGCTCGACGTGTTCATTACAATATTTAACTGTAACAGCTTTTATTCGGTTTCCGCTGTGGTGTTATTCTCTTAAGTACTCAGCAAAGACAAGTTCGCTTGGTCGAACTGGTGTAACTTGAACTTTTGAAGCGCTTGAACCTAAGAACCCATATATGAATCTCCGCGCGGACCTATGGCAAGCGTGGACCAAGTTAAGCTAGTTATACCGAGCCAACACTCCTTTACCGCCCAACACCAACTGCCGTTTATTCCAAAAACAATTATAATCCAATCATAACGCGGAACGTTCCAACTCGCAAATGGAAATGTCAACGTAATCCCGACAAACGACCTCCGACTACCGCTGTATCTGGATCGCCGGGTGTGGAATCTCGAATCTAACTCGGACACTGACAGTAATGGGGAATTCGAAGGCGACTGCTTGCATGCTGGTGGAATGCTCGGCGTTTTCGACGCTGTTGAAGAACTAGTTGTCATTTTGGAACTGTAACGTGATGAAGATATATAATATTAAGAGTCGCCAGTAGATACACTCGCGGCCCCATGTAAATGTTCTTACGTTTTATTTTTAAACGGTTTATCTAATGATAACTTGCTTTTCTGTTAGGTTCTTTTGGGTAGTATTTGCTTCAAACGCATTTTTACTCGGAAGTTTTACTTTAATCTGCCATGCCGCTAATTATAATAACAATAATTAATGCAAGCGTTACCGGTTACTCTTAATTTTTGCGGATAGTACTAGTAGCCCACTTACTGCCTATTAGGTGACCTTTCGGGGGGCCATTTGCAACGTTAAAAGATGGCGGACGTGTGATTTGTTTTAGACTTTAATTTTTGGGTAATTAGGTGTTCAAAGTTCTTTTCTGATAGTGATTTGTACTTTTTATGCCTTTGTGTCGCACAGTGATTGAAGACTTGGACTTATTTCGTGTATCTGGCATCTTTCTTCTCGTTTCAAGTGGACTCGCAGTGGTGCAGAGGTTAAAACTATCTTGACCTCTGACCTACAAATCACCGTACAACGTTGCCCCCAATCTTCCTAGAGAAGATTGGATTGTGCTTTATTGCTATATTGATTTATAATTATATATACTTACTTGACACTGGCGAAATCACTTCACGTGGAAACGCCATATCCCCGCGGTAGTAGCTGTTCAAGTCGCCGCGGGGGCAAAGAAAGAAGAAGAAGAAGGTGACCTTTCAGCCCTTTTGACTTATTCTTGAGAGAAGACAAGAAAATTTCTATTAGTGCGGTTGTCAATAGTGACGTCGACATTTAACACAGCGAAATGTTCGGTTCAAAAAAAAACTATCACATGGAACTTCCCATAAAGTTAGCAATCCTAATATACTACGAAAATATCAGTGACTGAAGCGAGCCAAGTTCGAAACCGCAACCTTCGTCAGAATCGCGTTTGCCAATGACACAACAATTACCAATTATGTTTTAATCATAGATTTAAATTTTGTAATCATACCGATTAATGCAAACACTTCGCAGAAACTTTCAGTTTACTCGTAAAGTACGTACCTGTAATTTAAGGACGAACGCCCTTTGAAATAACTTTAACTGTCCTAATATTTTCTGAGGATATCTTTAAGTAGCGATTGCAATATTCTTGGAATATACTAACGACTACAACTTCTCAATTTAGAATGAAGTAGGTACCGAAGTTGCTGTTTCGCCAAAAGTTGCTCGTTCTCCTACTCAAAGCGTCAGATAACTCAGATAATGATGGGTGAGGACAAATTAAAAATAATGATCTCGCCAAAGACCTTTTCATTACCGGTCCCACTTTAAATTCTGTTCATTTTGGAAAGGAAATGTTGAATTGCAACTGATTACGTGGG
The DNA here is from genome assembly GCA_949316455.1 of Acleris holmiana. Classification (NCBI taxonomy): domain Eukaryota; kingdom Metazoa; phylum Arthropoda; class Insecta; order Lepidoptera; family Tortricidae; genus Acleris; species Acleris holmiana. Next base: position 9,533,406 of record OX438769.1, read on the forward strand.
GTACGATCTATCAATAACTTTGAAACCTGTATGGTCCTTAAGGAAAAGCTTTGATATAGAACTTCAACGATAATTTCTATACCGATAAGGTAAAAATATTTTTGAACAACCTCCATTTTTTTTAGTGCGGATTCTTAGACGGCTTATGGTTTAACGAAAGTAAATGTAAATATATATTAGGTAGCCTATCTTTGATATAAATAAATGGTAACATTCCACTGAAACTTTTTACAGAATGCCATAAATCACAGAATTTTACACCATGTTTGGTGGTTTTTAGGTAAGTGGCATAAACAAACCCATTTTAAGTCTGTCCGTATATTACACCCATTTCACTCAGAGACTATTGGTACGATGTGCCTGAATTTGGTGGCTGTAGTTTGTGACCAGTACGCACTTGACTGGTTTTTAATTAAAACGTTATACGATGGAAAAGGAATTTGAAAACTAAAAAACAGAGCGCCAAAGAATTCGTGAAGAGAGTAAAGATGCTAGTAGACGGAAGAGCTATTTTATTTCGTCAGGAAATTTACTAAAATTGGAAAAAAAATATTAAACGTACAATATAAATAAATAATTAATACACGGGTGTCACTTGTAAAAATTAAAACACCATACTAAAACAAAGCGTGCCTTATCTTTAAAGTGTCACGAAGAGTAATTAATTATTGAAGTGTGACTTTCTTTCACGTAAAAATGCAGCGATGCTGAAAAACACTCCTTCCTTTCTTCTTCAAAGACATTATCTTTGGAACTGCTATAATAGAATTCTACGCTAGTGGAAACGCGAGTACCACTGTAAGAGGAAAATCATTGTGGAAAATGAAAATTAGCTGTTTATACCTAACTAAATTCATTTTTTAAATGTTTTTTACCATGATTAATAAAATGACTAAAGAGGAACTACCTATTAATAATGCAATTATTTATTGTAAACAACAAAATGGGAGCCTTTCATTTGATCAACAAAACTTTTCTCTCTCTCTCTCACTGATTAATTTCCCAAACATATCATTTGACCTAACTGCTTTTTTCAAACAGTAAACTTTGCGGCATTTATTTCAGAACCAGGATAGGTACCAGGGTAGGTTAGAACATTTTATAAAATATTTACTGTTTTGGAAATAAATCAGTTTGGTCAAATGACATGTTTGCCAAACTTACTGACAAAATCAAAAAAAACTTACAAATGAAAATTAAAACTAAAACTGAAATAAAACTATAAGCTAGGTCTAGCAATTTTTATATTTTGTAAAAAACTTAGCGCGGTTACGCTGCAGAAGTAGAACCTAAGTACGTACTCGTATGTAAATTGCAAAATATGGTGGCACATGAATACGATGTTAAATAAATACGCGGGACAATGTCACACAAATTGAAATAGGCTTATATTATGGGTACTAGACAACGTTAAACTTACTTATATAGAAGAATATATACATAGAAAACATCCAAGACTCAGGAACAAATACTCGTGCTCATAACAGAAATACTTGCCTTTACCGGGATTTGAACACAGGACCCCTAGCTTCGAAGGCAGGGTCACAACCAACTAAGCCAGCGGTTCCAAGATTCCCCCACCACTTGCTGCTTTAGTTGACAGCTACCTCCCTTGTGTGCTAACATATCCACAGTGCCAAAGATCTTTCTAAATTAGGATTGGCTGTACTCGCTAGCTTGCTACAAGCGAGGACACAATTGGAGTTAGGTAAAAGGAGTCGCCGTGGCCGAAATCGGCTGGACTGATGAAAATAATTAAAATATAAGTTTGTGTGTCCTTTGCAATAAATTGTAAAGGATTAGTCCATTTCAGTGCCTTTTTAGCAAGATGTGTAGCGCAGTCTGTGCTCAAGGTTGGGTTACCATTACTACGAAAGTAAGGGGGCGTTCATAAATTACGTGAGATGTTTAAGGGGGGGAGGGGGTCGAGTCAAATCTCATCTAATCTTACGTTGGAGAGAGGGGGGGTCTCGGCAAATATCACGCCATATTTTTTTTGATTGAAACAAAAAAAAAAACTATTTTGGTTCATTTAATCCAGATTGTACATGCATAAAATTTAATCTTAAGCGTAATCAATCGTAATACGATTAAGATCATTCGCTAATTCGTTCGAAAGAAAATAATTTCATTCATACTTCGACGTTTTTTTTCTTTCTTTTTACAATAACAATCCAACGCGTTTACGTAAGAAACCCACATTTTGAAAAATCTCACGTGAGATTGGGGGATGGGAGAGGGGGTTGAATGAAATCTCACAACATCTCACCAGGGGGGGAGGGAGGGACAGAAAATTTAAAAAAACACCTCACGTAATTTATGGACGCCCAGGCTTCAAACAAAATAATAAGAATACAAAAACAATAGCACCTATCATTAATAAGCAAACAATCGTTACAAACAATACCAATCTCTAACATTTGAAACATCTACACATACCGTATCAACCGTATAGGTATGGCTATAAGTGCTATAATAACATAAAGATAAAAGAATGGAGCAAAAGCGTAAACGCTGTGGAATCTGACACGGTTCGCATTACAAAGAAGCGTAATGTTTTAGGTGCATCTCTAGCGGCATTGTCACGCGTCAATGCATTACGAACCCGTTTTTCAACACGTGTCAAAATTACTCTATGATGTCCCATCGGTCCTTGTCCTGGCTAATGAGTGACGCGAAAGCGATAACGCCCGCGTATCGCTCGCTCGGCAAATCTGATAACTTATCACAATCGTACCAACTAACATATGCACACCATATTGTTTTACTTACGTCAAACGTGCAAACTAACGCTCACTTCGTGGTTTATCAATATGGTGAAATGTGAGCCGAATGCAAGATGTATCTAACGAATACGTGGATGACGATATATTGCTTGTGTTTGCTAGTGCTTGTGTGTGCCAATTCGGACGCTAAAGGTAAATTACGTATTTTTATTAGATTGTTATCGAAAAATCATCAATCAATCAATATCCCATGTAGTTTCTGGATTAGAGTAGTGCCACTCCTTGTCTTCCCACGGATGTCTAGGCGACTATGGAAATAAAGGCGTGTAGTACTACTGTTAGGCGATGGGCTTGCAACCTGTCACTACACTGGTAAACATCTTAGCCTGTTCGTACAAAATGTGCAATGGTTACAGAATTATCAAGAAGCCTTTTTAGAGTTTTTGGTATTTCTGTGATTTTCTAGAAATGCATCGACCAACAAGCATCAACATCAAAATTATTGAGTCCGTAACATTTTTGTGACTTCCTTTTGAAATGTGAGCGCTCCTGACACTGCGCTATTGGGGTGTATTAAGGTTAAACGTAACTACTGATTTTCATACAAACTTTTGAAGACTTACCTACACTCGTAAAGTATATAAACAATAAGTTACATATAGCCATTACAATTTGAAATTAAATAGCTATTAAACTTCAAAATTAGCCTTTGTTTTCGTTACTTATAAGCGTAAAGTTTTCTTACACATTCAGGCATAAGTGAATCCTATCAATGTTGTGCGCGTTCACTTGTTAAGTGAGATCGACGTTATGTATGTATGTAAACACTTTATTGTACTAAAAACCGAAATTCAAATACAATATTTACAGAATAGGAACGTACAAATGCTTATCCCTTTAAGGGATCTCTTCCAGCTAGCCTTTGGGGGATTGAGGAAAATAAGCAAGCAAAAAGTGGCAACGAGTAGACATGAGTACAAAACAAAGTTTACGGAAATTGTATGAACTAAATTTAAGACCTACAGTAATGAATAAAGACTAACACAGACATAAATATCTAAAAGTAACAATAATAAATACCAACATAATAATATACACATACTTATATTTATACACATAAATACTTTATATAGGTATATATTTAATAATCGAAGTTGTTCATTGACAAAACCTTATTGTAAGCCGTAACTAGGAACACCATGTTCGATAGGAACTGATGGGAAAATTGTAAGTCCGCTCAAGAGGAATGAAATCTGGCTATGGCCATAACTCCGTACGTACTGTGGTCGTTTTCATAAAATTAAACTCAGTGAGAAATTCATAAATTGCCAACATTACTTTGGAATATACGTTACCTTAAATCCTGAACAAATACTCCGTCACAAAGCCAACGGAAACGTAAACAATCAGAGACGAGTTTGAAGATAAAAACTATCGAGTAAAGGTGATATAATCTTGTTTTCGTTTTTCGCGAGACAGTTGATTGTGTGATCATACATTGATTTAGGGTAATTGTTCGATAAGTGACCACTTTAGCAGAAGGCATTCACTTACAGCTTATCAATTTTTTACGTAGACTACAAAAGTAAAAAAAATAAACCTGAAATACGCTCAAGATTATACCTACTCACGGACAAAAAAATTGCATCTACTTACCAAGAACTAAAAACAAACAATGCAGATAATGAATCCGTCAAATTAACCCACTGAATAGATCATTTAATTAACTTTTCCACACATAATAAAAGGACAACCCTTTCATACACGAAATGGCCTGAAAAGTGAGACGTATTTACAGGAATAGGTTTTTGCTATGTCCATATACGCGATCCCATATCCATAGTGCGGTAACGCGTAACGAGTATTTAGGCATATCGGGACACTGAAACATAGTGGCGTATACAGAGTTTCAAAATGTAAGGTTATATAAATTTATTTCATATAATAACTTAAATAATCTCTGCGTCCACACAACAGAAAATTACTTATTTACTTTTATATTTTACATAAGTATACAGTACGTATATATTTTACAGCACTCCTTCGCGTACCGAGCCAAACCTCTAAATTCTTAGAGAACACACAACTCAGAAATACTCAACAAGCTGAGTACTTCTAAATACTCGTGGAAGTAACCTTTGGATCTAGTCTTTTTGTGGACGCATACTCAGAAGACCCAATACGCAATTCACCTAGTACCTACCTCTCACCTCTAGTGACCGTAACTGTGGGTGGTTTGGCTAGTTATAGGACATTTACCCTGGCCCTTTAGTTCATTGACGAATTGCGGTCGTTGTGGTGGGGTAAGGAAATCGTCTTAGATCCCAAAGCCTCCAAAGCTACGTACGGCTAGGGAAAAAAGAGTTTGGAAAAAAATAGGGTGATGTTCGGTGTATATTGCTTACATTATTCAATTTTTACCCAATCGTTGCCTAAATGTAGTAGTTGCCACTTTAAAATATGTGCCAGCTATCCCTGCATTAACACATGCGGCTTAATAATTTCAACATTACTATACCCTCGTTAGTACGAAGGTATAGTAATGTTATGTATGTTGGATTTGTAGTATGATGGTGTAGTCACTATCATACTAGAAACAGGAAGATTTTTTGAATGAGATTTGTATCTAGCAGCAAGGAAATAAAGTTTGAATACCTACGTTTGCTCTATAATGCCAATTTACCAATTTACATTTTTAAACAAAGAAATATTGATTCATTTTCATTGCTACGTAATTTAAATTAAATTGCCTTAATTGTGTACATTCTAATGCTAATAATAATATATTAAGAAAACTATAACTGACTAGCCCAAATTAGGACAGTGTTTTATAAAATTCCTGCAACCCGTATATAACCTTTTGTCAAGCAACCTTAACGCGAGCACCTATTTCATAGTTAGTGACAAGGATAAAATTAATCATGATAATCTTCGCTTTTGGTTCTTATAGATACAGGTAAATACAACATTGTATTCTGTCTGATGAGTTCGTTGTTAATATCGTCCTTTATCGGCTAACTTATTAATGGTTACTGAAGCTAACTAAATATTCATACAAATATATCCGATTAAATTAAATCGCACTGCTAGATCAAAACAGCATCAACTCAAAATAAAACTGTATTTCTAAATCAACTTTAATACCAATGTGTTAGGACTTGAAACAAATCTAGCAGTTTTTTTGAGTTGATACTGTTTTGATCTAGCAGTGCGAAATGTTGAACGGCACTAAATATGTGGTTTACTTGTATTTCAAATTGTGTTTCAGAAGTATGCACAGCAGAGAACTGCATAGGCGATGAATACGAATGCATAGGTGATAGATGCCACTGCGCAGTCGGATACATATCTAGTCCTTACCAGCCATCCTGCCGTAAATGCCCAGGTAAAATATTTAAGATTTTGAAAAAGTTCGTGTTTGCATCAGGTTTTGCAAAAACTAAAGCTTGTGTCAGTCAGACATAACGCGTAACGTGGTTTTAGCGGCAGAAAGTGCTAATTAATACACAATTAACAAACGTGGACAATCAAGTTCTACTACCATACCAAATTTCTGTTCATTGCTTACGTCACCATCCTCTTCATTATCAGACCCTTATCCCATCATTCGTAGTCGGCGCAGCAAGTCTTCATCTCAGTAGTCGGTCCCTTGTGTGGCATACTTGATCACCATCATTATTATATAAGCTGAAACATATACATGGCTCTCTATGATCACCTCAATTGACGCTCTCGTGCTAACGAACCTGTGGATCCCATACCATCTCCTGTTATTGGTCAAATTTGGACTTTGGAAGCCTTGATAACATACGTAGTCATTAAGAACAACTGTCTCACAAGGGTTCCCTTAGAAAAAACATGGAAACGAAACTTAACGTTCAGATGAATTATACCTAACGCATATCCTTATCAATTGATTAATATTTTCTAAGCTTGATAATAAAAAAAACTGGCAACGATAGTAGATATATTAATTATCGCCACAATTATATCAGCAATCAGAAACTTTTATCGATTTCTTTATTGTCGTTCAATCTAGCTTAAATAAATTGCCCGTATAATCGGAACGGTCGGTGGGGTAGACTACATGATTGTATTCGTTTAAGATAGAATTAAAGATCCATGGTTCGTCTACGAATATTGGCACTTAACTTCTTCTTTTTTTATTTATTAATGGCGGTCCACCGCAATACGCCGCAGTGATTTCGCCAATGTCAATTGAGTAGAGTAAACCAGTAAACAGAATAAATCATTTTTTTTCAATCGGCCATCTTCCCTCTCTGAAGGTTACCGGAACGGCGCTTATCTTACATTCATAACAAATCGTGCTCCAAGCGAAATCCATAATACGGGACAAAAGGTAGTAAATTATTGTATTATTTATAAATTTTATAAAAGGGTTTGCTCTTGGCTAACTTTTGCCCTTGGAGGACGAAGATTTAGTCGGCGTTGAAGCTCACCCAGGACCTGCCACTGCTTGCTTTAAATAAGTTCAGATGCTACTGCATTTAACATATTTAAAGCTGTCTCGATGGCCGGTCTAACTGCTTGGTGCCGTGGCTGAAGTTAACCACGGCACGGTGAACTGTTAAAGTGGTCCATGTTCAAAAGTTACAACGAACTTTTTCCTTCTATAAAGATAGTAACGTTAACACAACTTCATCGACAAAATTTGTACCTATATACCGATAGGCATCGTGCCCGTTTCCGCTTTTAATACAAAAAAATCCTAGAACGACACTAGCGTTGACACTAACGTTGACTTAACATCTAGTAGAAAGGTGAAATATAGGTACGTAAAATAAAGTATGAAATAGTAACTCGGTTCTAGGGGCTCGTCGTTGTGCTATGGATAGATTCCTTGAAAGTATGTTCCACTTTTTAATAGTTAGAGCGCTTCCAAAACAAAAGCATAGCAGTGTTAGTAGTACAACATTCAACAACAAAGTGTGTGGTTAAAATTGTTATTTGACAAACACTTTTTCTAATAGGTAGAGTAAAAACCGATGAAGACAAGATCAAGGTGAAATGATTTTGCGATGCACCTTATCTCGGTTTTCAGCTCCCGGCGTCTGTATTTTTAAGCCGATACGACTTGCGACTATTAAAAAGTGTTCATTATGACACGGCAATTTCTAGACGTCAAATTTGCCTATCTGCCAGCGTTCAGTGGTTAGGTTATCATGCTTATGATATGATTTCCGACAAATCCGTTATCTCCTATCAAACCTCTTTCCTACTCAAAAAATGGTGGGCATTTCACTTTTTGTAACTTCGCTGACAACGAATGTATTAATTAAATGTTTTTCAAAAACAATAAACTGCCTTCCAAAACCCAAAAAATAACTCCTTTTCAGATGGTATTAGGTCAGTGAAACGTCACGCTCGCCGCAAGCAACGCCGCGGGAAAGTCATAGAGCATAACTATATTTAAACCATCAAAATGTTCTTCATCATAGTCGCTCAACTGTCTAAATCGAGATATCTTATTGCCACCCTTGAAATACGAGTAGGTACCATTGAGGAGGTGGCCATCAGTGGTCTTCATCATCAGTTTCACTTCACCAAATTATACTTTCTGCATGCAAATTCTAGACTGAAAATACCAAAATCGCTATGTGTACCTAAGTACTATAATATTTGAGGAGTTACTCGTATCTCAAATCCTCACGGATCCTCTCATCAGATACCAACTTGATGGCAATGGGACCAGCTCGGGAGAGCACTATCAACAAAAAAATGACTTTTCAAAATCGATCCTCAATTTACGGAGTAATCGCGTAACAACACACACAAAAAAAAAACTGATAACCTCCTCCATTTTTGATGTTGGTTGAAAAACGGTTGCGTTATAAATATCATCATATGGTATTAAGTCCGATCTTCGATCTATGGCATAAATCGATGTTGATCAATCTAATCCGCTACCTACTTTGGATGAGCGTTCGACCATTGGACCTAAACCAACTTGTAATATCGAAGAGTCAAACAGGCCTAACTCAGCTCCTGCACGCGCTACTATTCGTGTTCTATGAGCCCTGGTTCACCGCATTACAGGCGTTACAAATAGAGTTCAAGAACTTCGTATGAATACCTCGTAACATTGCTTGTCATTTACGAGGGGCGGCTGAAAAGTTCTAAGCCTAAGGTAGAAAAAAAAGGTTCAGATTTTTTTTACTATTTTTATTTTTCAATATAATCTCCCTCTAATTCAATGCATTTATTACATTTTTTAAATAATGCTTTTAGACCGTTAAAAAAATAAGTTTTATTTTGGCTGTCGAAATGTTCCTGTACAGCCGCCTTCATCTCTTCATCACTGCCAAATCGCTTTCCCCTTAAATCTTTCTTCAAATTGCTGAATAGAAAATAATCACTAGGGGCCAGATCTGGACTGTAAGGTGGATGATCAATTTCCTCGAAGCCAGTTTCCTTCAGAGCAAGCTTGGCAACACGAGCGGTGTGAACGGGGGCGTTGTCTTGCAAAAACAAAATGCCTTTGCTCAGTTTGCCCCTTCGTTTCTCGACTATGGCTTGTCGCACTTTTCTTAATAGCTCAGCATAATAAACTGCATTTATTGTAGAGCCTTTCGCCAAATAGTCTATTAAAAGAATGCCATCGCAATCCCAGAACACGGTGGCCATTAGCTTAGACGCCGATCTTTGAACCTTGAATTTCTTTGGCGGCCTTTCACCCTTTTCGATCCACTGCATAGATTCAGACTTCGACTCTGGATCATACTGTCTGATCCATGTTTCATCAACAGTTACTATGCGGGAACAAACTTCATCTAAACCTTCTTCACATAATTCTAAAAATGCCTGAGAAGTTTGAACACGACGTTCTCTATCGAAAGCTGTGAGCATTTTCGGCACCCAACGAGCACTTACTTTTGTCATATGCAAATGTTGATGCAAAATCTCTCCAACTCTTTCCTTACTAATACCTAAGGCTTCAGCTATTTGCCAAACCTTAATTCTCCGATCCTCTAATACTAACTTTTTGACTTTTTCAGTATTTTCTTCAGTCCCAACCGATATTGGCCTTCCTGAGCGAGGATCGTCTTCGATCGACTCCCGTCCAAGTTTAAAAAGTCGACTCCATTTTTTAACAGTGGCATGAGAAGGGCCAGATTCACCGTAAATACTAGACATTTCTTCAAAAATTATTTTCGGCGATTTGTCACTTTTTGTGAGGAACTTAATGACTGCACGGTGCTCAATTTTCGTGATATGCGTTGATAATTCACACATGATGACCTTTAGCGTCGGATATCTCGAGATGTAATAAACAAAAGACGACATTTTTTTCTTTTATTTATTAACTTTTTAAATGGTCTTTTTAGTGGCCAGTATCGCTAACGCATATGCAACCTCAACATACCTTAGGCTTAGAACTTTTCAGCCGCCCCTCGTATGAATTATGATTGTCATCTATCTTTAGTAGCGAGCCGGCGGGATCAAGTAAAGCTGGGATATCTAAGAGCTCGTAAAAGATCTCGCTTTTGAAGTAATTGCGGAACTATTGTTATAGTACAATATATTAGAATGAATATCTGACTGCAGTCGCCCATATATTGCCTTAATGGGTCGTTATATGCAAAGTCGTAATGAGCGTTCTCCACAGAATCACTAAAACGTGTCCTTATAAAACCCCAGTTGAAAAGAATAAAGTTTGTATTTCATTTTCTCTTCTTGTCTGAATTTTTATAGGTGTATTTATGTTTTGTTTTTAAGTATAATTTTTATACCAAACATAATTAGAAGTTGGGAAAAGGTAGGTAAATATAGAAACTGCAAACATAAAAACTTCTTGGTCTGGATGGGATGAGCTCATGTTGTCCTCACACGTAGAAATACTTTTGTGAACATGACCCTTCTATTCCAGAAAAATGGTTAAAGTTGTTCCTGTTTTAACCCATGAACGTATAGCATATTAAAAGAATCCTAAGACTACAAATGCGTTGCCTACCCTGAGGACTAAGATAGAATGCCTCTATGCTAGTTATTTCACCGGCTGTCCTATCCCCAAACTGGAACATAACAATGCGAACACTGTTGTTCATGCTGTTGTGCTGCATGAAATATAAGTTTCAAATTTACTTAAAATGTTTGTTTAAAAATGAACTTTAGAGACATTGCATCGTATTTCTTATATTTTTTGATTAATTATAGTTTAAATCAACAGAAGGACCCATTTAAAAATATAAAACGTACCTACATGACGACATATTTACGGCTTCCTATGCAATAAAGGGTTAAATAGCTATAGCGTGCCGGCCGTTTGTGGCATTCACCATTATACGGTATAAGTAATTATAAGTGTACCATTATTTTGGCGTCTTATAAATACTTATAATCTACACAAAGCACGCGTATAATCTGATAGTTAGAATGTGAGGTTCCTAATTAGGTAGGTAGTGTAAATCATCTCATCTATTATTGGTCACCGCCAGTAACTGGCTATTTTGCAATAATAAGTGTGAAGCAAAAGATATGCTGATATTTCTGCGATAAAAAAATAATACCTAGATCCAGAAATATTATTCGGAGTACTGTTAAACTTTATTTACCAACAGCGTGAGTGTATAAAATTTGTGGATAGTAACTAAATGTCATTATCTTAACTGGACAGTTATAAACGATTTACCGTACTTAATCCCTTAAGTTGCCCTTAATAATATTTAAAATGCGAAAGTGTTTGTTTTATTCTTATGATTAATGGATTAAACGATATCTATTGAAAATTGCTCCGTTTTTTGTCTGTTACATGACTACGGACATAGGTTACTTTTAATTCATATAATATCAAAAACAAAAAAACAAAAAGTTAAGCAAAGCTACTCGACAATAGATGGCGCTTAACCCTATAACCCGTTAGATGCCGTTGTGTAGTCAGTCAGTCACTGTCTCGTCGATACGAAAATGCTAATAGTGCAATTTTTTTTTACTAGTATAAAATGATAGGTACATTTGGCCTTATACGTAGCTGTCCACTTTTGTACCTTGAAGCTTTAATGCCTTTCACTGATTAGTGCACCAGTTAATAAAGCTCGTAAGTGTACAGAAATACTTATAAACCCAAAAGGTTTTTAAAAAAAGTGTTTTCTAAAAATGCTCGAAAGAGCGTTATGCAATTATGTTTTGATACGGTGAAGAAACGGCTAACAATAACTTCATTAAATCTGAGTAATGTTATTTCAGGACCGGGCGAAAGATGTGGCCCAGGGCCTTGCTGCAATCCTTACGGCAATGGGACCCTCCAGTGCTGGCAGGGGGTCTGCCAACCTTGCTACGACCCTCGCGGGAAATGGGTCTGTCGGTGAGTATAAACATTTAAACTGACGCTATCTATCACACACTTTCGCGCCACTACCTAATTTTACATCTACGCAATCGACCATCGTAATTATAAAAAGGTGTTCTGAAAAAATCATGCTTGCTGTGGTTTGTCCAAGAAGTAAACTATTTTTTAACAAGACAAATAAAACAATAAAAAGTAACGAAATAACTTTCAAACTTATTCAAACAAATGTAGCATTTGCATTCAGATAGTATCATTGTGGAAGTGGAACTGATGGTGAAGACCACAGATGGCCATCGGAACTCCTCAACGGTACCTATTTCAAGGGCGATCAGATATCTCGATTAAGATAGTTGAGCGACTACAACGAACAATATTTACTTGTTGAAATATGACTGTGACTTTCCGGCGGCGTCGCTTGTGGCGCGCTTGAAACTTAAAGTTTCATATCAACTAGTAAGTGGGACTACGGAACAGCGTATTATGATCACTAAAAAGTATAAAATAAAATAAATGTTTATAAAACATAAAACCGCCTTCAAAAGCGCAAAAAATAACTTCTTTTCAAATTGTAGGTACCTATGTACCTAATAGGTTAGTCCAACTGAAGTCGGCGACCACAATATTTTCACCAAAATGCCGGTTTCAGTGGGATTAACCTATTAGGTTGTTGCCTACAATTTTAAAAGAACTTATTTTTTGTGTTTCTGAAGGCGGTTTTTTTATTGTTTGTTTAATAAGGGAATCTTTTATTTGCGAAATTTATACCTAACATGAAACCTAAGATGATGTCCATTATGAGAGGTCTCAGAGACACTAAAGCACTATTCGCCATTTTGCTTTTAAGTTACTTATCTTAAGACCAATATCTTTTATATTGACGCGAGAATAGAAACATACTACAATATTTTTCCGCAAATCATAATAACAGTTCCTAGCTAAAGTAATAAAATAAACTAATAATAATCTCTCGTTCCAGAGACGCTCTAGATCAAATTTTGCTGATATCCATAACGCAAGTTGTCATGGCGACAGCTCTAGTCCTTGGCATTATTGCCACGTTTGTGCTGCTGTATAAACTGTGTGCTGCGACCACTTTAAGGTAGGTAGAGCTCGTTTAAGTTAAAATGACTAGCCCCTCCACCGCAATGTACGTGCCTATAAATTATGGAAGGAGTGGCACGTAATTTTAACTTTTACGAACTCAATTGCTTGGTAAAATCAATAGTACCCATTCGTTTGTACTTGCAGTTTTTAGAGATATTTTCTATGTTTGTAAATGTAACGAAGTCAGAACCCTACAACGAGTATGGTCTGACACGCTCTTGCCCGGTTTTTTTATCAATAAAATCCAGCAAACAGGCAGACGGCCTAATGGAAAGTGACTACCACAGCCTAAATTTAAAAAGCAAACCTAAAAAAAAGTGATACGTAGGTAACCCTTCACCTCTAGTGCCCGCCAGAGTGCCCTCTAAGGTTTTCCCTTGTAACAAGTAATAAAGGATTAATATTAAAGGATTTATGTAATGTTTCTAGGCCCTTGGGCTCCAGCAGTAGAAGCCGCTTGTCCGTCGGAAGCCTACAAGTTTATGTTGATGAAAGATTGAGAGATGCTCCTCCGAGGTAAAGCAAACAAGGAACTTTATTCCTAAGAATTACATTTGTGCAAAGGCGGCAGTGGTGGCGACGAGCGGCTTACGGCAGTATAAAATGCATAGAGAATTATTGAATGAATGATTTCTATGCATTCATTTCCGCCACCACAGCCACTGCCACGCATGGCGACCGTCCGTAAATATTATACCCGTGTTCTACAGTGAGTGGACACCGGTCTCAGTCTTACCTTGCTTGACTGCGAACGTTAAAATTCATACAAGTACTTTTATTGTAAATGAGTTAGCATAGCGGCCGCAATGAGTATAGTTGTGAAGAGTTGAGTGGACGGGTCATACACACTCTTAAAAACGAAAGGTTTTCTCTCCTGTGGTCAATAGTTAAATAGCTTGTGTGCATATAAGTTGTGTTTTTATACGATAGGTTTAAAGCAGTCCTGACGGCGTTTTTGCGGAAATGTGCTTAGCCAGAAAATTAGCCCTTAAAAACCATAGCTTTCGGTGTGTCCACAGGAAAGACAGTAACCTAAATCTGTGTATGGCTCGGACTACGTACGGAATCCGTTCAATCATACAGTGCTAAGTTCTCCGTCTTCCTAGACTAAAGAAAAGGATTAAGACTACTAGATTCCTGGTTAATAGTACCAACCTAAGTTTTATTATCTTTAAATGCAGATTTTCCCTTTTCATGGATTGAAGCTTTCGTTCCTAAGACCATCTATGTCCAATGAAATTTATTTAAAAAATGGGTTTTTTACTGGTTTAGGTACACCAGGACCGCTCCAGCGGGGTCAACAGTGTACCCAGCAGTTTCATTTGTGAACGCAGGATTTGTAAGCTTTTTTCACTTATTTACACTCAGTGTTGCCATAGTTCAATATAAAATGGTTCATGGTTCGGTTGGGCCGTTCAGGAGTGGGCCCACCTTTTAGACTTGAAATCATAACGCCTTTAAAAGGAAGCCCCGCTTGTAGCTACACCGCCGCATAAGGGAGAGACCACACCGGAGCTTAACGGTGTGTAAATTACGGTCCGTTAAAATTGACGCCATGTAATTAGTATGACCCATTCTTTTGTTTACGCAACGACACCCTATTTTACGCGTTGGTGTGGTCGCTCCCTAAATTGATTTAAAAGTACTCACTCATTCGTCGTCGGTAAGATTCAAAAATCGAACCCCTCTTTGAAAGTAGAGGTTGTAATCAAATCAGACCGACGTTTTTTTTTCACTTATTAAGGAAAACAAACATTCACATCAATAAATTATACTAAAGTGTTTGACAATAATATGTTAGTATGTATATGTGTGACCAACATCGTTTACCACAAATTAACCTTTTTTTAGTTTGAAATTTAAAAGTCATGCTATTCCTGGGCCCTCAGGCAGCATAATCTTTTATTAAAATAAACCAACATTTTTTTTACAGATTCACGACAGCAGTGTACCCCCTCCACCTTACAGCCCACAGGGAAAAGACGACGACACTCCTATCACCCAGTTGCATATATGAGAAATAAAGACCTATAATTAGATCATTTAATTAAGTACAAATAACAAAATGTTTCCGTCCAGTGTTAATAATTATACTTCATAATATTTTTCATGGATGCTATCGAACCCTTGTAATGTTTAATTGTATACTCAGTAGTTAGATATGCATACATAAAGGACAAACATTTCAATAAAGCAAAAAAGCCCGAAGATCTTGGGTTGGATTTTAACCTACATCTCCTCGGAAATAAAATGAAAAATACCGTTATCATAACGCAATATTTCGTTAGTCTTAAAAAAGTTGTTTCGTAAAATATATCGTCAAATATTTTTCATTACGTTATGCTACATCATAACGAAATCCACGTCGTAAGAAAACAGTAACGTTATAATAACGTTTTGAATTGCGCGCTGCTGCCAGTTTGTACTTTCAATGCCCTAAATCAAAGAATAGTGCCACTGGCCACTCTTAGGCCCAATTCGACCAAAGTTTTATACCGGGGTAAACGCTTACTCTAAGATTAGTAATGTCAAAAATGACAGTTTTCTATGGCATTTTGACATTACTAATCTCAGAGTAAGCGTTACCCCCATGTAAAAAGTTTGGTCGAATCGGGGCTTAGGGTCGTATTCCACTTGTCCAAGATTAATGTCCAATGTGCATTGCGTCTCAAATTTTTTTAAGCAAAATCTGAGACACATTGGACAAAGATCTTGGACAAGAGGAATATCTGATGCATGTATGATGCATGTTATATTGGCGGCAATGCCACCGCAGTATCGTATGAACTAAGGAAATAAGTGCAGTAAAACTTAGTAAACGAGGAGACGTACGTATAACGTTTATATGGTTATATAAAATAATTATATATTTATTAATAATATAGATATGGATTTTGTATCGTTATGAACTTATGATGAATACCGCTGTGGATATAACGTTATAGCACGAGAATAAAGATACCGAGTGTGGCCTGTAATAGGAGCAATAAATTGAGGGATCGTTTCCACACCAACGTAACAACATTTATTCTACAACTTTTGAAAATAACTTATTGTTAACCAAATATTAATGAATTTAGATTTTCCAAGCGTGCAATGTATTGCGAAAACTACGAAGTTTGTGGGCTGACAGTAGATGTCAACTAGACTATTGGATGGAGTACATTGAAAATCCTATTTAGTTTGTTCGAAAAAACCCTAATAATAAATTAAATATTTTTTTAAAGTTGTAGAACAAATGTTGCTACGTTTATAGAGTAAAAACGATCTCTCAATTTATTGCTCCTATTACAGGCCACACCCGGTATAATTAAAACGTTATCAAAAAAATGGGCTATTTGAGGATCTGCACGTTCTTAAGGCAGATCTCGAATTAGATTCCCACTGCTTAATAAAATAATACTAGGAAGGACGTTTATTTGCGATATCCCTTTTTATTATGAAACCTTCAAGCATGGACTAATAAGAGATTCTACGCATCCTTCAACGTGTAGCAATACAGGGTTGACCTTAAATACCGTATAAGGCCCTCTAGCGACGAAGGGATCACAATATACCTACAATATTTAACTTGCCGTAGTTAGTTCCACTTTCGGCCACGATCAGGTAGGTCGGAACTCGGAATACTGACTTCAAGAAGCTTGGTAAATAAATGGTAGATGGCGACGCTGGTATATTTTTTTTACGCACTCTACTACTGTACTTATCTTACTGCTGTTTCAAATACCTGCTCAAAACGAAAATACTTAAAGCTCTTGCATTCACCTATACAATATTATTTCATAATATACAAACATAATGACTGAAAAGAGAATATATTTTTTGAAATTTGGTACTAAATCCTGGCTATGCTAATATGAAATGGCTATGGCTGGCTATTTACATTTTGTTTAAGCACGGGTGATTTAATCTCACGTTAAAAATGAGATGGATGAATGGATTAGAACAAAGAACACGAACACTATTAAACGCGCGAGCTAAGCGATTTTCACCGCGTTGAAATATATATAGCATTTATTGAAAAATCGCACAATATATGTGTGCTATGCCATAACTGTTCACAAGCAAGCGATTTTTAACGCGGCGTAATTCTATCGAACACATGTCATCTGATAGAGCTCTATTTTGAAATCCTTTTTTGCAAATTGTTACGAATTGTGAGCAAAAGGGATAGCTAGACGAAGTTTGAATTATGGATTTCAAAGTACAGCCACTAACGCGACGCGATGAGGCGATATTAAATACAACATAGGTAATTTTCTTATAGATGAAAAGAAATGGACATAAACATAAGCAACGTTTTTGTCTCTTTCTTTTCATCCTAAAGAAAGGGGCAAAAAACATAAGCCATGGCATTCAAGGTCACTTTTATTGGCTTCAAGGCGTTATTCACCGTGCAATCTACAATGTCATAATATAAGCTTCTTGGCTTCAACTCACTATACCCTTACTTATAATCTGTGGCTTTAACAAAAAAAAAACTGAAACTAACTGTGTTTTTGCAAATACAGATTTCTTCTTAAGTTTCTTTACACAAATAAATACTGTAGAATTTCACTATTGATACTCCTGAAGTTAAGGTTAATAGCATATTATTTAGATTACACACAAAAATGGCTGACGAAGAAATAAACGGAGACACTGACGATATTCAGCACGATAAGGATAAGACCCAAAAGAAGACTGCAAAACATGACAGCGGAGTTGCAGATTTAGAAAAAGTGACGGATTATGCTGAAGAAAAAGAAATATCCTCTCAGGATATCTCTGGCGTAAGTTGATAGGTACTCTTCAGTTTTGAGGTTATGTCACGACCAAGTTTTGATTTACTACTCTATAATTGAATTTAAAATATTACATTGGTCATATTGCAGGCACTCTCATTAATCGGGGACAGAAGAAACAAGGAAACAGCTGAGCGGCTTGAAAAAGAAAAAGAGCTCCAAAAAGTGTCTGTGAAAAAGGATGACATAGAACTAATTGTAAGTGCAAATCAGCTTCGCATAGTTCAGTAGTAATACTTCTTACGTTTCACCTGATTAACGAGAGACATTACTAAATATCATGGAAAACAGTTGAAAATGTCATTAAAAGATGGAGAGGTCTGATATGTCATTAGGAGTCCCTCATCAGTCGATGAACAAACATTTGAAAACATGTCAAATCAATGCTAAGTCGTTCCATGAGTTAAAACATTTGGGTTTCCAGTAACCTTTTGGGAGGAAAAATTTTGAATTATTCTGTTTACTGTTTTACTCTACTCATTTGACATTGGCGAAATCGAGAAGAAGATTTAAAACACTTCTTTAGTTAAAAGTCTAACTATTACTGCTTAACCCGTGGAGCGCCCTATGA
This sequence comes from Acleris holmiana, assembly GCA_949316455.1. Classification (NCBI taxonomy): domain Eukaryota; kingdom Metazoa; phylum Arthropoda; class Insecta; order Lepidoptera; family Tortricidae; genus Acleris; species Acleris holmiana. The sequence goes on from OX438769.1 coordinate 9,551,898, forward strand.
ACACCGCATGTTCATAAAGATATTTGAATTTGGAAATCATGGTTAGAATGTAGATTGATATTGTAATACACATATACAGGGTAATTTTTTAATAGGTGCACAGATTTTAATATTTGCTCTGCTATTGTTAATCAATAACACATGTGTGTTATTTTTACTCTAGCTTAAAAAATATTAGAGATATAGCCGATCCAATGATTCCACTAACTTAACAATATTCATGGACCCTCTAATGCAGGGGTGTGAGGAGAGGGGAGTGTTGTTAAGTAAGTTAATAAATGAAATTTCAAATTTAGAATATCAGTAGGAGAGGGGCTTGTTGTCTGATAAGCTGAACATGAAATTTCAAATTTTGAATGTCAATATAGTGTATCGCATACATACAGCTTGACAACCCATGTCATCATTTTCTAGTGAGACTTTGTCTCCACACAAGAAGGTAAAAAGAGAGATAATTTGCAACAAAAAGAAATTTTTTTTGAACTCGTTTTATTGTCGTAATATATTATATTAACGATACAAAATCATATGTTAAAATTTGTGCACTGATAAAAAACTACCCAGTATATGCCATGGGGCGTCATGGGTAAATGTTTTCTACCCTCGCACATATAATAAGAGGTTAAGGTAAAAGTAATCTGAAATCTAAGTTACAAATATCTTTTCCAAAATATGGTAAAGTTTTTGTATATTCCTGGTACCTATATGAAACTAATATTCTAATGTTGAATTAAATATTTGTTGAACAATCCATTGGCTTGATTGCAACAAGACTGTTTATCTAGGATGATCCCTGTGGCAGCTATATTTTGTAATTTCAATCACTTGCTACACTCGCAAGCAAGATATGTAAAAATAGGTGATTAAGTATTTAAATACTAGAACAGCGTCAACAGATTTGAAGTATGTGTAAAGTAAAAAAATACCACCATTGTTGGGTGGTTACTTGTAATCCCAACTATGATAGATTTATAATGCAATAAATAATATACTAGGGATGTTTGGTAGAAAAAAATGTGCTGCGCCAACCCCACACGATTGGGATAAGGGCAAGATGATGATGGTGCAATAAATAGTTCGAATTCAAATTGTTGAAAGATCACTTTCTAATTTTCAGGTAAAAGAAATGGAAATATCTCGAACACTGGCAGAAAGAACTTTACGGGAGCACAGAGGTGATGTGGTGGCGGCTTTAACAACACTCACCAACTAGCCAAAGCAAGATGGGAAATGTCCACTAGAAACGAAAATAGTCATTTTATAATATTCAATAATCATTATTGAGGATAATTAGACTTTTCTATCTTGCAGTTTGCCTTTTTATTTTAACTGTCCTAGATGGAAATAGTCATAATCAATTGGAAGTAATGAAGTATTAGAAAAAGATAAGTGGTCATAAAAAATTGTTACACAGTAACTATGAGACGAATTACCTATATTCTTACTGCTTGCTGCCTACTTGTATCATGTTTAGGTATAATAACTAGGACTACTGGATAAATCTGTTAAATCCCGGACACTTTTCTCTGAAATCAATCTTATACAAGCTACACAAATACACATGTAATTCAAGTTATACTATACATTACAATACCCTAACAGAGTAAGCTAAAGATAGTTTCTTATGTAATATGCAATAAATAAATAAAACTTGACTGGAACTACCTGCCCCCTATTCCTAAAACTTAACAAAATTGACCACTTTCTCTGCCGGAATTATAGATATAGTATATACAAGTAGTTATAGATATAACATCGAGCGACCAGGGGCCCATTTAATAAAAGCTTTTAATACAAGTGGAAGTCTCTTTTTAATACATACCGATGAAAAGAGACTTCCACTTGTATTATAAGTTACAAGCTTTTATGAAGTGGGCCCCTGGGGTAAGAGAAAGATATAATGTCATCAAAATGTACATTTATTATAGCACACAATTTGACCGGATTACATTTGGCACACTTGTTGCTTACAGTTTGAAGTGTGCCTATGATCTGACTATGAAAAAATGCCCGGTTGGTGATAGAGACAAAACATGGAAATCTTCCTTTTCCTCTTACAGGAATCACAATAGGGCTATCTTTATCTGTCAAAGCGTGTCAGGCCCATGGCCGGAATCCTGACAATTTTGACAAGTTATTGTATTTACACCTGTAAGTGATTGTTGTAAGTTTTGAAACAGCTATATGCAAGACTGAGATACAGATATTTACCACTCACTCTTACCCATAGTTGCGCCTCAAAACTTACAGGAATAACTTCCAAGTGTAATGCCGGCCTTAAGGGGGCTGGGGCTCATTTCACTAAAACCTTACGTATATTGTCACTTGTCAGAACAGAAAGGGACTGCCGCTCCTAATACAAGTTACAAGGTTTTGTAAATCGGGAGCACGAATCGCACTTATTCTACTAAACATGATAATAAGTTTATGAAGAGGAAATTAAATTACTTCATTATTAAATCATCATTCATCAATATTATCTTCGTTTTAAATGTACTGTTCCGTGTTCTGTTTATTTTTTGGTGTTCAATAAAGAGTAATTTTGTATTGTATCGTATTATTTTTGTAACAGCAGTATAATCGGATTTCCTAAACTATTATTTAATATTGCGTGCAAATGACCGCTTTAGATCCATATATTATGTCTATGCCTGCCGTCGCGATATGTAAGAAATCTATCTAGTCTATGCTCATCGTAAAGGTGTGCTTGCGCTTTTGTCGTTTGACTTTTGTTTTTATTTATTTATTTTATGACCTATGTCTATTTAAATTACGCAGTGTTTTGTAATTTTCATTTATCTTGAATGTGTTAAGTGCTTGGAATCGGCAGCAAACTGCTGGACACACGGATACGTGAGTAGAGCTTACATATTTTTTGAATGTCATATGCAGATTTTGTTACGAATTTCGTCCTTGACGTATGGTTTTGGTTACAGTACTGTCGTCAAGTATTGTTTCTAATAAGTTTTTACGTCTTACCTTGTAAGTAGTTCGATAGGGATTTTTTCCGAACTCGCCATGCCAAGGTTGATATAAATCGGTCCTCAGTGCTTACGATTACTGATTTGGAATGATAACTTATTTCTCGTGGGAGTTTACTGTACTCTTTTTGTATTACATATTTGATATCTGGTCTATTTTAGCTGGAAATCAGAGAGTTCAGCTTTGACATTCGACTATTTTAATCTTTGTCACTAACAAAGTCATAACCTCCACTGCAAGCCAGTATATAGCTTTGCGTTGTAGGCCTATTCCTTTAACTTTATCAAAATGTCGTATCATTTGTTCATCTTCTCTGCAGTATCTAGTTTATAGGGGTAATTATTATCTTTTCTTTAAAAAGTCCCTATAGAATAATTCTTCCACAATTTATTTGGTTCTACAATAAGGATGTCGATGGTAGTACAGATTAATCACTTTGTTACACTAAGTAATATTGGATGTCTCCAAAATACTCGGAAAATTAAAAACTCCTATATGATTTTTAAGTTACTGAAAACCATGAAGTTTGTTATAAACTGATTAAAAAGAAACAAGTTCTCAATTCATTCAACTTGTGATGCGACAGGACCAATCAGTGCAGTATTTTCATTAAGGGATTGTTTTCAACACTTCCTCAAAGATAGCTAATTTGAACTTACCCATAAGATTTAGTAGTTCCAAGTCTAGTAATTGATGTTAAATGCCCACATATCTTTCAGCTTTGTCATAATGAAAGCCAAAGAATAAGGTAGAAGTCCATTCTTTTAGTATCTGAATGTGTGCATTTGCTACTTTAGTGTTAATGTGCATTCCAAGGTTAGTTTGATATTCAAATAAACTTGTAACACACGGACAATAATTAGTACTATGCTTGAGCTGATGTAAAACTGAAATTGTGTAGTCGCATATAAATCTCTTAGTGAATTGTAAATATGATATGAATAATAAAATTGATAAGTGTCAAATTGGCAAATTGTCCCAATCTAATATTAGAGTTGATCAGCAATAATCAACTGGTCACTTAGCAATAAAATTTGTAAAACAAAAGATACCTAGATTTGCAGAGAAACCTGATAAGTTTTCAATTTTTTTAAACAAAACTTAATTGATTGCTTTGTGTAACAAAATTTACCCATAAATAGTTTGTATGACTAACTTTCATTGCGCAAAGGACACAATCATGATTTTGTTTTCATTAAGCCTTTAGCTACCTAAGGTAAAAGCACCAATGTTCGACACTTTTAGCTGACATGCACCAGTAATCGACAGAAGCTTTTAATTCAAAGATCATAGGGTTAAAATTGATTGTTGCAAAAAAAAAAACCCATATCTTCTTTGAATAAGAGTCTGTGTTGAACATTGGTCCTTTGTCCAGTACTGGTGTCTTACTTTATGTAAATTTTTACATCCCCTCTACATTAACAACCTTTGCACAGTGTGTTGGCATTCAGGAACTTGCATAGGTTTTATTACAAGTAACCTACAAGTTAATATCATATTATATTTTGTAACACGGACAAGATAGTAGTTTCACATAATATAACATAAAATAATACAGATGTTAACCCAAATAATCATAACCAACAAACAATAGGTATAGACCCATTTTCAGGTAAAAGAGGAATGAACAATGACACTGTTATTTAGTTATTTATTTAAATAAAAACGGTGTCAAAGGCACTGCTTAAATTACCCATCTGGCTTAAAGTGTCATTGAATATGAATAAATCCATGATGAAATTTTTATAGGAAACTTCAACAAGGTCTGTCAACTTGTTGGTCTGTTACAGGTTTGATTCCCAGGTTTATTTAACATATCCTGATTGCTTTGTAAGTGGGAACAGCAAAGTACACCGGAAAATTTCCTTTTCAATGTCAAGAAACACCTTAAAAAAATTGCTTTTTTGATTGTTTTTAGCTATTTCATATTTATTAAGACCAAAATGTATTTTGCACATGTGTTTGATGATACCTCATACTTACTTATTGATATTGCTAATGTTTTCATATGAAATAGTATACTACTATAATTCTGTACTAAGTGACCTGTTTTCATTGCTCTTGATCTGTGGATTGTGCATCAAGGGTGGTAACAAAAGAGTTACAACCGAGAGTCTATTCAAACCCCAAATCGTAGGCTGGAGGTTTTAATGACTTAACGTTTGTCATTCCAGTACCGCCCTAGTAATATACAATGCTTTCCATCACATGACATATGCGAGGAAATAAAAAAATTATAATGTTGAATAATATTAGCATCACATACCTATATCATCAGTTTATCACTTATGTATAGAAACCATACATAAAGTAAATGCTTTGTTCAGGTCCCTGATTCCGGAGTTAATCAAGATTAATGTTATAGTATAGGATCTGAGTACACAACAACCTTCAACAAACTGGTTAATGGATGAAAAGTATTTTATATTCAATTAAATATGTTAAATATTATATTGCAAGTGGGTTGAATTAAAAGAAATAGTCCTGAATATGATTAACTAAAAATATTTTGTTTTTCAGTATCTCTGTTTTGGTTAATTTAAACAAATAACAAATGACATACCAATCAAAAGTATGAAGCCTATAGAATATGCAAACGTAATTTGTCAATTTTTTCCCGTCATAACTTTTGGGTGGGCAGGTAAATCAATATTAGTAATTTGCACTGGTCTGGTTAATGAATAAACTTTCTGTCAAAATAAAGATTACATTGTTATTTACAAAACATGGAAATATTTTAAAATCACGTAATATATATAATTAGCAGGTATACTTAAAAAAAACCTCCACTGAATCTTTGTAATAACCCCATTTGCAATATATTTAATAATTTGCAATATAAAAATACTTTTCATCCATTATTAGTTTTTTACCATGTAATGTTCCTTATTTTCAAGTATAGTTTAATTTAATTTATTTTTAAATAAATAAATAATAATTGAATTGCCTGCTAAAGTTTTTTGCAGAACTTCTCTACAGTGATGGTCTTGTGCAAAGCGCTAGTAGATTCATTCCATAGGTATTACACCGACGCTCAAAAGAGCTCTGATGTGGCCAATTTACTAAATAAATTATTTTATTCCATTTCACTTAGCTCATAACAAAATGCAGCAAAAACTCTGAATAAGTCACCAGATTTCCCTTATTATTTTTAATTCAATAAAATATGTTGCCACTTACCTATGCGCTATTAGGTAGGTATATCATTTTTAAGAAAACTTGAATATAAGGTTTGCACGGCGAACTAGTTTATACGAGGGCTCTTTGATAAGCAGGTACCCGTGTTTAGACATTGTTTTGTACATAATGTATTTATTTTTCTAGGTTCATAATCGAATACACTCAATAAGCCAAGCCGTCTAAAAAATTTGACTACTCAGTCTTTCAAATCCTCGTCGAAATAGGCCTCGGTGGCGGCAATGACCTCTTTATTTTGCGCAAATCTCTTTCAACTGAGCTATTTTTTTGGATTTAGGTATGAAATATCGGATGGAGCCAAATCTGGGGAATAAAGGGGAACATATTTTTCCTTCTAAAAACAAGAAACAATATAGGTATTACACACAACCCGGGTCCTGTTCTTTCTTAAAAAAAAACATTATTTTTGTAGTAATAAATACAAGATTTTATGGTTTTTCTTTAACCTAATAAACATAGGTATTACCTATTAAGAGTTCAAGCTAGGTAAGTATGTAAGTATATGGAATAAAGCTTTTGGCCGCGAGTAATTCCCCGTGGATGTCTTTCATCTACTTCCTCGGGGACTGTTATAATTTTATGGGATAAAAAGAGTTCTATGTCCGTCTCCGGGCTATCGCTCTATAAGTTTCTTATCGATCAGTTAAGGCGTTCAATCGTGAAATGGTTACAAATAAAAATATATCTAATATTAGTATGAGTATTTATAGATATAAGTAGGTATGTTTATGATAAAAATAATTATGATGTGCCTACCTATACATAAAATTGGGGTCAGTCGATTGACTCCGGCTTAGTAACCTACATAAAAGTACCCACCTAAGCCGTTTTGATATGAATTGCTATTTGAATTCTTTTTTACAAAACAAGATTTTACTCTTATCAACTAGGCATTTAATTTAGTCTTCAAAGGAAACGTAATATCCTAATTCAATTATTATTAAAACAGCAAACATATCCAAAAGCGGAAATATATCTCGTTTGTAAATCTTCTTTAGTAAGTACTTACACGTGTGTTACGAGTAATGTAGTGCACTAGTGCCCATAGAAATAAGTAAACGGTATTTTTTGCTGGTTTCCACAGCAATAGCATGAAAATAACTGAAACCCACAATTTTTGTGAATAACCTAACGTTGGCTTTTGTAAATTTTGTAATAGGTATTTTTAATTAGCACTGTCTTACTTACATGTAATGTAACCATACAAATCTACTTACTACAAAGGCAACAAGAGGGTCTCTACGGGAACTTCCAGCGTTATTGAATTAGAGATTTGATTTCGGACGGGACTTTGTCGTCCTCCCACATCCAGTGTTAAATTCGTATCTAATGTAAAGAATGTGGTTGTTTTCTTACTCGTACTCTACGAGGGTCGTCTGGAAAGTTTCTGGCCTGACATAGAAAATCTATTTTGTTGGTAAGATTGTTATCTATTTTTCTAAATAATATTGTAAGCTTAAGCGTTTCTCCCAGCGATATTCCCATTATTTTAAGCCGTTCATTCATATAGCAGTTGGCCTCTTGCTCTGCAAAATTACATAACATAATTAAATAACATCTTTGTTACATTCAAATCTCTGTCAGCCTAGCCAAATGTTGAGTCTGGGAAACAGGAAGAAGTCACTAGGAGCTAGATCTGGCGTATAAGCTGGATGATCAACTAGTTCGAATCGCAATTCCCTAATTTTCGCCATTGCAGTGTTTGACTTATGAGATGTTGCGTTGTCTTGATGGAAAAGCACTTACTTTTTGAAAATGCGGAAGTTTTTCGGCAGTTGCTGTTTGCAGCTTGTCAAGTAAAGATGTATTTATACATCTTTACTTGACAAGCTGCAAACGTAACAGGAGCGAGCATATTTATAAATATGCTCGCTCCTGTTACGGTTATTCCTTTTTCAAGATGATCGACGAATATGACTCTGCGACTATCCCAAAATATAGTCGCTATCGCCTTTTCGGCTGAAACGAAACTGTCGTCGCCTTCTTTGGAGCTGGCTCATTCTTTGCGGTCCACTGTTTTGACTGTCCTTTTGTTTCAGGCGTAAAGTTTCGAATCCAATTTTCATCAACAGTTATCAAATGACGTAAAAAATCCGACTGGTTTCGCTTCAATCGCTCTAAAAATCCTATGGAACAACTAATTTGAACTTGCTTTTGGTCCAAACGCTATCGCATGTCCAATTTCGTAGTCAATATGTGACATACTCGTTGTTGCGATGTGACAACAGCTTTAGCTACTTCCCTGTAGTCGTAGCCAAGAGGCGAATGCAGCTAACGTTTCTGATCTCTATCGACTCGATAAAAGCAGTCTATATAGCGGTCGAAGCGAAATGTCATCAGCTTACGTCAATCCTATATATAAATTTTGGCGATATTCGAAAATCGCTAAATTAGCGTTATGGATCTTGACTAGGCCCCCTGTACCCTTACCATGAGTTACTGTAGTCGCTAGCGAGTCGAATGCTCTGTCCCTCACAGTATTGTTATATACAAATGTATTGTATTGTATTTATTATTGTTATTATTATTTATTTATTACTAGCGGCCCGCCGCCAGCGGCTTCGCCCCACTGCAAATTTCTGACTTTCCCGGTGGGTTTTCAATTATTTTCGCACCTTTTAAACTTTCCCTGGACAATGACAAACATTTTAAAACCAAAATCAGCCAAATCGGCCCAGACGTTCTCGAATTTTAGCGAGACAAACGTACAGCAATTGATTTTTATATATATAGATTTAGAATTGTTATTTATTACGACATGTTGGCCTAGTTGGGAGTGACCCTGCCTCCGAAGCCAACGGTCCTGGGTTCAAATCCCGGTAAGGGTAGATATTTGTGTTATGAGCGCGAATATTTTGTTCAGTGAGTCTTGGATGTTTTCTATATATATTTAAGTATGTTTATCTTTGTCTAGTACCCACTTTGGGACTAGGTCAATTTGTGTGAGATTGTCCCCTGATATTTATTTATGTCTAATAGAGTTAGAGGCACCAGAGCACTCGACTCTCTAGCGAGTACGATCACTGTCACTCATGGTAGGTTCTGATCTTGATTCGTCGATCGCTCAGCAACATTAGCTGTACTTTTTCTATATTATCACAGTCGGCAGTCCTACACGTTCATCGTTATTTAATCTGGTACGACCGCGATTTCAGCTATCCAAAATTTTACGGTACAAAAGAATGGAGGAAATTGCAGTTAACAGTATCTATCTCAGCTTTAATCTGTATGCGCATTTTTAGGCAGATTGCCACAGGGATAAATACCAACTTATATCAGTTCTTTACCCTAATTTCACCCGACCGCGCGAAGCCAAAAGGAGAATATTAATGGTTTAACAGTCATGTATTAACGTATTTTATTTCCAGTAATTAAATTAATTGAAACTTGTCTTAAAGGTGACAAAAACAGATAAATTAGTCATCTTGCGATATAGACTTTTTTGAGAACTACCTAACCTGACCTAATTGCTATTGCTTTAATTTTATTTTATCAACATCTTATAGGTAAATACTAATTATCATAAATTAACTTTGTCGGTATTACCTATGTTCGCGTTGAACCCAGTGACTACTGGATGTATGTATCTTCATGCGGTTTTTACGAGCGAGCAACGAGCTGGCAACGCTTTTCTAGTAATTATCACTTGTTACGGGAAATCCCCTTTAAAGTTATGAATGTGAGTAATTTGTCCCTTTATTACTTGTATTGTTGAAAGAGTTCATCGAAGAAAGATAATAAACTGTGACAGAAGAAGATGTTAGCGGAATAGGCATAGATTGTTTCAAAGCAGGATTTAGCTAGAAGTGTCAATCATAAATGCTGTATAACTGAATGGCTTGGCTAATGTGTTGCATCTTCAGAACAATAGTAGCATAATTCAGAAATTTGAAATTTCGAATTAGGTCTCTATAGTAATTAATTTACTATTTTGGGTCACTATTGTTCTAAAGCTGCGATTGTGTCTTTACACCAATCAGCGCATAACATACGCTCCAATTAATTTTGTGCATTAGATAAATAAAATATTCGTAAATAGCAACTTAAAAAGATACGGCATACTCTAATCGTTACAAGCATCAAATTCGTTGATGGTCCGCTTATTTATCCGCATGATAAACAAAATGCCGAAATGGCTGTTCGCGTCGATGGTGCCAAACGATCAGTGATGTTGGTGTCTGTGATCACCTCTTATGCAGTAGTGGCGAGTGTGATCTGGCCTCACATGTTCTGGACCCCACTAAGTACATGTTAAGATTAGCAGAGCTAAGTGTGACCATTAGAGACCTTACTTTGCGTTGGTTGAAAATGTGGAGAGTTTTTGTCGTAAAGTCAATTATATTAAGGAATCATTTCAAAATTAACCATATTCGGCATCTTTTTAGGACCCCATGCCGTAAGAAATAACAACATCCATGAATAAAAAATATAGTAAAGGCCTACAGAAAGTTCTTACAGACTGGACTAAGTAATAGGTACATGCTAGCTGCGTATGCCCTATGCTGCATGGGCACTCTACTGCAGCGCACGGTCGAGCTACACACATGGGGTAAAAATTCAAATGGATATAAATACGCCCACAGTGGAATACGAGAACGTTACAAACAAGTGTGATATAATTGATTGACCCAGGCGACGTAACTTTACCATGGATGGGCTCAATAGGGCTGGTATGGGGATGAGTCTTTGGCGGCGAATCGTATGTGTAACTTTATAAAATCACATATTACTAATACTGATTAATTTATAACATGAGAAACGAAAACTTTATAACTCATTGAAGGTTCTAATTTTAATTTAATTGTGATATTCGTGGTCCACAATGTGGTTGCTATATCAGTGCTAGGCAATAGTACCTAAGCGTCTCTCCGTTTCTAGTAATAATTATCTTTGACTCTCCCTCCAGTCTTGAACAAAGGTACCTATCAAGTTCATCCCGGTTACGTATTGGGTTGCTTTTTTGTTCGGCCGCGATGCCATTAATGCCCAATTTTATTGTATGGGGCGAATTTGTAAGGTATACACTTTTGGCCACACTTCCTTCGGGGCGTTTCATAAAAAATAATAAATGTCCATTATGTGCACATTCATTTTGTATTTAAGCCACTTTAGTTATAAACCATTTTCTTTCCTTGTTCGTAGCTGTAACTATTGTTGACTGTGGGTTAAGTTACTGATTTTATACAAATGATGCGAAGATGGATTGATTCTCCATAACTGTCGTCTTTTTGTTTTGCTAGATTTTTTAAACAAAGTAAACAATGACAATGACAGTAGCAAACTCGTCAACTCGTCATATTCATTAAATCTTGGGAGTGTCGTATTATAAGGCAATAAGTTCAGGGCACGTTTCAGACAATGATGATTATGAGTGTTTTGGCGTGCGAGTTTAATTTGAGTTCGTTACTTGTGATATGAATCTAGATAACTTTACCTGGCTTAAAAGTGGCAACGTCGCAATTATAAGGGTCTGTTGCACCTAAGTTTACGTAAAATCTTTTGTTACATAAATGGCATTTTTAACTCCAAATTAACTCAGGAACACGCTTTTACAATCATACGCACGGCACGGTGTATGTCATAGAAACCGTTGCAACTAAAAACGTGTAATAGTTTATTACTCAGTTATTGTAGAGTCCATTCAGATAAAAACGAATATCATCTTAAGCTGGCACTTGTTGACTCGCTAACGGGCAATTATTAGCGTCCGTGTTAAACAATAATTCCACGCTGACGCAAAATGTTGTCTTTTAACCTTCGGTCGTTATCGGGAAGTAGAAAAATGCTTCAGAAGGTCAGATGAAAAAGGTTGTTGTATTATTTTGTGGGATACCCAATACCAATGTATATAATTTAGCAGTTATGCCAGTGAGCTATGCGATAACCTACGATCTTACTAAATGTTATAAGAAAATAATATGAATTTATATGAGCTAATTATCAAAGGCATCTTTTTTTTATTTTGTACCAAAAATATTAGAATGCAACGCTTATCAAAAAGTGACACTTCGGTCTTCTGTTATCACACCTGACTTTAATCAGCTTGGGTACGTATTCTATTGACGTTAAATTTGGCACTATACTTATAAGAGTACTGTACTGTTAGGCGATGGGCTTGCAACCTGTCACTAATACACTGGTAAACATCTTAGCCTGATTGTGCAAAAAGTGGTTACAGAATTATTTGTTGGTATTCTGTAGCTCTGCCTACCCCACTCTGGGAATATAGGCGTGACGTTATGTATGTGTATGTATGTACTTATAAGAGTTTGCTTGCTCGCATAATTGTTTTCGATAATTATTAATAAAAATATGACCAAATTAGGGGGCCAAAGTTAAAAAAACTATCTAGTCAAGTACACCTTGCGTTGCATACAAGGCAAAACCTATTAACCACTGCAAAATACCTCGCTTTGTGATACACAAATTCCTTTATGAACATCGTTTTGTCAAATTTTATGTTCCTATATTAAATTATATTATATTATATTATATTTTATTATTTTATAATTGGATGGAAATCCAATATATAATTTGGCAACAATTTCAACACTGACATGTCATGTCATGACATTACCAGAATTAACGCAATGTACAAATTAAACAGTTTTTCTCATACCGACTTACACTACAAACTGCTCTGCTAACTAAACTATAACAATTTAATTTATTCCCAGAAACCCTCTAAAGACAAGCCGATGTCCAGATTTGATTAAACATTTCCCACGAAACTTAAATATGCAAAGGGGCGGTAAAGAATAACTTTTTACTTTGCATAAATATGCGTCGTCTAAGTAAGCAGACTCGTAGTTACTTTAGCTACCACTAATACTACAATATGAAACCGGCGGTCCTGCCGCCCTATTTCACCGTCTTTATAATGAAAAGGGACAGGTGACAATTCGGTATACATTGCAAAGTTAACTCGCTGATACATACTACTAGGTTTCATATAAGCTGCGCCATGTAGGTACCTACACTGAAATGTCACCTGTCATTGTTAAGATGGTGAAAAAGGGGGCTGATCGTCCGACATTTAAGACAGTCAACTCGTTCCCTTTTTAAAGTTGTGTATGAAAAATCGACTTTATGGAAATACAGGGACGTATTAATTAAACTCATCTTGGCTGAGATGCTCGTCACAAGATACGTCAAAGTAAACGTCAATCCATAGAAAACTGTGATTCTTGACGCATCTTGAGAAGAACATCCTAGTCAAAACATACATACATACGATCATGCCTTCTTTCCCAGAGTGGGGTAGGCAGAGCTACAGAATTACCAGCAACTCTAAAAAGACTTGTTGGTATTTCTGTAACCACATTTTGCACAAACAGGCTAAGATGTTTTCTAGTGTATTAGTCAAAATTAGTTTATTAATACGGCCCTTAATCCTCATTAACTGACTCTTGAGTGCGGCCGTTAGTTTATATCTATTCAGTGTTTTGAGAGACTTTCATTTCCTTGTAAATGTCATAGCAACAAAAATGGCGCTTTAAATTGATTACAGCTTTCCTACGCCTATAAATAAACCTGTAGGGCTTCACCTAGATTAGACCTAGTAACGATAACAATTATGATTGTTTATAATTTTTGATCACGGCCTAACGATAGCGAGTTGACCTCGATAAAGTTAACTCAATCATGGATCGATTCTGGGCCTGTGGAAACGGAGCTGAGGTCGTTCTGTTTCCAACCTTGTTGCCCAGGGCTGCTGAGTTGAAGGATACTCCGGGGAGCCCTCGGAGGCCTTGAATATTTCCGCTTCAAGGACACAGAGCCCATGATAAATGAACATCCCGTTTCTAGGCCGCATCGCCTTCCATTCGAGTTGGCCTGAATACGCAATTTTCGGGGCGTAAGTAATTCGGAAGTTATTTTTATGTACGTAAGCTTTCGTGCTGAATCTTTCATTAAGATTTAACTTGGAACACCTGCGGTCGCTTAAAGATATTATTATTTCTTAAGAATAAATAAAGTTCGTTTACCTTGGATTTTAGTTCTGTGTTTTCTCTTTGTTCGGACCTTCCAATAAACGCCCTCGGATGTCTTACATGGAAGTGAAGCTAAGGTCATTTTTTGCTGATTATTTTGTGGATTCAAAATGTGGTTTTCGTATATTTGAATACATTTGACGTCGGGAGACCTAACTCAACTTGCCACCGAATTGTTTTTCGCTTAGTATGTATGTTCCATTCTAACTAGTACATAATGACTTACTGACAGACACAAAATACCACCGGCAAAAACTAGTATGCTAATATGCTTAATATTAGCATACACAATACTAGAATGGCCACTGTTAGATTACTATCGCCATGTGGTTTTAGCTTTCATAATAATTATAATGTACACATACGATTATATTTAGTAACGTAAGGTTTCATTTTTCGATTTCTTTTTTAAGTATCAAATGCGGTATATTATTATATTGGACTTGCATAGAGATTTGATAGTAGTTTTTCTCTTAACTTTTCCGATCGACGAATTATTTTCTGCAATTTCTTAGCTAGAGTACAAATTTAAATTTTCGCACTATTTAAATTAATGTTATAATCTAGCTGTTGCCCGCAAGTTCACTTAGAAGTCGTTTATCGTTATTCCCTCGTGAACTTTGTTGGAATAAAGTAACCTAAAGTACAGTCAAGGGCACAAATATGTATACACTTTAGTACCTTGCCGCTTTAATCGCTGTCACAATTTCATATGACAGCTTAAACATGACGTTAAACAGACAAGGTACTAAAGTGTATACATATTTTTGCCCTTGACTGTACCTACACTGCTTATATTTTCTTAATGTCTTTCGGCTAGCTGTCGCTGGCTCCCTCGCACTCGCATCTGACAGTATATTTGTCACTCGTGTTGCATAGAAAAACGAAGCTCGCCCATGTTAGTGCAGTGTCAAACTTTGCTAGTGCATTTTGGTTAAATTTCATTAAATTTATTTCTAAAAGATACGCAGTAGCAACCGAAAATTATTATTATATTACTAACTTGTATTTTGAAATATAGTATAAAGTATTTTGTTGGCTTGTTTATTTCCACACACTACATACACACAATTAGCTTTTTAGACAGTACGAGCGCATTCACAAGGCAGCAAGTTGAAAGTTTTCTTAGGATGTTGTTTACCGTCGCACGCAAACTAGGGACCCTCCGAAAATCAGATTTGTAGCACAGTGCTGCAACACGTGCTGAGTGGGCTCCTATTGGCGTCGGGGTGCAGCACCTCCAATGCTTATGTTCTGTCAAGTTTCTTAAGTTTTTCCAAACTTCATTCAAATCGGTTTAGCTGTTTGGGTGCGTAAGTAACAAACAAATAACGGGTTGACTATCGCGCTTATTTGATTAGTATGGAGTATGAATGCGAAAGACTGTGTGTATGATTGTTACTCTTTCACGCTGAAATCAATTTGAATGAAATTTGGAATGTAGATATAGCTTTAATTAAATACAGGAAGCCTGAAATAAGCCATGTGCTACTTTATGGCCCGACAAATATGACTGTTCCTGTGGGATGGTCGACGCGGATGAAGTCGCGGGCAGAAGCTAGTGTCGTTCGACTTACGTGTAGTAAGTAATAAATAAGGGAATAGATAGAGTAACCAATAGCAACATGATAATAAAAACCTATATGCATCGTATAACTGTATGATAAAATATTTACATAAACTGTAAACGTGTCATGCACTTGTATGCGACATGATTAGATTACATGTTATTATTATGACCACCGCATTGAAAAAGAGTCCGCTGCACCTGCTCCCCGTAAGAAAAAACATGTGTATCATTAGCATGACCCTGTGAGATGCAATTAAAAAAGTTACGGTTTATATTGGGCAACTTATGAATAGTGAGTGTTGTGTGTATGTTGACCGTTTGGAGTGAGTCGGGTCAGAATCTCGCGGTTAACTCGTCAGAGGGGCAACGACCTCGGATTGCACTGGACGGTGCATTGTCGCATCGCACCCGTACACTGATCCGACTCCAACCTCTATCTCCTTCCATACTTAGTTCTAACTAATATACCTATGATATTTAATAAACTGATAAACACATTAGCATATTTGTGCAAAATGTGGTTACAGAATTATCAAGAAGACTTTTTAGAGAGATCAAGCCTTCATTCCCACTAAGGGAATGAAGGCGTGATGTTATTTATGTATTTAATTATTAAATGTTAACCGCTATTAAAACCCATGGAGACAGAACGTGCTGTGTTGTATAACAAATTTATTGCGATAACGATAAGCATGGAGTTTAATTAAAACGTCACGTCTTTCTAGCGAGTGTAATTGTTAGGTTTTTTCTGTACAAAATGAATGTTCACCAATGCCTAGGATAGTTTAAAATTTATTTCACATGCTTAAGGTTAAAACTTTGCTTTTTCCATTGAACACATCGTGTATTTAGGTAAAGATGCGTTAAGCGCAGTGCCTTTCAATATCACAATGCCGGCGACATATAAAAAAAATGTGATCAATAATTGATTATTTTCGTATTCATAAACTGTCAGCACGCAATTGTTTAGCGCGCTTTCACAGTAATCGTTAAATTGCAATTAGCATACTAGAAAGGAGCAGTAGTTAATTTGACTATTACGAAAACTGCCTATCAACAATGAGTGAACATAAATAACTGGGTATATTATTTATATAGCCGTCGGCAATCAAGTCATTAGAGTCAGGAGGACGGCGCGGAGTTATGCGTCTCCATGGCGTGTGGGTTATTCGCTCACAACTCACGTTTCAAATCGTCGACGGAGGGAGTTATTAACCGGCTAGGTTAACTTGCCCCGCGCGCTCGAAAGGCGTAAGACGAATTTTGGTAGTACAAGCGCTTGACGAAACTTTCGACCTAAGTCAAACTACGCACTGAAATCTTATTAATATGCTTTGACGGGACAAGTTAGATCTTCGGTTAATAATTAGTTGACTGATTTTGGGGGTCGTTGTTAAATGTCTATTCCATATATTTAAATCGTAAAGGACCCCGCAGCAAACATAGGGAAAAAGTGGTTTCAGTCAAATCTCACGAAATTTTAGTATGATGTTGATTCAAATCTCCTGATTATTTTTTATAAGGGCACAACTCTCTCAGATGTATATATACTTTCAGATATAATTAAGTATATTTTTTCTATTTAAGCGACGTGTTTTCTAAACTCGATATATTGGAATGATACACACTGACATTTACTGACGTTCTGACTTCATGCAGTCACCAACTGTCAGTTATGTCCGCCTGTTTAAACCCTGTATTATTATTATTTAATATTCAATCATTTATTATCGCAAAAAGATACAAAACATTTGCTTTACACAATCGCTCCACAAAACTATGTTTATAGTTTGACTGTGGAGTCAAGTCTCAGTCTCAGTAAAATATTAAACCACAGGTATATATTGATTGATATTGAGTGTACTATTACGTAAAATAGCTAACATATTTAAAATAAATAAATTGATTATTTCTGAAAGTATACTTCTAAGAGAGTTGTGCCCTTATAAAAAAATAATCAGGAGATTTGAATCAACATCATACTAAAATTTCGTGAGATTTGACTGAAACCACTTTTTCCCTATGTTTGCTGCGGGGTCCTTTGTGCGTGGCAAATGTAAAATTTTAACTTAAAGTATCCTCATCTTTCCGCGGTTCGGGTATCGGAAACGAGCATTAGACGTTCTTCTAACTGGGAATTACTGATTTGGTTATATTTAGGCATCTAGTGACTCGGATCTCGTGTGATATCGCATGATTCATGATGATGACAAGTGGTGTTGTGCAAATCAGGTTATCGATTGGTGGTAGTGTAACAGCGTCGCGGGCCGGGCATCGACCCTCAGCACTCAGCGCACCAGTCTTATTCGCTGAACCATGTCTCCTCGCGGAACCGAGAACCCTTACTCTAAATACACCCGGCTGTTATTTGGTGTCCTTACAAAATAGTGTTAGACAAATAAAAATATCGTTTATTTAGGTAGGTAAATTATCGAGTGTGTCAGGAGTGTCTCATTTTTTTCTAGCTCACTATTGGTGCTAATGTCAGCAAAGTAGATACCCTGCAGCTAAGTTTTAATTATACTCGACCTTTAATTTCTCCTTTTCTCTGACATGATAATGATAAAGATAGAGCTAGAACTTATCATGTGGATATAGATAAATCAGCCCCTAGTGTAGTTATGTAGTCTTTAAATTACATTGTGTATTATTTTTTCACTATTATTTGCTTTTCACAAAAATGCTTCTGTAAAAATTTTTTTTCGTTAGATCTAAATTATGCACACAATCATTTTGCATAAGTTATTTCCAAAAGTACAAATGTTACATTCAGTTATTGTTTGGTTGACCTAATTAAAATGATAGATGCTTTATTGATGCTCATCGAGGCCTGTATGCGATTCAATGGCAACCTCCGTACGACAGCTGCTACCGCACTGAGGTCGCGCTCTAATCCTGCCCGGGTAATCGATTATCCGGTCATCACCACAAATGAAAATGCACTTGATTAATGTTGAGTCCCTTGAGAGTATAATTTAATAATTAAGCGTAAAATCGGCCAAGCTCGTATCGTGCAGGCATCAGTTCAGGGTTCCTAACGAACAATATTTGCATCACGCTCTCGTAAACGGCTCTAATGATTTTGAACAGATTTGCAATGTAGGGGTTTACGGGACAGAAAATTGATCTGTCAAGTGGTCATCTTCGGGAAAAATCGTTATCAACTCGAGCGGCGTTCGGTCTTCCAGGTACTGAAATATATAAAGGAAATATTTTAAACAAAATTACAAATTAAGATTGAAAACGCTGGTTAAAGATGTCTAGATAAATTGTTAACGCGCACTGTTCAGAAACATTTTAATCGAGTGTAAGTAGCTTCCTGGGCTGGAATTCTACAAGGTAATAACGATATCGTTTCTGACCGGTTTCCGTATTGTCAACGTTTTGATAACTCTTATGTCATTTACAATAATGGCGACTGTGACATAAACGATTCTTAAACGTGTCAAACACGATATCGTTTTAACGCACCTGAATAGAGGCCCTGATTAGTTAAGCTTACGTTTGAATCATTCGCTCATTCCCGATATATATGGTAAAATACCATATTCTAAATATACTAGAATTTCAAAACAAACTCAACCTTAATTGAATATTAAAATTAAGGAAATGTTCATTATTTTTACCCAATATTGCGAATCTTTTATTTTGGGAACCATGGTGTCAAGTGTAATGTGGTCTAGGATTTTAAAATTTTGGTATATCGGAATAAACAGTTGATTTATTAGCAGCCATAAACACACCTACATTTTGTAGAAGTTATTTAAAATTTTAAACATCCCGTAATTATTGTAAACGCGTTTCTATCATTTTAATATTTGCGTATTAATGGATGTGACAAAGACGGTCAGACGGACATGTGGTTTTTTTTTCGATTGGCTATGAAGCCCTAATATAACGAGAAAACTGTTTAAATGAGTTTATTGACCGACATCAAAAAAAATGAGGTTCTCAATTCTTCGGTATATTGCTTTTTTATGTATGTTCCCCGATTACATAAAGACCGCTGGACCAACTTGAGAAGTTTTTTTTGTTTGAGTAACCTACGTATACTTTTTAGTTGGACCCATTTCCAGCAAGTCAAGATCTGATGATGGAATCTTGGAGAAATTGAGGGAACTCCTCAAACATTATTGGAATTATACGTGGACGACATAACAGTATTATTATGATCACTAAAATGTATGGAATAAAATAAATATTTTCAAAATCCAAAAGATCTAGAAGATACAAATTTAAACAGAAGTCAAGTGAGACAAGATGCTAGTTATAAATTAATGACTTAAAAAATTAAAAACCGTCTTCATAAAGCAAGAAATAACTTATTTTAAAATGATAGGTCAGTCCAACTGAAGTCGGCTTTTGGTTAAAAATAGAATGGGACGCCGACTTCAGTTGGATTTTTTATAACAAGCATCTTGTGTCACTTGACTTCTGTATAAATTTATATCTTCTAAACCCTGCGAGATATCGGAGAATCTGTCATGACCCTTTTTCTCAGGAACGCGTCCTGTAGGTATCAAGTGAAGATTAACATCAAATACTTATGTCTGCGGCATCTGCAAAAAAAATCAAGCTTCTAAGTCAACGCAATCCAAAGATTTTAAGACGGCCATTTGAGCCTAATTTTCTTTTATTTAAGAAGGTATAAACCTATAGGGTACTTCCCATAGAACTAGAGTCATGAAATTTGGCAAGAAGGAAGGCAGGCAGCACAAGTAGATAAAGGAAAATATTCGAAAATCGATAATTTGTTGTTCTATTACAAAACAAAACGAAACTTTTTTACGATTACAAACTTATTTGCAGCTGGTAAACTAATCGCGACCTTTTTTATAGCATCGAGAAGGCAAACGAGCACACAGGCCACCTGATGGTAAGTGGAAACCGGGACCCATAGACATTCGCGTTCACAAGACTGCAATCCTAAGACTACAATTCGCTGCCAACCCTGAGGACTAAGATGGAATGCCTCTATGCTAGTTATTTCACCGGCTGTCTTATCCCCAAACCGGAACACAACAATGCGGACACTGCTGTTTGGCGGTAGGTTAATGGATAAGATGGTGGTAGCGATCCGGACAGACCCTGCACAAGGTCCTACCACCCGCAAATGTCTATGTATGGAGACAACTGTTTTTAACGGCAAAGTTAACGTTTGTCGCTCAATCCAATTTTACATACCTACTCATAATTTTGTACAGAACCCTGGATGCGCGAGTCCGAAGCGCACTTGACCGGCTTTTTTAGTGGGTCCCTGGGTAGTTTAGATACACAATTGGACCCCGTAGGTGGTGCTGCGATAGGGTCGGATATCGTCTGTCAAGTGCGCTAGTGTTATGTATAGATGACGACTTCGACGACACGTTAGCCTAGTTAGTAGTGACTCCGCCTTCGAAGTTAGCGGTCCCGCGTTCAAATCCCGGTTATGGCTGATTTGTGTGATGAGCGCGAATATTTGTTCCTTAGTCTTTAATGTTTTCTATGTAAGTAAGTTAACAAGCCTATAGCTTAGTTTGCGATTAGGTCAATTTGATATTTATAGATTAATATTAATTAGCAGACTCCGTTTCTGTAGAAGCAAATAGCTTGACTATTGTAGAGCTCACCGGATCAATCACTGTCGTGATATTGGCTTTGATTCTGCCCATTGACTAGACATTTTAGGTTTAAGAATTGCCAACTCAACTCATGCATGTGACAATGTATATTGATCAAGTCAGGTGCATACGTTATACGTGGCGCTCCATTCCGCAAGCATTGCTAAACCTTTATTTTGAAATTACTAGGCATTCAATGGACTTTCAACTTTCCGTCGTAACTCTTACGTATGATGCACCCATTTTGCGTGTGACCTTAGCTACTCGGGTTCTGTACACTTTAAACGACGCGAGGATGAGCAGTCAAGCGAGCGAAGCGAGTATATTAAATGGAGGGGGTCTTGGGGTCACGAAATTTACTGTGTGCTGGTTGTTCTCGACCCCGCTCGGCTGCTGAATGTGCCGCGGATGCAATGTAGGTTAACTTCGGACGCGCTCGATACCACGCTGTCGATGTCGACCTGATCTAGGTTACCTAACCTACATCAGGGAGAGATCGTGTTATGAAATGTAGCGCGTATCAACTAAATAAATTAATCCCTGGTTTCGTGAACCAAATAGCAACATCCAATTGAATTACAAACAGGAATACAATGGAAATGAAACTGGAACGCAACGGTGCTTCCTTTACGATTGAATCGTTGCGTATTACTTTTACGATTGCGATGTCAGAATTATTTTAACCAAATAAAAATTAGCTTACGTAAATATAGCTGTCAAGATATTCGTCTGTTTGATAAAATAAACATAGGTATATTAAACGTCTCTTACTAGAAGCGTTGGAACTTGCTAGATATTTTTGAAGATGATGGATAGGATATTGTTGCTGGTAACTATAAATTCTTCTGTCAAGTTCAATAGATTGATAATATATGATAAATTTCTTGATTAATTAAGTTTCTGTCAAAAACATGAGTTTCCAGACTTTTTTTATGCACAGTCGTCATCTGCATATTGAAGACTTATCAATCGTCATCAGAATTATATGTTATAACATGTATTCGACAAATTACCAATAACTCAACTGGTTCAAAATTGACATGCAAGAATTGAAGTAGACAAACATACTAGCAAACATCGTGATGTTAATTAACAGCTTGGTAAAAATTACACTGAATTGGTTTCCGTACATAGCATAGATTTATTAAAAAAAACTGGTTAGGGAAAGTAGTCGACATTCATAATGAGGACCTATATTTTCGCAAGATTGCATGCACCTTGACAACAAAATGTATGTTTTGGTACACATTTGATAACACTGACCACTGACGCGGTTATTATCTGTTCATTTACCGCTTCCACATAATTTGAAATTCTGAACAGTAAAGCATTATGTTGTGTTTAAATTGGAACTTGCTGTATTTTTTTAAATTTCACCTTTATGCTTTGCATAATGTGGTTCATAATAATGTTCAAATGGGTCTCACCATACTTGCATTCTAATGAGAGAGCCAGCCATGTGGATGGACACATGTTGCCGACCCAGAGCCAGTGAAATTTTGTGAAATCGCTTCGCCCATCTTTGATGCTCGATAAGTACTGTTGTGCAAGCCATTCTTTTAAAGGCACCTTATTTGAAATTTAAAGTCCGCGTGCAAAGTTGTCCCGCAACATTAATCTTTAACCCTTTCTATTCCATAAGCTTTCTGAAATCTAGCTCGGCGCTCGCGTGTTATGTCACATATTCTATGTGACTGTCGTACAAATTGCAACAGCCGAGGCGGTCCACTTTCGTGCAAAGTCAAATGAAAACTTATTATTCAGTCGCACACTAAAATGCCTGTTAAAAATAATGTAATCGAGCTTAAAGCTTTTAAGATACGAAACCTTTCTTCTTTACAAATAGAAATCTTCTCTAGATACTAATTTAAAAAAAAACTCCTATTTCTCCTATACTCGATTTACTTTTGTTTACATTTGCAATTTTATTTTAAATAACCATGAATCTGGTCTTAGCGATATGATTGTATAGTAATAAATAGTGAAAAACAACTCGCTACATTGTCTGCCACATAATGGCTTTTAAATTTAGAAAACAATAAGAGCTTATCGAATCGGTGAAGCTTTCTAAAGCGTTTTGTCACAAGTAGACAGAACCGTAACTTATGGTAGCGCGTGTCATCTCAAAGCATATTTAGAGCATGTGCGGCTCCACGTGAATCGTCTCAGTTATGTGCGTATGGTAGTCGTTTCGGCATACATATTAGAAACGATGGAATGCGTTCCGCCACCGTTCAGCAGGCCGAGTGCAGCTGGTTCGCTTCTGTCTCGATACGGCCAATTGTGCGCGCCGATTTCAAAACGAAAGTACCGCGCATCTAGGACGGTGAACGTATTTCTCGACGCGATCTCTTGCAATTTACCAGCCAGTACTTTGTTAGAGAACGCGGCATGGCCAGATTGCTCCTTAGATATTCATAACTTGCAACAGCTAGTTTTGCAAGTTTCTAATGCCGATTTGTTTATATCTCTTTCTCGACTCGCGTGATGCTTGTCCTCAGCGCCTGGAGCTTAAGTAATTCAGGCGCCGGGCGTCAACGTGTAGAGTTAACGCAAAGTTAATACACGCAAAAAAAATGAAGAATGGTAATATTATGTCGAAGCTAATCGTAATAATTATTAGCAGTTACATAGATTAAATTAAAGACCATAGCCGATGTTGCGTTAGCCAAATGGCCCGTGAAATCAGTGGATCGTTGGACAGCAATTTCTTAGTAGCATCTCTTGATAAAGTATCGGTTCGTGTTCGCGGAGCAGGCGGCAGGAGGCGCGGCGGTTATATCACAAGATATCGTAACTTTTGCTTACTATCTGCTCTAATAGAAAGTTACAATCCGCTCGCTTTTCCGATTCTCTTTATTACCTAGGAGTTACCTAGGAAACTATTTACACCACGATAAATTGAAACTTTCATTTGAAACTATTTCCTTTCCCGGTGTAGTTACTTATGATGCTTTGTTACTCACTTTACTATGGAGTATCGATTTACAAGAAGTCACCATTTTAAAAATATAAAAATTAAGAGTATTATACAAATAACATTAGAAGGCACAAGGCCGTGTCTCGTTGGTCTTCGCATTTATGATGAATCTATGTAATAGCTTGTGCCACTTTCTACAGAATGGCACATTTTAATAAGAATGAACTCGATTGCCTAATCTGTTCTCCACATTGTTCTCAGTTAGCGCGGGTCAGCTCGCGCTGGGCCGTGGTTTGGCTAAACGGTCCATCCAAAGTAAAGAGGCAATATGCGCATATAGAGTTCATATTACTATACAGCCTTTTAACTTTTTCTTTTGGACGACAGAACTGTGACCCACGCTTTACGTAATGTGCGTAACACAATTTATAAGCATCAGATATCGACACTTATTTAAACACTAACACAACTTTTATCTTCATAAAAATATGGTTCAATATTCAACCGCTAGCCACCACGACCCGATGAGTTAATGAATCTTTGTGATGTACGGTATTTGTGCGTTCCCTCAGCCTACTTCGTGAATGTCGTTACGTTATGAAGAAATATCGACTCTATAATTATATGCGTAGAGAATAAATTTTTAAAACATCACACGCGTGGTATATATGATAATAGACTTAAGGCCAAACTGGGCTCAATTTATTTTAAGCTCTGTTTCTTATAGATAAAGCACGAATTGAAAATATTCGTTAAATATGTTACGAAAACAAAATAGAGGATCTTTTCACCTCGAAACCTCGATTTTTTTCATACGCTTATTAGTCAATCATTACGTTTGGAAATTTGCGGCTCCTTAGACTTATTTGGCACCTATTATAATTAAATAAATAACGTTAAATGTATCCTACCTAGTTATATTGACTTCAATCCATGAAGACACGTCCTGCCACTGGAAATAGCCGTTGTATGGTTTTGTCAATGTCCGTAAAATTATAAAATGGATCGCGATTTCGTGGATTAAAAAAAGTAAATACTCCTGGGCAAAGGTTCCTATCAAATCACTGTAAGCACGTATAAAATATTGCTTTTTAACTAGTTTTTTTAATAAATAATATCTTCAAAGTAATTATGCTCTAATATTGGTTGAAAATTAATGACTGCCTAGAACTCTAATTAATCAGTCAACTCTATAATTATTATATTTATATTATAAACTCATTAAACGTTACATTGAAAATGGTAAAAGGCGAAAGTTATGTAGAGCCAATTATCGCGCGGAGACAACCGTTCGTACGCAAGAAAGCGGGTATTTGTCGCCTCTAGGTGTCACTTTTATTGTTCCTGGTTTTCTCCACTCGAAATGTTCACATATCGACATTCAGTTCCATACTAATTGGATCGCATATACAGGTTGATTCAAGTAATAACTACAACAGTTTAGTAGGGCTTATTTGTAGTAAGCGAAAACGCGAACCGGTTAAGTGTGGTTAGGGATTCCATACTGATAGTATATAACGAAGCTAATAAAATTGTAAAGAATAAATACAACACCTCAAAACGATACCAGCCTATATTTTTTTTATATAACATCCTATTATTACAGGTTGCAATTTTCATGGTAACCCAACCAAGATACGTGGAATCAACGCTGTATCGATTTTTATTATTCCTGGTTTTCTCCACGCAAATAAAGTGTTCATATCGACATTACGTTCCATTAGTTCCATACTAATTACACGGCATATACAGGTTGATTCTACTTATACCATTTTAGTCTACAGCTTATTTGTAATAAGCGAAAATACGAACCGGTTAAGTGCGAGGGAAAATCGCTCACCAAGGGTTTCATTATGCTAATTAAATTGAAAAAAAATACTACTAATACAATAATAATTACTTAGCCACGTTAAGCAACCACAAAAGTTGTTCAATACAATACTTATTTTATTGGTGCGTAGTTTTGTTTTCAATTATGCTCATTTTCGGATTTGGAGAAGGACATGACTTTTTTTGCAACAACCATGCATGCTCTCCTGAAAGGATTTAGTAACCGATCACTATGAAGAGACCTTGACATGACAGTATTAACCCTATCATCGCGCGAATTGGTTTTATTGATAAATACATACTCTTCCCGGTACAACTTGCGGCTTTAAGGCGGGGCCTCAGTTGTTTAATTACAAGAAGTTGAAATTAAATGACCCCGTTTTGCAACACATTAATGTTGTTTTCGGTCACGTATTATGGCCAGATAATTGCAGCGTATAGTTTTACTTCGCTGTTAATGTTATGATTGTAACACATAATGTAGTGACACACGCATCCGTCGGCCTGTTAAAGTAAATAATGTCAAGGTGCCTTATATTGATTTCGAGCTGGTAATGGGCACACATACACGTCTACAATTATTGTGACATTATTTAATACTTTTTAACACCTCATCTGAGTTAACACCCGAATATTATCCCATTATAATGGTGAAGTAATTTAGGATTGTTTAAAATATTATTAAGGCCATAATAAACTCATTGAGATGTTGAAGGGTTCTTCGGGGCTGTGCAGTCAGCAGCAGAAGTAGCTACCAACCGAAGAGCTCAAAATGATTTGCACACGACTATTGTCAAGAGAATACGTCGTGTCAAGTCATTCTGAGCATGTTATTCTGCTTGGCTACTTTTTATGCTGACTGTACTACATTAGCTTTTATGGTTATCTTAGGGTCAGGCTAGCTAACTGGCTTTTCAAACGTCGTTGATGAAAAAAAGATGTGGCATAAACTGTCATTATTATACAACGTGTTACAAAATAATCCGTAAAAAAGAAATTACAAAAGTGGTGTCAACCCTTATTAAATAACATCAGTTCAGTATCTTACGTATACAGTATACTATAGGGTTGACACTACTTTCGTAATTTCTTTCTTACGGATTATTTTGTAAAACGTTGTATAACCCTGCCGGGTTTAACTGCAATGGCCATCAGAATGTCTTTCGGTTAACACTAATGCAAAATCAGCTTAAATGCTTATGTTGGAGTTATTTATATTTATTAAACAATTGAGTTTACGAAAACTTCATTACAAATGAAAGCCTTACAAAACTCCCAGTAGTTTTTGACCAGCGGCTATTAAACTCACTAAGCGATTTTACAAGACTCCGGGGACCCTTATCGGATCTCGTATAGTAAGTATTATTATGTAACGTACGGAAATGCAGTGGCGCGAGAACTTTTATTTAGAAACCGCCAGAGAACCCAACAAGAATACTGCTTGCTAATGAATTGGAATTTGGCCTTTCTAAAGTTTCACTGTTAATGCATCGCCTGGTTGACCACATTCGTTTTGGCAGCTTTAACTGATACAACTTGAGATTTCCAATAGATGTTGAATTTCGACTACTTTATCTTCTATGTTGTTAATTGGTTGTACTTACTGTTACTGTGGAATTTCACTGGCATGCTATAAACAGATTGAATCAAGACTTAACGTTTGAATAAATGTAAATGACAAACAGTGGATGAGCAATTGACATGTCAGTTTATTAAAACGCACGTGTAGGTACATACCTACAATTATGATCACTTAGTTTTAACTCCATATAAATTAATCAACCTGGTTTTGATACAAATCGGTCCACTAAGCCTGTAAAATGAAACGAACATGTTTATTTTATGTGGACATGGCTTTACTGATAAACCACGTTTGTTTCAGATTGTCGGCGAAACACACGAGAGCGCTATGTACTTCTGAGTAAGTATATACTATACCTAACAAAGCCGATATTTCACGTGACCCACACACTGTTGAATCGTACCACCGGGACACAGGATGCTGTAAAGCTGGCGTGTACTTAGTGCATCGTTGCGTAAGCACAGGCACTGTAATGTTGGCTGCGTCATTGCTCAATCAGATGCATCTCGTTTCATGTTGCGTCGCGTGAGAGTCGAATTTCCCAATAGTCCGCGGTGGAGAGCAGGCGGCGCTCGCGCCGAGGCGGCGGTTTCCCAATAGAAAGTCCTCCGCTGCAGGAAGCGCAGTGGTGCAGCGCACGTGTAGCTGCGCCCGAGGGGGGCGCGTGGCCGATGCACTTTCGTGCCGGTGACGTCACACTCGGTACCTTTCGACAGCGTCACGCCGCCCGTAAGAGCTGTTATGCAATCGACGCGCTCAACTTTCCAATTTCGACAACGCGCTATTGTGTAGCGCTTTCAAATTTTACTATACCTTCGCCCGTTTGCTGGCGCTTTCTTACGTTTCTCTCCCTCTCTCTGCGCGGCTGAAAAATGCTCTGAATGCGATACGCAGGCGCAACAACCGCGATGCACTTTCACTGGAGCGTTCCGCCTTTTGTCTCACCTCTACCGATTAAAAAAACTATTATTGTATTTTAGATGTGCGTAATTTGCATACATGAATATACGTAGTTTACATTACTTTACGTTTTATAGTTGCAGTGATTAGTTCGGTCGCTGTAAATATTTTGCAGTTTTGAACAGTCAATATAAAAAGGTACTTTCACTGGAAATGCGTTACTTGTAGGGAGTTTTTGAAAGTTTGAGCTAGCTTGTAAAAGCGTGCGTGATGCCGACGTCGCTGTATTTTCACCGGCGTCGGCGCTGGGCTGCGATAGGAGCTTTCTCACAGCGCGAGAGTTGGCGAGAGTAACCAAGCCGGTACCGAAAACATAATTCGTTGCTTTAATACAAAAGCGCCACAAATCAAAATTAATCTTTGTTGCATTTAAATTCAGAAAGCTATTTACTTAAAGTTTTAAATCTAATTGTATTTGTTTCTGATATGTGGCGCTTTTGTATTAAAGCAGCGAATAATAATACACTCGGCGTCAAAAATATCGCCCCTCCTCGGAAAATAGTTTCAACCGACTTTAAACCCTATTTGATCAAGGACAACAATATGATTGTTAGGTATCAAAGGTAATAAAGTGTATTTCTTTGGAAAACTTAAAAAAAAAATTGGGTTCAAAAATTAAAGGAAATGACATTGCGGACAGTTGAAAAATGTTTATTCAAGTTTAACATTACAACCATAAATGAATAACAAAATTTTACAAAAAGTGCCTAAAATAAACTTAAAACCTAGTGTTACCCCCCCCCCCCCTTGCCCTTATCACTGCCTCCAAACGGTCTTTCATTGATCGCACCAACTTCACGATGTCCTCTTGTGGAGTGGTGCCCCATTCTTCGATGACTGCGTCCTGAAGATCTTGCAGGGCGGAATCTCGTGACCGAACCCGTCGCTTCAGCTCGTCCCAAAGGTGTTCAATCGGGATTAAGTCAGGAGTCCTGGCTGGCCACGGCAAATGCAGTGTGGGAGCGAGCGTTATCGTGCATTAATGTGAACCCAGAGCCGACGTAACCCGCTCTTCCAGGGTCTCTCAATGTATCGGCGAGCATTCATCTTTCGTCTCATCGGTAAAGAGAACCTCCCTCCATTGCTAAAACGTCGTATCGACGTGATCACGGGCAAATTGCAGGCGATCTCTGCGATGCTGTGCGGTTAACATTGGGCCAGTAGCAGCCCTGTGAGCCACGATATCCTTCTTCCGCAGTCTTCTTCTAACCGTATATACGCGATCATCTCTTTCGGATGTCTTTTGATGTAGCCCCCAGTCTCCTGTAACCGCTGCAATACTCGGCGGACAGCAGGACGGCTTAAATTGAGTTCCTGAGCGACATCACACTGCCGAACTCCTGTTTGCAGTAGTGCAACCACTTGAGCTTTTCAGCAGCAGTGGTCTCAATGTTCGAGGGTTGTTTTCTTGCTTGAGTTCCTTAGATGTATTCTCTTCGACGTCTGGATATTGAATGATTGACATTTGACCTTGTACAGGCATTTTATACCCCTGGAAACGGGCACAACTTGCGACCCTTCAAACGAGTATTTGTGCATTTTTTCGAAACGCTCTGATTCACATAATATGTTTCATTTAAATTAAACATTGTTGATTTAAAACACATTAAACGTGCTTTTAATTGATACTAATATTAATTAGGTAACATAATTTCGCTAAGGTCTAGATTAGCTTGAATCTGATTTTCGCGGGGGGGCGATTTCTTTGACGTCGAGTGTATAATACGGAAATCGATATAGAAAACCCTCTCATCGAAAATATCTAATAAGCGTTGAATTGAACCAGTTGCTGTCAATTCAGAGACTCAATTGTTACCGCCGTTTTAGATTTTCGTTCAATTGAAAAAAAAAAACTAAACTTACCGATTGTCACTTGATCTGGGCTTCTTTTCTACTGCGTTATAACTAATAACGATATCGCGTTCGAGAATCGTTTATGTATGTCACTGTCGTCATTATTGTATTATGTGTCAAAGACGATTTCGTTATTACCGTTTACAATTTCAGTCCTGAACGGCTACAATTAAGAACTGTGATGTATAATTAATTTAAGTCGTTTTGGTACCTTTTTTGTGGAATTTATGTGATGTCACTCATCCATTGTGTCTAGTTGTGGCTTAAACTTGAAAAAAAAAGTTTTGTCTAAACTACTCGTACATTTCTTTGAAATTTTAAAGGTCGTGAGGATAATAAAAAAATGGGTTTCTAAACCAACTAATGTTAATTTTAGTAAATTTTAAACTAGTTTCACAATTCTTACCACTCGTAGGTACAAGACAAGTAATTATTATTACATAACAAAGGAAATTAAAAGCATCACAAGCAATTCATAATGATGAAAAAGTCTTGTCTATAATAGGTTTAAACAATGACCAATCAATCAAACTCCCAAATGCTGTTCTTGTCCCAAATCATAAAATGAGGAAATGTTTGTTTGGTTGATCCACTTTCGTTCTTCAACTTCTTTAACGAACTCATGGAATGTGGAGTAGGTGTTAATTTAGTAGATACATTTTCTAGACTATTTTTTTATCACCAGTAATATTCTTCATTCAGATTTAAAGCTCGTTTAGAGTGACTCGTTCTAGTGATCTAGTAGAAATGTTCCATGCCTAATATGAGTGGTTTGCGGGGTTGAATCTTATTGGGGGTAAAACTTCGTGTTGTGAGTGGTACGCAAGAGGACAAACATCGGTAATCGTGGCCGATCATGTTTCTATGTAAATATGTATTGAATTTCAAGTAACAGTTAAACATTATTAACGTTATCTGGTAACCCGTGTTAAGTTGTATTGAAATCAAAACCAAAGCCTTGCCACACCTGTCCCAAGGCGCACCGCCAACACAATTGACCGTCTAATAAAGCAGATATAATCGATGCTTTACATTGAAATTAGAATTGACCCTTATTTAAAGTAAGTGCCATGGAAAGGAAAGGTCAAATCGCATTGTGAATGAGAAAGTTAATCGTGGAAAGTGGGCGCGAGCGGATCTCGTGGTACATGTGGCAGTTTCTAAAAACTATCACCGGATCGTTTTTATGCAGGCCTTATGTCATAGTTCAATTATGGTCACATGTTCGTCGCAGCTTTAATTGCAGACGTCAAAATTTACTTTATAAAGAGTATACTGAGTAAACCTCAGTTTGCTGTAGTAAAGCCACGTAGGATCCTATTCAGCATCACTAATATGCATGTTTCGAGCTCGAACTGAAAAGTTCGCGAGGCTGTCAATGTAATTAAACCGCAGGCTATGGAGCACTAATCGAGGCACAGCTAGTTAGAGCATTCATCGCGGCCTTCATTCATACATAACCGTGTTTTCAAATGAAACGCATGTGTAGTTTTAGTAATTTCGCAATTTTTAAAAGCCAGATGCATAAAGCTATTGTTGAAGACTTACTTCAAGTAGCGAGCGACGGATGCTTTTGTTACAAAAATAAATCACGTACACCACACCAGAAGACTGACCCCTTCGCCTCTTATATCCCAGACGGGCTGTATCGTATAAATAAGGGAACGTCCTGTATAAATCCTCCATACATTTAAAGATCCGCGGCATGCAACAACAACGAACATTAAAAGAGGTTGACGTTCGCTAAATTGTTCGTATTGTACAATTAAATATTAGAGTTTAATGTTCAGAATATTATTAACATTGCAGTTGAAACTTTAGAACAGATTCTGTAATACAATACAATACAATACAAATACTCTTTATTGAACACCAAAAATAAAAAATAAAAACAGAACATGGAACAGTACATTTAAATCATAGGTATACAACAGGCGGTCTTACCGCTAAATAGCGATCTCTTCCAGACAACCTTGAAATGTAACCTTAAAATGTTTAAATAAATAAATGTAGCCTCGAGTGGCCTATCGGAATTCCCCAATATTTAGTGTATACAATCCTCTTTGGGGGGAAACTATTCAATTGTAATTTATGCGACCTTTTATTTTAGGGAAAGGTACCGATACCCCTGTCAATTAAAAAATTAGGGACAGAGGAGTGTGCATGAAAGAGGGAACGTGGGGGTTTACGGCCCAGTGCCCTTGCTGCTGCGACCCAGGTCACATGCGCCCTGGTTCTGATGACGCGGAGCCGCGCCCTATATGCCACAATCGGCGGCTTTATGTGCGGCCACTCTACCAAAGCAAGCACTTTTCCGATGTCCGATAAACGGCGACATTAAGTGGCTGCATACTCGACGATATTTTAAAATTGCTACATTCTGTAGTATTTTTGTCCGCCGTTTTCTTTCTTTTTTTTTGTTGGGAAGCATGAAAAGATTTATGAAAGTTACTTTCTTAGCGTATTCTTAGAAATAAATTCACTGTGTATTCTAATCATTATTTGCTCTAGAGATAACATTGAAATGTAATGTGTATGATCGAATTGCGTGTAACTTATTTAGTGTACTGATAAAATGGTATTTGGAGTGGTGGAGTGGAGTGTTATTTATAAACCTTATTATTATTATTATAAGTTGTGTTAATTCCATGTGTCGAGTGAATCACGTCGAGTCGCAGTGCGTATTTGATCTGGATTTATTTCGCTCACAATCAACGACCACAAGCTTTGTCATCGGGCACATGCACATGTGACTAATAAAATAAATGATGTTACGCGTCCTATTTTTTTTGGGGCTATCGCATTACGCATAAAGCACAACTAGGATTAAATTATATTCATAGCAGTACATAGCAGTAGTTAGTGTGCGAAAAGCTAATACGGCTATTGAACCACATTTAACCAGAACTATAATAAATGCTAATTTGTTCAATTAATTCAACAGATCGTATAGTTTTATGCCCCGAAGATTATTAAATTCTAAACTTTGTATTTAACGGCCCTCACGTCAAGGTACTGAATTCATTGTTCAACTGTGGAACACATAAAGTTTACTTTGCTTACTCTAGGATTCTCACTAGAAGAGAAACCAGGAATAGATCTAACGTTGTGTCATTCAAAGCTCTCGTAAAATGACCTGTTCGGTTGAAGCAGTAAAATACACGAATTCAGGTTCCAAAATCGTTGCATACCTTAAACAACAAGCAAGGTTCAGTAGGTAGTGGGATGAGGACTCCAAGGCTGAAGGGCGTTTTCCCCTCGAGAGGTTAACCCTGAAGGCTCGGACCAAGGTCGGCGAGTGCCTGAGACGTCATTGTGAGGGAGACGACTCGATGACTTTGATGTACCCTCGCGGTCGCAGGCAATGCACGCGTTATGACTGTGCAACGACTCGCTATGGACGATTCGACTTAACTAATGAATAAAGGGCCGCATGTTTGTTCACCGTTTTATATCCGAGCATTGTTCAGCTCGGCGTGACAAAAACAAGAGCTAAATAATATTCAATGTCGAATGAACTTAACATGACTGTTGAAATTAACGTCCGTATTTTAATGTTATCCGATTCAGATTTGTTAGTTTTATATTGTCAAAGCTTTGCTGCTCAAGCGAATGTATTGATTTATTGCGGAATTTTTAGATGGTGTTTTGAACGTAGGGTTTGTTTTGTGTGCATGCGCTGTTTACCCTGTTTAATGTTTAGTTAACACAGTTTGTAGAGTGGCAGTTTGCCGTCATTGTACTGTACTGTACATATTAGATGCGTATGTAAGCCGACAGCGACGTGGTAAGCGAGTTTGGTCGGGTGGGGTGGCTCAAGGCTCAGCGCGGGGGCAACAACTCCTCCCTTCGTGCACTGAACCAACTCGCTGCAACTGAACTCGGTACTTTGTATCAAACCGAAAATGATTATTAATAAATTAATAGTGCATAGGTACAGTCGGCTTTATAAGTAGTAGCTCACTTTTGTATCATTCATTTCGCCTTAACGCATTTGACAAAGAAGCAAGGTTAACACGTATTGATACGCATGATTTGTCACAGCGTATCCTTGGTACTTTGTTTTAACGTTTTTAGGGTTCCGTAGTCAAACTAGGAACCCTTATAGTTTCGCCATGCCCGTCCGTCCGCAGCTGAGCAAAGAGACTCTTAGTACTAGAAAGCTGTTATTTGGCATCAATATGCATATTAGTCACGCCAACAAAGTGGTACAATAAAATAAAAAAAAACAAAGTGGTACAATTAAATTAAGAAAAAGAAGTATTTAGGATACCTCCCCTACACGTATCGTGGGGATGGATTTTTTTATTACGAGTTTGTAAAAAAAAACATTCGATTAAGTAATCCGTTTATGAAATATTAAGCTTTCAAGTGCTAATTTTTGTTAGACTCGAGTGTCCCCCCCCCCCCCCCCTAGGAGGGGAGTTTTTTCAAAGGAGGACCTACAGCCAAAACTACAATTACTAAAAATCTGAAAAAAACTTTAAATAAAAGAACATACCTATGTATAACGATTTTTAAAGGAAAACTTTGTTGACTAAGTAGACATCAATTGTTCTTGAGATACAGGCGATTAAATTGTTTACACCTAATATAATCATCTAAGACGGCACCGATTGGTTTTAAATAGAAAATTACTTTTTACTTGTTGATTTTTACGTTCGTAGTGCTCAACGGCTTCGAAACCCTACACTGAGCTTGGTCCGCAATGCTCTTGCCCGGTTTTTTTATTATTTTTGTGACCTGAGATGCAAACTGACCAATTTTTGTGTTACGATTTTGGTATTTTCCCGGTTTAGTAATACCTCTAAGTTCAAAACAATTAAACACCTTGTCTCTTCTTCTATATGGATATTTACCTATATATGTAGGTAAGGAAGGACGCGTGAACTGCGAGCCCTGTAATTTTTTAAATTGTATACAATCCCGCTTACCAATGAATAGCTGAAGAGGATCAAGTTCACATCTCTAATGATTTGTTGATCGTAAACCGTTTGAACGATCTCGCCTATTACCTATTCGGGGAGTTTACGGCTTTCGCTCTACATAACTTTCAATACGGGCGGGGGACGAAATTATGAAAATCGGTGACAGTGAAGATGGGAACGGAAAAAGGGTCGGTGGGTGTGCAGCTGTCCCGCGGGCGCCGGTTGCTCTCGGCGCTCCGCCCTCGCTAACCCCGAGCGCCCGCGCGCCTCCACGGCCGCTCCGCTCGCCGCTGCGCTGCGCTCGCCAGTCGCCCGCGAGTCGTCGAGCGCACCTCTCATCTGTCACGCCGTCGCGCGCAACCAACCGACCATGTGGTGAAGTGCAACTGTCAAACGTGATACATCTCGCTTATCGGTGATTTGTTCCGTTTTAAAACTATCGTACTCTACCGGTGAATTGTGATCTCGAAGTGGTGCTACCATTTTGGAAAATTGGATTATACGAAAGAATAATGGCCTTAGCCAGGTGAGCTATTTTGGTTGGTGGAGTCAACGCGGAACTAGATTATTTGACCATGTTCGTCGAAGGACTTCGTCTTTTCGGTTGGCATAACGTTTGGTTCTGAACATTTGCAAATAGGTACGAATATTAAACAGCATTTTGTGTCTGCGTTGTTATGTCCTAGCAGTTGATTTGTTACTTAATTGATTTAGTATTTACTAATCAGTACTTTTTCCGTAGTATGGTGTGTTGATTTGATGTGCCTACCTACCTATCATTACATTACATTACAATGGGCGAAAGTTTCTGTGCCCGCACGCGTATTTAACTTTCCTTGTTGTGTAAGCTGAACGCCAAATAGCAGTAGAGGGAGCAGCTTAGAAATCGAGTCACTTTTACAATTACCATTATCATCAGTTAATGGTAGACGTGATTAACAGTTTAATTTGTTTTTAAGTTGGTAGGTTCCTGGTGTTGACACGTTGTTATTATTTTGATATTGAATTGAGCGTGACGCTATCTCTCCCCTGCGTTCGCGTTCGCCCTCGTGCGCCTACTCGTGGTAGCGACATCGGCGTTTTCTCTTTATTCTTTAGCACCCTCATTTGTCAAGGTAGGTAACCCTAAATAGTTTACCCCACTGTTCGCCCACTTACAGCTGACGTCGATGCTGTGTTTATTTTGAAATGTCGATGTGTATGACTTTTGCATTCGCAATTGGTAGGTAATTTATACACCCATTTCTTATTTGATACTTGTTTTATCTTAATGATTATAACAATGAAAGTTTTGTGAATAATCAAAACATGTTAACTCATAAGCATTGTAGAATAGTTTAACAAAAAGTAAGGGGTCTGCGAGCAGGTAGCAGGTTTGTTCAGGCCGGAAAGCCTCTCGTGTTCGTAACTTTTTTTTATAAGGTACCTTTTGCTTAAGGTTATTTATAACCTTCTGAATTTTATACTGAATAAGGTACAGTCAAGGTTATAAATATGTATACACTTTAGTACCTTGTCTATTTAATGTCATGTTTCAACTGCCATATGAAATTGTCACAGCGATTAAAGTGACAAGGTACTAAAGTGTATACATATTTATGACCTTGACTGTACCTACCAGCCGCTTTGTAAGAAATGAGTTTGCCAAATAAGTGAGATGATTGGTGTTATAAATCTGCGACGTCCCTATCCCTTAAGGCAATCTTTTCGCAGCTGGAGATGGGGATCCGCCTTGCTGGGGTCGTTAGCCTTCAAAACAACGAAAAGTGCAAGAAATAAAGTTAGCGTCCCAGGGGTTTCCGGCTTAACGTTCGGGTGTCTGCTCTCCTGCAGATACGGCACTAACATACCTATAGTACCTTTACATTACCGTTAATTTGGCCTTTACCTAAGCTAGTGCAAATAGCCCAGCTAGGTCTTTTCGAGCTCTTGCCCGCTTTTGTGTGTGTAAAGAAGAGAAACGCTGCAATTTCATACAGATCTCTCCGCTTTGCCACTCTCCCCAAGAAGAGCTCTGCCAACGGCTACTGGCTTACTCTACATTCTTAACGATCCAATGTACCTACCTTTTTTATAACTTAATATCAATTATTGTACAGTCGACTACAAAGAGATGTACCTGTACACTTTTTCACCTTATTGCATTGTAATAAGGTCCAAAAGTGGATACATCAATCAATCAATTATTTATTTGTTTTTACGGGTCATGTATTAATTATAAAAGATATTAAAATATGTACCTAGGTATATAGTCTCACTGTAAATTGCGTACGAATTTATAAAACATATAACTAACTAGCGAGGGCAGGTCGCTACCTGCCCTCGCTTCGCTCCGGATTAAAGTATTATACATATAAACCTTCCTCTTCAATCACTCTAACTATTAAAAAAACCGCATCAAAATCCGTTGCGTAGTTTTAAAGATTTAAGCATACATAGGGATATAGGGACAGAAAAAGCGACTTTGTTTTATACTATGTAGTGATGCTAGGTATAATAAATGTCACTAACATAACAGGAATAGAAGTATTATGTCAAAGTTTAAATCTGATTGGTATCAAATATATCAATTAAAATTGATCTATTAAAAAATCTGTCAAATCTCTTTGTAGTCGATTGCAAATTACCAATTTTATGGAGAATGCTTTTACTTCTTATTTATTATCATTTCATTCTTGTGTTAATCTGTTTACGTTCTCTTTATTTATTGATAATGATAAGCATGAGCCCATTTCTTCGGTCGCGTCCTTTTGTAAATAAGCATTACAGTCAGTCTCACCCATTTATATTAACCTCAAATACTCAGTAGGTACCTTATGTAAAAAAGACAATGAGAGCACAGCCGTGAACACACACCTTCCTAAGTACTCGTTAAGTAGGTTAAGCGAGCACCCCCAAGCTCGCTGGCGGCTTATAAACCAGAATGTTTTACGAGAACATTTCGCGCGAGTATTGAATTTATCTGAGGGCAGTGCGAGTTTAGAGAGCGGCAGATTGCGGCCAGGCCCGCCGTCCCGCCCAGCCGCAACGCTCCTGTTTCGTTGACAGCGGAATGCGATAACTAAACTGGGCTTTGACGGCGACACGGTATTTTACCAAAGATAACGCTCAGTTAAATAGAACTTCCCGTAACACCGATACGTAACCTGAAAACTGAAATAATAACGCGTAAATCGTACCCAGTTAGTACCTACGCAGTCTTTGAATGATAAGCTCGTTTGTTGCTGGCCATAATCCAAGTTCTAATTGTGTCACGAATGTGCTAATGTTTTGAAATTATTTAAGTGGACACACAAAAAGAGCATGCGCTATGTTCTATGCTTCATTTGCTATGATGTAAATAAATTGATCAATACAATAACGCCCCTAGATAGGAAGTACTTTTATTTTGTCGAAATCATCAAAAGATGCGTTAAAAGAGCAACAAAATGAAATGGCGAACCAATTCGTAAGGGCATTTTGTACACTCTTAATTTTATTACGAACTGAGATGGTACAGGCAAAGAACACAACTTAACCAATACAAAGATTTATTTATATCCCGGTTCAGTTTTTATTTAACAGTGTTGTCGCGTGTCGAATCGAAATATCTACACCCACACTCGACTCAACCGAGAGTTCGATACTAACTCTGAAAAATAGAACAAACCGATGCTACTGTCTTGTAAACTCGAATAGAAACTGCTATAATGTCGCTAGCATAAAATACGCTATGATCTTTACATGTAATTTTAAATTTAAGTCTCCCGCCGCGTCTGTCTGTAATGTCTGTATGTATGTTCGCGCTAAATTACGAAAATACTGAATAATGGATTTTTTAACCATCTGTAAAAGTTATTTTCTTGAGGAAGCCTAGATGAACATGAAGTGTGTTGTATACTAACTACGGGATATGCTATAATCGCATCGCGATACAGTTCAAACTAAACATGAGATGTGTAAGTATACTGTACTGATGTAGTCGTTATTACCAACTGTGCCTTATTATCGTGTTGTATAGCTATTCTTGCAAGGCCAAGGCTATTTAAAAACTCGTAGCTTCTTGTATGTTTAAAGCAGCGTATACTACCGGTTCAGATTAAAAAGTGACGTAAACGGATATTTTTTATACTGGGACGTTTATCACGCATTCGCTGTAATGAAGCATGAAACTACGTAAGTCGATGTTGTTATCTTTTGTCAACCTCCCTTAATTATTATTTATCCCAGTAGTTATCCTTAAAACAGAACGAATCAAAGAATTAACTTGTAATCTTATATTCTCTTGCAAGCACTTTTTATGCTCAAATTTACATATATACATTAAATCACGCCTGTATCTCAGAGGGGTAGGCAGAGACAAATCCATTTTGCTTCTTCCACATTCATACATCGAGTTATGCGTGTATGAACACGGAAATATGAATATGATCAAATTTAACGCACCTTAAAGCGATATCACGTATTACAACTATTCATACCTATAATTGTTTTGTTTCTTTGATAACAGCTAACATTATCTGAACTTGTCATGTTTTAAAACACTAATTAAGCATGATTGCATAATCTTCACGGTCAACATTCCATCTTGGTAATAAAGATATAATTTAAATCATTCACGCCACTGTGAGAGGCAAGACTCGGTGGAAAGAGATCTATGGCTGTCTTCCTTATAGTTTCACCGACACTCGCCTTTGTATGCATTCGATCCTATCCTATCGCACTCAACGTCGCTTAGATTATTCAGTAAATGCCATGGCTGCTCCAAGATACTTAAACCGTCTTATTGTCATTCGAAAGAACTTCAACGAAACCTCACATAAAGGCCAAGGCTTGATAATCAACCGTTTTGTTGTTGAAAATGCGCGTATTTTGTGTCCCGTTTCTTATGCACAAGGTTTTTCCGCGCTAAGAAACATCTGTAGGCCGCCGGCCGCCACGCTCCTTTAAGCATCTATGTCTGTCTTTATTACAGTATAGTAGATATAGAAACATCGTCAAGGAGGTTACAGTTACCTACACGTTAAATAAATCCCAAGTAAATCTTGAAATATATTTCGTAGCCCTAGCGATTTATATATGCGCTCGATTTTAAGATTCGGTAGCCAAATAAACTAACAATGATAGTAAATTATAAATCTTTATTCAGACTAAACATACCAAAGACAAATAACTTGCGCGAAATGGCAAAATGGCAACATGAAACGCTTATGAATTCGTCATATTATTTGACGGCGTGTCGTCAGTAGCCTAGTTGGGAGTAACCCTGCCTTCAAAGCTAGGGGTCCTGGGTGCAAATCCCGGTAAGGGCAGATATTTTTGTGATGAGCACGAGTATTTGTTCCTGAGTCTTGGATGTTTTCTATGTATTTAAGTATATATTTCTCGATATAAGTAAGTTTATCGTTGTCGAGTACCCATAATACAAGCCTAGAGCTTAGTTTGGGACTAGGTCAATTTGTGTGACATTGTCCTGTGTTTTTTATTTTATATTTATTGTTTGTTTGTCCGTCGATCTGGATGTCACAGCCATTTTATTGAAAGACTAAGACGGTTGAGTTTTGGCAGGTAGGTACGTATTTCGTGAGACGATGTATACAATTAAATCTTTTTTTTTGGTTGAAAAACGTCTTTAGGTGTATTATTTTATTATGTAAGCGGTATCGTTGGACTAGGTTTAAATATTATAACATCAAGGTTTCATCCAACATGGTATTTTCTTCGAATACGCGGCCAAGTATATAAATAAGCTCTGAAAGTCGTAAAAATGTGTGTGTCTCGTCCAATAAAAGCTCCCACAGACTAACAGTTCATGTGCAGTCCTATATAAGTTTGTCAGGGCCTCCTGACAGTTCAAAATCCAATCTTGAAACGATTTATGCCTGTCGGCAATATTCCCACGGCGGGCTTTTAAAACTGTCACTTTCCATACACTAACAGTTTTCAAACGACATTTCGATATCGACCCACTGACAAGTGACAACGATCGACAGGCTGATAAAGCCGGCAAGTAAATACAGGATTTGACCGTGAGGCATCGGACTGCCCAGTCGAGATCGCTGCACGCCTTACTCTTGCAGTTCGCCGAAAACCACAATCCTAAACCATTCTTAGAGAAACTGATAGTCTGTGGGGTACCCTTAACTTTCCGAGGGTATGCAAGGTTGGTTAGTCTGAATAATATTGCACAAGATACTTTTTGTTTTGAACGAGATACGTTAATGTTTTTGAGACATGGTGTTGAGTTTATGGATACCTGCCTTCTCCGGAAATCCTA
Organism: Acleris holmiana; assembly: GCA_949316455.1. Taxonomy (NCBI): domain Eukaryota; kingdom Metazoa; phylum Arthropoda; class Insecta; order Lepidoptera; family Tortricidae; genus Acleris; species Acleris holmiana. The sequence goes on from OX438769.1 coordinate 9,593,572, forward strand.
AATAAATGCGTATTCGATACGCACTTAAATATTTTTTATTTATTCGAATTATCTATTGTTGTTGTATTGTGTATTGTGTGTTGATTTTCCGGTGTGGTTGCCGGGTTAGAATAGTGCCTCTCCATGTCTTCCCGTGGATGTAGTAAGAGGTGACTAAGGGAATAAGGGCTTGTTGTGCTGTTAGGCGATGGGCTTGCAATCTGTCACTTATACATTAGTCAACATCTTAGCCTGATTGTAATTGCAATATGTGGTTACAGAGTTACATACAAGTCTTTTTTTAGACTTGTTTATGTTTTTGTAGCTCTGCTTACCCCACTCTGGGAATAAAGGCGCGATGTTATGTGTTGAATTGTCTAGCTGGATTAGCTAGACAATCAACACATAACATTGGTTTCTTTGCAGTTCAGTCAATGTGTTTGCTCCATGTATTTATATAAACAGTTTGATGCCTTAAAACACCGACGATCCTGAGTGGAAAGGAGGTGAGGAGTGTCGCAACGTAGCGCCGCCCGGCCGTCATTACCGCGCTGAAAGTGGCCGGTGAAACTGTGACGAGACCGGGTCACGTACGTTCTCTCGATTCGCATACACGCCGATGCAATGTTTGAAACGCCTATTTAACAAAAAACCCGTAGCTATGCAATAACTTACCATTGGTAAATCCAACCTCAGGAAATTATAAGCACTTAAATTTGTCTATGGCCGAGTTATATCGTGGTCGCTACAATAGCGTGAGGCGTTAATTTGCCGAGGGAGTAATTCAGAACGGGGACATTGCGCGCACTCCAACGCTTCGTCGGAGGCGACCGCGTTGACCCATTTTGTGCGTAACACGGAATGGTACGTTGAGGAATCGATGATATAGCAACCGAATCTCGAGGCCTCCGCGGCGCTCCGCTGATCTGTGTCAGGGTCCTCCCCCGCGCGGTCCCTACGCCCTTTGTGCGCCCCTCGTTACCTCCCGCCGGTAGTCACTGAGGGCCGACTGACTCGTAAAACTCCAGTACTTATGATTCCACCTTCCCTGATCTCATTTAAACGTACACAATTTGCGATGCCTATTTATTTATGACTTGATTTTGACGGAGTGGTTATTTTCAGTTTTATAATAGTCTTAAACACATGAACTGGACATTTATGTGTAAAAAGCAGAATGCCTTTTTAAAAAAAAACAGTTTCTCCATTTTGTAACGCTTTTGGCTTAATGCTTTTGTATTGAAATATAAATTTATAAGGCTAGCTATCGAGAACTGTTCCCCCACTTCTACGGATAAAACTTGTCTACGCTTTGAGTTTGAGGTCGACTCATTCAAATTCAAAAGTTACTTTCAAGGGTTTTAATTTAGGCCGACATAATGTCAAACGTTATTCTACTTCGTCTTGGTCCATCTTGACGTTACGGTAACTCTTAATTAAGTGACATTAAAAAATACTATAACTTCAAGAATAAAATTCCGATATGAAAGCGAAATGGGCTAAAACTTGGGAATACTGGATCTGTGAAAGAGCCGGATATGATATCTTTTAAAATATTTTAAAATATGAAACATCAGTAACTTTGTCACATTTGGTCGATGTTTTTCAGTCATCCAAAGGGAACACCAACCGATGTGAGAACGTTGCGCATTACATCGATGAGAACCATTTCGTAACCGAGAGCATCGGTTTCTCGTGGCTAGTCTCGTTTAATAAGCCCACATAACATTACTAATTTTCCATACTGCTCCAAAGGGTGGCTTGGCCGAGCAATGGTCGACCTCTGCTAGTTTGTTACCTTCGCGGGGCAGCCGGCGCCTCTAGCATTGTCGCCTCAGCGCCAATAGGAAGCAACGCGGCCACAGATTGCTATTGGGCTTAAGGCCACTTTCAATGCACCATCTTTTACCTTGTGCCCCTTACCGCACGGCATGACCCGAAACCGACGACAGCGGCCGCAATAGTGAGGAGCGACGCACGTGTTTACGCCCACAAACCGCCAGCCTGTATATACCTTATTCAAACACTTAAACCCACTCCGCTACGCTAATTAAATAATTTCTTATCCATGACATAATTCCTCATTTACCATAGAGCGTTCAAGGATTAATTAATAAAAGAGTCCATATGTTCTACTTTACTAGGAATTATTTCGATTGCTTCCCGTGAATCATCGGTCCGAATATATTCAGTAGTTTATGTACCCTACGATGTGTAACGCTACCCGACAAACAATGATTAACGCATTGTTAAGATTTAGGAAAGTAGAACGGGGGCGTCAAATCCAAGGTCTCGGACGTACGTAGCTATACAAATTTATTTTGTACCAATTTATTGGTAACTTTGAACACTGGTTCTGCCTTGAATGACATACATCATAAATAAACAAAACGTGACGTATGTTTTCTTAACAAAGACGACAGACGCCTTTCAAAACTTGATATTTACGTGTGCATGGTCTTTGTTTTACATAAATTGTTTCCAAATCCAACAAGATTTGGATAAGAAAAGTTAACGCATGATGCACAGGGGTTGTTCGGTTGTGGTGATATGTTTTAAAATGGCCTGTGTAATTAATGGCGGTTGCATTTCTGTGTTCAGCGTTTATAATACGCATGCGAAGACCGAAAGTGTGCGTTCGCCTCGTTGTGCGCGGCCTCAACCGAGTTTTGTCGATGCTTTCCCGAGCGCGAACCGGGTCGCGCTCTCGATGTCGCTGTTGAGCTCGCTGCTCGCTGCTGACTATCCACTACTGACTGCTGAGTCGGTACTGCCGCCGACGACACGCAAATATTCGATAGATTCAGATATTCGAATATTCGACTTTTAATTTGGACATATTCGAATAATTCGAATACTATTCGAATAATCCTAAAAATTCAAGAAAAACGGGTTTGGATGCTCATTTTTATTTATTACCAGTCTGAAAGCTCAAAAATTCAACATAAACATCTTAAATAAATAATACGTCCTTGGCTTTATAGAATGAATAAAAAAAAACTTGAATTTAAATATTATTGCGTTAAAAACAACTTAATGTACGAACAGCAACGATTTGGTATCAATTGCACAAAGATTATGTACTTCAATTAAAAAAAGTCAGAATCAACAACATAACTAAAAGAAAATAATTAAAATGGTAAAATATATATGTATGTGTTAAATTATTAATGTAATCAATACGAAACAATAACGATATATGTGAATTTTGTTATACAGTATAATGTAAGAGTACAGAGTAGGTGGGAGGTGGGTGAATGGGATCGGGGAGTGAGACAGAGACAGCCGACCATCCCCGGGCGATGTTACATCCGTCTGTCCAAATAACCATAAATATTCGAATATTCGAATACTATTCGCCGCATTATTCGAATATTAGAAAGAGCCGAATATTCGAATTATTCGAATATTCGAATTGCAAGCCCTACACGCATACCGTCGCCTGCGCTCGCACTACGCTCATTGCGCGAACAGAACACATCTTGTCACTCGTGCCACGGTCAACCAACAATTCAACTAACCGACCAACTAATATGTTTCGTTCAACTGCAATTGTTCACAGTAAATCATATTCGATAACCAATTCTCCTTTTAAACGAGTTAAAAATGATAATCCTTATTGAAAAGGTAAAATAAAATAGCGGTTACAATGATTAGTATATTTATTGCATATTTATGTTGGTAACTTTATTGCATTCAAATATACATTGAAAGGGCATGCCTGGTAGGAAGCATACATATTAACTCCATTATGCGGAACTTGTGTTCAGGAATTTAGCCAATAACCAAGATACATACTGACACGGACTATGATTAGCACGGCTAAATGAATTATATAGACATGCTTGCCATTTGTAATTGACCAATGGTTCTAGTAGCACATTCTAATCACTGTTCTTTTGTCTAAGTTGTGTGACCTTTAAACATTGTGACACAGAATTAAATATAATCGACAGTAACGACCCTCGCCAGTGCTCGAGGAAGTGGGGTCATGCAAATTTATATTAGGCTGAAGTCAAGGCCTTGCTGATCGTTTTAGTCATCTACCTAGTTATTCATAGGGTAATAAAAGCTGAGGCCGAGCAGATCCGGCCTTCTTCATTAACGAATGATACTAACATCAGTCTTGAAGGATTCACAAACAGACGAAGACTTTACAGTCGTACGCTCAGCATCGTAAATTTGCACCGGGCCGATCTGTTTGCATATTCATAGTAAAACAATGTAGAACGCGGTGCACTAGGGCCGCGGTGGCACAGTTTCTTGTTTGAGTTATAAATCAATCTGTCCCAGTTAGATTAGCGTTTCCACGCGGCGTTGCTTCGGTATCGATGTCTTTGCTTTCGAATGGGATTGCTAAACGTGTGCCGTGTGCCCGATGCAGACGGAGTTGCCAGTGTGTAGTGTGTCTGTTTCGGTTCCCCGCGCTCGCCCACCTTGCCATCACGTGCGTTTCGCTCAATGTTGCATAATCGTCTAGCGCACTCGCGCTGACGCAGCTATGTTAGTCTCTAACGCAACCGCCGACAAATCGAAAGATTTCCAACTACCTGATTAACTGGACTCTACACTCAACTCGCCAGTGACTGGCCGCCTTAAGTCAATAACAAAATCGTACACAAATTCATCATGTAAAAAAAACATACAGGGTTTTTTTTAATTTGATATATTCACGGTACGAGGTGACAGGGGTGAATATTCGCGATAGTTTTAGCCCCCATATGCGTTATGCAAAAGTGAACCATTTCTAAGTTATCATGTTTTTGAGCTATTTTTAAAATAAGTCGAAAATTCATCATCAAAACTTATTGAAAAAAAAAGAATCAATTTAAATCACATTTTTGCTTCCGATTTATAAAAACGATTAAACCTGGTTATTTCTCAATATTAAAACAACAATTACCTATCGGTCCAAATTTACTTTTACGAATACTTTTATAAATACATTTTTGATGTTGCATTTTTGGCTTATTTTGATAAAACCGGTTTTTTGCATAATGCACATAATTACATGCTCATACTAACGGGAATACGTCGAATTACCAATAACCCTGCTTCTTTCCTTGATCTTTCTAAGTTCTAAGATCTTTCTAAGCATGCACTCTCAGTTTTCTATTTATCATATTTATTTCTTAATATGATGTTGCTATTAAATTGTGCGCATTTTTGTTGAAACGTTTCTTTATTTGTAAACATTCACTGCGCTTTGTTTCTCTTCAGTGCATAAAATAAGTATTCAATTATTTAATTTAAGATTAAATTTAAGAATACAAATCACTACACCAGCTACCCTTACGATTTGTATTCTTCTTGAACGTACCTATATAAAATCATACGAACATAAAAAATGCATAGGTAGAACATTTTTAACGGCTCGGCGAATCGTTCAGTCGGTTTGTGAATTGGTCCGTCCGTCCTCGGCCTCGCGTTTGCTTCCGCATGGCGGCTTATCCTCGCTCTGAAGTGCCCATGATACTCGCTCGAACCTTGATCCTAGACCTTCCCGCAACCTTCCCGACTATTCAACATGTGCCGTCCTTAATTGTATTTAACTTATCACATGATCAACCTTTTCGTTTCCGTTCTAGGTATAACCAACAAACTGGACGCTCATCTTGGTTAAAGTACGTAAACGATTTTAGTTCTTTTTTACATTATATTTTTACAGTGTGTATATATTTATCATTCAGATAATTTTGCGCCCAAGTCGCTCATCAACCTCATAGCGGTAACAATAAGGTCGTGACGTAACGTTTCACCTCTACTTATGAATAAGCTTCAACACCATCCCTCTGCCCTGCGATAGTGACATGGTATGCTATTTCCCCCTATTATGATGAAAGTTAACGATACCAATTTGAAAGACAAGTACAATGCCATTCGCAATAAATACGAGCAGGTGTCAGGAAACAACTTGAGAACGAAACATGATAAGTGGCTTCGAGTTTTGGATTAAGTTTTAACACAATCAGTGCTCAAAACTTCTATCGGATCTAAGTATGAAAACGAAGGTGCATGCAATTATTCTAGTTAATCATACTATTATTTAATAGTTCTCCTTCAAATGTTTCCTAAAGTGGAAAACAATGGAACCTTATTTGCGTGTTCCATTTTATAACAGTTTTGCATTTGCCGCTATTGATGCGATTTTGGAGCCCTGCCAACACTCCAATGGGCCTGAGAGTGATATCCGGAGCCCATGTGCCGAGAAGTATGTTTGTACCACATATACCTAAGTATAATTATAAAATAATCATTCTAAAACTATGTTTATTCGTGGAAGTAGTTTTAAAAATGGGAAAAAAGGAACCCTTATTGGAACACTTCGTTAATAGTCTGTAAAATTATTAAGTTTGAAATACAAATCTTTTATTTCCCTTCTTTAGTATTGAGTAGGTACATACCACTTCGACCACCAACTTGACTACACATTGATTATTTTATCTTTTCAATGTCATTCAGTGTTAACGGTTACCGATACCATTGTATTTACCTAATGCGCCGTCGTATCGTATACCTATTTAATCAACTATTCTGAACATTTTATCATTTCCTTTTGATAAATAAGACCTTCAATAAAAAAGAAACAAATATGATGCTTATAACCAAGCTGTTGCTGTTCTTGGTATACGAATAAAAATAATTCAAGCTGATAAATTAGATGTTAAATGGTAATTCTTCAATGTTACATTGATTTTATTATTGCGATGGTCAACTCTCATTGTATGTTTACAATAACAACAATCGCACTTGGAGTAATTGTTCAATACCACTTATAAACGTTTCCTCGCTCCATCTTTATCAAACAGCTCCTGTCTCTCTTTCTCTTATCGCATGGCATGTTTATAATGATATCGTCATCTTGTAGAATCACTTGTGAATAAATTAGTGGTGTACGGGCTTTAGTGTACATATTTGCGAGTGTGAATAATTAATTGCAATAAGGTAAGGTAAGCTTACGTGAGCACCGTAGTACGATTTGTTGTGGCGGTCACCTTGCGCGTCCTCGCACATCTCGGACGAATAGAGGTGGCATGTATTAGTTCCGCGTTCGCTTGCACCGCGCCGCGGAATGTGTGTGAGCCGGTAGCCTGGACACGGTTGCCAGTTACGCACATATCTAGCCAGGAAAACCCTTAAGCGAACCGCTAACACTTACAAAAATGCAACTTATTCTAAAAGCAAATTCCATCGAAGTCAATTAAGTTTTGTTTGAAGCTTATCCCGCCGAGTTGAGCAAAATAGCGTGGGTGTAGGTTTGCGGCAGGCGATCACCCTCCTCGTTCGATGCGACTGCAGCCTGTTCCTGTCCCTTTCTGTGCCGCTCCTGACAACACAACCGACATTAACATACCTATTATAGGAGCTTTAACTCGCAGCTTTACCTTCCCAACTCGTTTGCATATCTCTGCTTAAAGGGCGAAGCCTGCGTAGCAACCCACAGGATCACTCCCCGTTTTATGCGACGCGCCGTATTGAACTTCCGCTGGTTTGTTTTCCGTTCGATGTACATACATGCACGATGGTTATTGTTGGCTTTGACATTGAGTACTTATTGTTACACATTACGGCGAACTGTGAGACGATGACGATCGCCACAGCCTTGGCGTATGGTATGTTTGATTATTCTGCACGTCACACCTACAATTTGCGCTGTTATTAGTAACCAACCTATATAACGCTCCACGCGGCCAAACCAAACTCGCTTATCAGTCTGAATATAATTCGAATGTTTTCCTCACGTTTGCCCACTTATTTCATTCGCCATGTCAGACATACTTACACTTTATTTCGGTCGTTAGTTGAGATTTGTTTCCGGATAAAAGGGTCTGAAAAACCAAGATCCTGTTTTTTACTAACGGACAATTAATTAAGCACAATTTTTATTAGTATTATATTTAATATTGATAAATTACCTTGAAAATACTGTCAACAATACCGCAGTGTCTTGTGCATAGGAATTATTGACATAATAAAGTTTGTGCGCCCTACCACTTAATTTGAATGCCTACCTATGAGGGCGCATTTTTGTCGATTGTAAACTTATGCGAGCTATATTATGGACCTCTTATTCACATTAAAATAATTGATTAATAGTGGTGATTAGCTAACTAACCAGTGATTCTGGTCTCGTGTACGCACAAGTAGCTTAATTTTTAGGCTCTGCTCATCACCATTATGAGTAGATAAAGATATAAATAATGTGGTATAAAAAGGATGTAGTAAGTTAGTGACGATGCTAGTAAGCTATAGTGTCTTAAGCCAGGATAGTTTAATAGAATAGGGTTCTGTTTTTCAAGCAAGTAACACCCCCCACCACTGATATTGCTAACCTGGTTTGTCAATTACCAGGTGAGTTGAATGCACCAGCAAGACTAAACTTTAAAAAAAACCCGAGGAATTGAGAACCTCCTTTTTACTTTACATTGATTGAATTAAAACAAACATGCGTAAACAACCCAACCAATCGAAACAAAATTTATATTTTGAACAATAGTATATTTCTTTGTAAAATTCATGGTTCTAGCCATGTAAGTTTTGCTAAAAAGTTCTCATAATTTATATGTATAGTTCTCTAATTACCTAACTAGTTTAATCGAGTTGAGTTTATCTTACGAATGCAGTAATATTTTTCTCCAAAGGCGTGTTGTTATCCTAGTGACTGCAATGACACTGGCTTCAAATTTCTCAGCATCGTGTAAACAACTCTAGCTTGTACCAAGCCAGCTTAGTAAGCCAGGATACGTGACCTCATAAGTTGTTTGACTCTGTTCCATAAGCTGGCTAAGTCTGATTCAATTATGTAATGTTTAAAAAAAAACAATTGAATTTATGTATGTAGTAAGTAAAAAATGTTGATCTAAAGTTAAGGTTAAGTTTAGGTTAAGTCAAAATTTTCAAATGATGCAAAAATATTTTTTCGCTTAAGATTTAACAGTTGAGCTTTCAGCTAAAAGAAAACGCTTATTGTCTGTGTTAAGCGCATCAAATTTTTCATCGCATCTTCAGGGATCCCATACGTCTAGCTACTTTATCAATTTCTTATAGTTAAATTACACGATTAGTTAAAAAAATATATCAATGATTTTTTAATAGTTGAGACAATTATAAATTATTTCCAGTGCAAAGAGTGCAATGCAGGAACTGCAATATAATATAAAAGTTGTAAACCAGTCCCGAGCACAGTTGAGTTGAGGACCCTATTCATCGGGTCGTCCTCAGGGCGTCTGAGTCACACGAGTCGTTGCCGTTAAGAGGGCATTGCTCACTTGGTTGCTCCCCTTGGCTCGCCCGCTGCAATTTCAAGAATAAAGTCACTTGCGTACGTAGCAGGACGCTCATTGTTTAAACGCGTCGTCCTTATCCTAAATGTATTGTCTCCTATTTGAAGCGTTAGCCATTTTGTTATTGATTGCAAATTAATGGCAGTGCATGCCTATAACGCTCGACCCTTTCAGATCTATGGCAAACAATGGTCGGTTTAGTTTAAGCCGTAGTTGTGAACTGTACTTGATTAAATTCGAATAAACTTATAAAAAAATATACATTCAGGATCTTTCAGTTAATTTTCTACTCAGTTAAACGAATATTTAGTTAGAAGACGTTGAGTGGATTTAAATTTAGAAGAGGATGGGAGCAGGTCGGATGACATCTATAATAAGATCACGAGAGACCGATGATACGCTCCTACCTACCTACAGCTGAGATTGCCCAAGCTTTCACGGGTTGTTGACTCTACCAAGCGCATTCGTCGTCTGCACGAGACTAAAGTAAATGAATTATCTGATATTAGAAAATACCACAAAAATAATACATTTTCCAAATTTTCAAGTATTTTTTCCATTAAGTACTTAAGTACCTACTTCTTCGTAGGTAATATTATATGAAATCCATATTTGTAAAATACCGCAATTTGAATAAAATTGGTTGAAGTAATCCTTCTGTGGATTGGATTAATTGTTACCGTAGCAAACCGTATTCCTTTATATCTACTTAGAAATATGTTTTCGTCACTGCTATTGTTATTGTTTTTTTTTCTTCCATCAGGGTGGTCCTGCAAGTGGGTGGTCGACCACATAAACCGCACGGACGGCTACTTTCTTGATCAATTGTTTTTTTTTACAGATTAACAAATTCTTTACAATAGTTCCAGAATCCATATTGTGCGATAGACTTTAATTGCAATAACGCGTTTCCATTATTTTGTTGACACTATTGAGGGCACCTATTTCCCTGATTAACATCTTGCGCAATATGTTATTTCGCAATCGTCGCTGAAAGCAAACAAGACTTATCCTATTCTAGTACATTCAGATAACCAACTCCAGATAACATCATTCAAAATCGTTTTGTGGTTTGTCGGACAGACCTAGGCGAATGTTTTCTATACCCAAGCGAACAAAGCCAAAGATGAGCTATGATATTATTAATCGTAGGTATAATCACCATATAGGTGCGGTTATGTGTAACCTATGAAACGAATGTAGGTCGGACCACCGCTCCATGTGCCACATGGCAAATGGTTGATCGTCCTCGGAATGTTGCGCGTGCAATATCTTATCTATCTGTGTAATCCGACGGTGTGCCCCATCCGATATTGTCATCAAGGCAATTCGGGCTCGCGGCCTCGCCCGCGTTACGATCTAGTTGCGGGAGGCACTGTAAGCCTCGCTCGCTCAGCGCCCTCAACAGTTTTTCGGGGTTAACGGGCCTCGTGATATTTGACAGGTCACGGATTAGGGATTCCGCGAAGTTTAAATGTTTTAATTGTAGCTCTGTATTTTATGTAAGCGTGCGTGCTACATATGTTTTAACATTGTTTTTTTTATTTCGTCATGTACATACATAATTACATGGAAACCGTCATAGGTTTTCATGTAATTATGTATATTGTGACTGTTAACTTTTGCACTTCTGAAAGCAATTCGTCTGAACTGCTCAACCTCGCTCTGGTTCTGGTTTATGCATCTGCACTGCAAGGTGCCGGTTAAGATAAGGTTAATGTATCTTTTGTTGAAGTGCACCAAGACTGTAGCAATGATGAGTGAGCTTCGGCCCGGGCCTTGGTATCGCAAGTATCGCAACACCGACGACGCTGATACGCGCAAGACTCGTCTCTCCATCAGCGCTGTCAGTTTCTGGGTCGCACCGATTAATTCGCTTAGCCTACTTTTGTTCACTGCTGTAACACTTTTATATGTTTGACATAATTTTGCCGCTTGAATGTGCTGCTCGCTGAGTAATTGCATTCGCATTATGTATTATAACAACAATGTTTTACTGATTACAGTAAATAGTTAGACATTCAATTATTCATATTTGTTTAAAGTTATTACATTACTTAGGATTTATTTTTAAAATATCCTTAATTTACTTGTCATAGTCAGTCTTTAATAAACAATGCCGTTTGTTTATTATTCGTACTACTTATTTGCTGTTCGGAATAACACGAAGATATAGCTCGAATTGTTATCAATAGTCCGGATACCAACAAAGGGTAGTGTTATGTTTGCGCACAAGACCAGTCAAGATAAATAAACAAATCTGCCCAACGAGGGGGAAAAAGAAGACTTGCCAAATATTGTAAACTTTGAACGTAAACCTAAAAGAGAATTTACTTGTAATTACTATTACTGAATAATTTAATATTACCTGCTACTTACTTATTCGCCGGCAACACCAAGCTGCATGGCCGAATTTAGAGTAGGTTGCCTACTTAGGTCGGATACTCATTATCCTATATAAAGATATATCTTATATACATTTTTGAAACAATTCATATTTCCTGATTTATTTATTGTGCTCATTTCATAAATACTCTATTTGAAGTGACGCTTGGTTGTCGTATACGTTCGGGTTGTCGGTTACGTATGTAATTTTGTCTTTCATGTCTAAAAATGTGTTAGAAGTTTATCTCTTTAATCACAACTATATCGAAAGTTACATTCGATAAGCTCAATCTTATAGTATTTTATTAATTATAGTGTAACCAAATTAAAAGACAATGTTAATGGTTAATGTACGTGATCAAACAACCTTTAGAAAAGTGATCTCAGTTTCCTGAGTTAACGATCCAGAAGAATCCTTTCTTTAGCGACAAAAAGTGCTAAAGCAGGATGTGGTCGTCGGTAGTTCTGTTCCTCTGGTCCGGTAGAGGCAGGCCATTGTTACGAGTCCGCCGCACACTCGCGCGAACTGACGGAGGTGTGGGCCAGCGGATGCGGTGGTGCGCTCCGTGCGGTGATGAAACTGACACAGTTTCTAAAACGCGTATTTGGTAATCGAACTCCCAACTCGTGAAAGTCGCAAGGGACGGCAGTCTCGCGTATTGTACATGTCCTACTTCAAACAGATTATACTCGCTACGGTTTTGACGGCACCGAAACCCAAAAGTCAGGTCTTCTCTCTCTATACAGTCATTGTTAAAGCACGCTGGTACTCGTACGTAAATGCGCTCGCGTCCCAGATTTGGGGAGCGAAACTCGATCGTTGATTGGCTTATAACAAACGTTGCTACATTTTCGCCTTGCATTCAATTCCATGAGAAGTTGCAGATATTGCCTTTCGGCCACTAGGTCGTTCGAGATCTAATAGTTATTATTATTACCTTTATATGTACGCCATACACAAAGGAGATTTAATTTCCTTTGTGCGAAGGCGAATCGCTGTTTGCGGAAAATATCTTGCCTGCAAGTAATTAATAATTATGTATGTACATAGTATTCATTATATAACTCGTCATAATTTCCATGGGCATTGTCATCTCGATATTAACGCCTTGACCAAGTTCTGTTTTCTAATAATTATATAGTTTTTACCCTCTCATTGCCATCCTAATTATTAATAGACTTTTTAAAGACAATTAAGAGGAAACATCAGTATCAAGTTAAAGGAGAATACATACTTAATTTTAGACTAACATGATAAATTGGGACATACTTTTTATAAGTGCGAATCAGAGAAACCTTAGCCCAGTGGTGGGACAATTTTATAGGCAACTAAATTAATCTCGAACGGTATGACCAAAATTGTAATCAAAATTTGAATATGGATGTTGATTTTATAAAGTAAAATGTTGAGTAATAATTATATTAATGTGTTATTTAATTGTTGCAGGCTAGGCTCAGGCAGCGAGTGCGGCGGTGGAGGGTCGGGCGGCGGCGCGCCCGCTCCGCAGTCGGCGCGCGTGTCGTCCGTCGCCGGCGGCATGGCGGTCAGCCGCGTGCCCAGCCCGTTGCACGACGGGAACACGCCCGTCGCCGAAAACTGGTGCTTCACACAGGTACCTATATCATTGTTCACCCACAGAGATGTTTTTCTCTAAACTCCGCAAACCCGTTTTTTGTATGGTAACGCGCCGCCTCCGCTCTCAGCGCGTTTGCGGCTTGCAATTGGCGAGTAAAATAGCTAGCCTTATTCTTCTGGTAACAGGGACAGTGTCAGTCATTTTTGTGCCCAATGTTGCCTAATTATTGCTGGTAAGCCGACGAGTCTAACGATATTTGAACTGGTAAGGATAAAGGCTCCGAAAAAGACCGCAGAAGTCCTAATTATTATTTATTTATTTATTTAATCTTCTTTGCACAATACAAATAAATGTAAAAATTACAAATGGCGGACTTAATGCCTAAAGGCATTCTCTACCAGTCAACCACATGTTCAACAGAGAAAAAAAAAACCGGTGCAATTAGAGAAATGAACAGTGTTAAAAACTAAATTAAATCTAAATAGCTACTTAACATTTAAAGAAAAAAAATATAATACATAAATAATATATAAGTTTATATAATACATAAACAATACTTAAATACATGCAATGAAAACAGTGTGTGATGAAGATGATGGCACTTACTTAGTTCTTGCTTGAGATGTTCGCGAAGCTTACGTTTAAATACAAACTTACTGGACGCTTGTCGTATTTCAAATGGTAGCGCATTCCAGAGACGAATTGCCTGAAGGGCGAAAGAATCGGACATAAACCCAGTACGGTAAAGAGGAATTTTGAGTTTTAGGCAGCGGGAGGAACGTAATTCACACCCAGGACGTGGGGCATCGAAATTAAATTTACATTTAAGATAATCTGGAACAGAGGGCTCGAACAAAATAGAGAAGAGAGTGCACAAAATCCTAAAGGACCTACGTTGACGAATCGGAAGCCAATTGAGTTGACGGCGGAAAAAAGAAATATGATCATATTTACGAAGTCCAAAAATGAAACGTATGCCATTATTTAGGAGACGGTCTAAACGATTGAGGGAGTCCTGGTTGACGTTGGTGATGCACACATCGGCATAATCAATTATAGGCAGCACCAGTGCTCGCACGAGTAACGTTATGGTACTTACAGGGAGGAAATTTTCTATGGTATAATGATTTGTTGCACATGCTTGAAATCCTGATGCCGCAGATGAGAGACGACTGTTTAGTTCGCCAATGACCCAGCGAGAATCAGCTAACTGTTTTCTTTTAAGGGGTAATCTATTGGGCAGTAAAGACTGATGAAACGCCAGCGAGCCGACGAGCCAACAAAATAAAATGCCAATCAAACTCTGATAAAGCAAAAGTCTTACATGTAGCAGTCTGGCTCACAGGCTCTGCGCGTGCATGAAATTCCGAGGCTGGGACGAGAGTCGCCTGTTACTGCAGAATACTAGTCTATTCTTTCTCTCAGTGTCTTTACTCTCTAACGTAAAGAAGCTGGAAGCGTAAAGCTATCGATGGAAAACGATTTTCTCTCTCAAGGAGATAAGTAGTCAAATACTTTATAGGATTTACTTACTTAAACTATTTGGTACTAATTATTTTCTAGGTATCTTAAGAGAAGCTCAGAAATAAACAAATACCTTCATACTTTTAATACCGTCTGCTGATTCTAAACTGTCCGTAAAATAAAAATAACAGTGAACGTGTTTATTCAGTCTAACTGAAACAGATAATATTAGTTGTTGTTAGATGACGACGAACAACGTCACGTGGAATTCTGTAAAACTGGCTAGCATCCATCTTGTGCATCAAGGCCTGATACTTTCGGGAAGCCACGAGAGCAAAGACGTCGTCATACAAATTGATTTTAAGTCTCGTTTATGATAAAGTAAAATACTATTTTACTTCTCTCGCTCTAAAATAACTCATAATAGTCAAGTATAGGCGGACTAAAGTGATGCATTTAATCCCTAGGGACTAAATGTTGGCATTTGATGATGTTGTTCTGGTCGTCGGAGTGCGCGGTGGAGCCGGTGGAGGGTAGGCTGGGCCTGGGCATACAACCTCACCTCACAGTGACGAGTTGAAAGTAAAAATGATAGCGCTATTAAGTTGTATTTTTTAAAGTATCTATGTTAAAGCTATAATAATTTAAGATTTATTTTCTCGCAATCGAATTTAACTCTTTTGACTAAAATGCCACAATGACACTCGAACGGACTATTTGCTCGGGTGGCTAAATGTCACGTGTCCCTTGATAACCAAACTACTATTTTTTCTCACAATCAAAGTGAAAAGTAGAGAGTGTTCATTTAACCCGAGACTAAAAAGCCACAATGACACTCGAAATTTCATCCACACTCGCTTCGCTTGGGTGGATAAAAATCTCCTGTCATACAATACAATACAATACAAATACTCTTTATTGAACACCAAAAAAAAAAACAGAACACGGAGCAGTAGTACATTTAAATTATAGGTATACAACAGGCGGTCTTACCGCTAAATAGCGATAGTCATAATGGCTTACTTAAAAGTGCCTTGTTGAACAATTTACTATTTTGAATTAAGAGAAGGTGTTTCTAAACGCAACATAAAACCCTAAATATAATGTAAACTAAAATGCCACGAATAAGAGTAGCCAAGTCTATTAGGGGTGAGATGTCAGTCAAAGACAAACTCTTTACATAGATTGAGGCATGCCTTTGTTTATTTTGACGTCAACGGCTAAGAACGAAAATCGCACCACATTCAATTGTATGCAAATGCATGTATGTAAGCGCTACATCAATACAAACGCATACTGTATATGGGCACGTTGCGTTGACCGTCAGTCCAAATAGATAGGCGGGAGCCGCTCTCAGGTGGATATAAGTCGTTATTCGCCATGTCCCTTGCCCTGTAATGTGTGTAGCTCCGGATGTTTTAATTATACTTGATGTTATGAAGTTAAAGTGATTAACCCAAGCGTGGTTGACCTCGAACGACCATCGAAATAGACTCCCAGCGGACACATCAAGCGGAGTGGTCGTAAACCTCACTCCACAGTCTACACCCGATGCCGTAAATATATATGAGCCGTCTGAAGGAGACGCTGCGGCTAAGCGCCGATAATGTTATTTGTTGCCGCCCGTTATCTCTGAACTTGAAATGTTGCCGCACAACGGTGTTAATGTGTAAACTAACAAGGAAATAAAACAACTCTTCCGCCTTCTCGCAAGTACATAAGTTACGTGTCCAATAATCGAGGCGATGATGACGCGTTCTAGATGTCGCCGCCGCAACGTGACGATAAACACGAGCTTGCTAAAATTCAAGTAAGCCTTACAAAAAATTAAAAACGTAATTACTTATTAATACTTTTTCATGTTTCATAAACGTGACCTCCCACTGCCTATTCACTTTTACGAGGCATTTTAATCAACAATTCATTGTTTGAGAAGCAAAGTAAGGAACAACAAAAGAAATAGCACGTTTCAGCTCCCGAGCGAACAGATTTTCGTACTCAAATATTTTACAGGCACACGTTTAAAATGGTTCTTGGATTGGCTTATTGAGTTGCGTTAAACTATCTTTCTATCAGTTTTGTAACATCCAGCAATCGCGCGGTAAGTTTTGGATTATGTCCTTGCGATAACGCTCACAAGTCAAATCATATTAGATCTCCTGCCCACTGCGCCCTAGTTTCTGGCCAGCGCTTGGAACAATTAGAGCAACCGTTTACTCGAACGACATAGGCGCCGACCCGGTATTACCTTTTTGATGCTTTTTGCCCAAAAATCTATTTGGTTCGCGGACGATAACGGTTTTCCGCATTATGCGCGACGAGGCGGCACGTACACTTATTAAGGTCTTCGCTCTGGCTCGGTTCAATTTCGGCCTGTTGATCATCATTTTGCTAACCGTTATTAACGGAATTAATTCCTATATATTTCGTATAAAACTACCTACTTTAAAGTAAGTATTTATACAGAACGTCTTTAGGTCGTGTGATCGCGATCACGTGGTAACGTTTCTCTAATCATAATCTACTAAGGAAACTGAAAGGCCTCGAAATATTTTTCAGGGCATGTGTGTATATTGCTAGTTAATACAGCGGAGCTAACGAGGTTAAAGCATCTATAGCTGACCGCTGAGACAATTATTAGGTGTCCCGTACAATTCATCTCTTTATGTCGTTTAATGGTTATCAATTTACGCGTTATTATCTGAGTGGGTGGCTATTATTGATCGCAGAAACAATGAGCGCTTCAGTGTGCGACCCTGAAACGCAACCTTAGACCTGGTTTGCGTTATGACGGAAGGTTTTATGTAACCACAGACATATGTACAGATAATGGGTATTGACTGATGTCGGTACATAAAAGTCAACTTGCCTTGGAATTTTAGACTACCTAATCGCCAGATGTGAATAAAATAGTAGTCAGCCCACTCGCAACCGGCCTGAAACATGTTTCGCGGAACCAATACGCGGGCACTCGACGTGACGTGACGCGCTCAAGGGGAAAACTTTTATCGAGGAAATGATAACAGGCGCTATCTACATCCAGCGACCGCTTCGGTGAGCCCAAATTAATACAGGTGACTTTGTCGTGATGACGACCTCGAGTTTGCCGTTCCGACTAAATTATGTAACTTATTACGTTTTTGTGCGGTCATAGCAACAACACCACGGCTCTGAGATTACTGTCAGTAAACGCGAATAGATTGGTTTAACCACCTATAAACTAAAGAGAGAAAGCCGGAGACAAAATTTCTAATTTGGACGCCGTAATTGTTGTCTAAGTTGGAAAGTTACCTACTGGCATAGGAATTTGTTGGCTCGCTTTTTCCAAATTAAATGTACTAGTTCTACTTTGCCGATGAAAGCGTTTTCTCCAAAAGATAACATGATTAATACGTTTTAACTATTTATGGCCATGCCCACAGCCGCGATATATCGCAGCAAGAATCTGTCCAGCCCGTTCTCAAGTTAGAATAGTAATCTGGCGATAAATCTGTCCACGTCCACCGTATAAGGTTGGCCGGACGAGTTGGAATCTGCAAATGGGCGTTATCTGTATGTCCGCAAATGCGCGGGGATGATGCGGGCGGCCTTGGAGCGGGTCGGCGACCGGGCAGAGACCCCAGCAGCACCGCAAGCGCCGCGAGCCCGCAAGCAAGCAACGGTCGAGGGCAACGACCACGGCGCCCGCCGCAGCCCGCAACCAATGCTCAGCTATTCCTTCTGACCTTCACCTTGCTCCAACACTCCACCCGGACCGACTGGGCCCCACGACGTTCAACTCGGTGCCGTACACTTGAAATAACACGTATTGCAGAGACATGGACTCCAGGCCAACAAGGCGTATTTAATACTAACACGAGTCATGCGCGTTGCATACACAAGTCCCAGACCAGACATATCTCGATATTTATTTTCTAAAACTTGAAATAATATTCTTTAATATTTTTACTGATGATGACAGTTAGGCAGCTCTACTTTAATATATGTAAACAAACTATAATCATTCAATAACAACGGAAAAGAGGAGGAAGAAGAATTATTACTTGTTTAAAAACTTACATCCCTCTATATTTTTGATATAACGTTCGACATTTGCGTTAACTCCCTAGTTAACACGATAGTATGCGCCAAAGTAAGTGCCAAAGTATACATACAGAAGGAATCATTTATGCCGTGTGTTACGGCCATGCGCAATCCAGTCAATAGATTTAGCATCATCTTCTTCTTCTTCTTTTTTCTTTATGGCGTTCCGTAGTGATTTCTTGCTTTTAAGGAATGGGTTTCGTAAAGGGGCAAATGAAAAGATTTATTATCTGTTTTGTGTTTTATTTTTATTTTGACGGTAACTGTCACCCAAACCATTCAATACGTATGTCAAACAAACTTAAAAAGGCCTACCTACTAGTTGTAATTTTATTTCTTATTTGTGAAACATTCGTCAGTTAAACAATGATGATTCGCAAATGTCCTTCTTTTTCCTCCTTCGGTTGTCTGCATGTACCTAACCATACAATTACATTTTATTTATAATACTTATAGCAAATTTTGAAGTTTTATTGTACAGCATATTAACGTCAAGTTTGTTATTGTTACAGGTCAAAGTGGTGAAATTCAGTTACATGTGGACAATAAACAATTTTAGTTTTTGTAGAGAAGAGATGGGTGAAGTGTTAAAATCATCAACATTCTCAGCCGGTGCTAGTGACAAGTTAAAGTGGTGTCTTCGTGTTAACCCTAAAGGACTCGACGAGGAGAGCAAAGACTACTTATCGTTATATCTATTATTAGTGTCGTGTAATAAATCAGAAGTTCGAGCGAAGTTCAAGTTTTCAATATTAAACGCCAAACGGGAAGAAACAAAGGCGATGGAGTCACAGCGCGCATATAGATTTGTTCAAGGCAAAGACTGGGGATTCAAAAAGTTTATAAGAAGGTGAGTTGTCACTACCCAGTGGAATAAACTTTATTTATTACACATCTTAATAGTCACAATCATGTATGTCATTTTTTATCATCAACTTTTAATATACTAAACAAAGCTTGCACACATTTTTATACTAAAACGGTCAAAGTTGATCGCGATAACAATGATATATGGAATATAAGATGAATGTGAATAGATTAAAGTAAATCTCACGACTTAACCCCGGTACCGTGGTAATATTGTACAAGTTTTGTTGAAACTGTTGTTCACAAAACGTGCATGAAGTGCATTGACGTTAACACTCGGGGAAGCATCGCAGGCGCGAGATATCGGCAGTTTATTAGATGTTATGGCTATTAAAGTTAATTATGTTTAACATTATTTGTGTTTTCCTCTGTAATTGCGCGTCATTTGAAGATTATGCGCGTTTATCGGGTTGAAATTACAATTTGAATGGTCGGATTATTCGAGTTGCTGACGTTATTCAAATATAATGGGTTTTGTATCATATATGTATGACTGACCGTATAATAAAAAGACTGGTCGTAGTTTTGTGCTACATACATTTTTTAAAGTTGAATAATTCGTACTAGGTAATTATTCATTATCAATGTAAATTTATTTATATCAGGTTCATGTGGTTTTAAAGACAATATATTTTATTCTACTCCATTGGTACAAATCACTTGTAACTTATCATCCATTTGTAATATAAAGATGCTTCAACCGCTTTTTAACTGCTATTTTATATTAAGTACTCGTAATAAATGTCTGGTGTAACGTCCAACGCACACACGATAGTGCGATCGCGCCTGATACTAATTTTAAAGTCACTTAGAGCGTTAGTCACAGTCCTTTATGCCGGACAGCTGAGGGCGTTGACTTCATAAGTCTTCCGGCTTCACCTATCAACAGCACGTACCATCTGCTATTGATTAAAACATGTCCCTTTCTCAATTGCAGAGACTTCCTACTAGACGAGGCGAACGGTTTGCTCCCCGAGGACAAACTGACGATATTTTGCGAGGTGTCGGTGGTGGCAGACAGCATCAACATCAGTGGCCAGAGCAATGTGGTGCAGTTCAAAGTGCCCGAGTGCCGGCTTTCGGACGACCTAGGAGCCTTATTCGATAATGAGCGGTTTTCAGACGTGACGCTCGCCGTTGGCGGCCGGGAGTTTCAAGCGCATAAAGCTATATTAGCAGGTACTTATTATTATATTCA
Organism: Acleris holmiana; assembly: GCA_949316455.1. Lineage (NCBI taxonomy): Eukaryota > Metazoa > Arthropoda > Insecta > Lepidoptera > Tortricidae > Acleris > Acleris holmiana. The sequence continues at coordinate 9,614,409 of OX438769.1, forward strand.
CTTGCTTCTCAACTTTACACCAACATAAAAACGCTATTGCCACTGCGAACGAAGCGGAGTCCTTTTTAGAAATGTATTTTTTTTAGATAGTGTTAGTTCCGCCAATAAAAAGGATATGTAATATAAACTCCGTAGAGGACTGTTTATGCTACGTTAAGTCGTTTAGACTGTGCAGGAACAGTTTAACAAGAATTGAAGTAGGACATTAACGTATCTAGCAGACGGAAACAGCTTTAGAAGACCAAGATGTTTAATTATATTCTCTTAAGTTATGTTTTCAATAACACGAGTCCCACCAAATTATATTCAAAAAATGTTAAAAGTAAGTGTTATTTGAAATATAGTAACACTAATTATTTATTTGTCCGTATGTATACAAAATAAAGAGTATCTATTGAAGCGTTTCACAATAAACTGTATAAATTGATAAAGCGTGTTAGTGGTTTGTTTAGTTAGCACTAATAACTAGCAGCGGGTTTGTGCGATAACACTAATATCAAATACGGTTAAACCTTTGGAGTTTCCGGTTACATTTTCCCTCTTTACTAAACGTTCAGCAATGATATTTTGTAAAACAAGCTTATGCTCATAATATTCAGGTCATGGAAATCCCCCTTATCGTGTTAGGCGTGACCTTAATAATTGACCTGTTTTTTTTTTTTTTTTAACCCGATTTTTAGTAGGATAATGATATCAGACGACAAATTCTTTGTGCTACATTTATATTTAATTTTGATTTTGCCTACATTGCAGCCACTAGGGCTTGTTCCAAAATTGTGGACTAGAAAGTTTGAAACGAGAGCAAATTACAGCTGCACCCAAGAGTTAAAAAAATGTAGGGCGTCGCTCGCCATCTGAGTCTCGAGTTTAGAGTTGAATAAAAGCCGAATTGCGTTTAAGTTTACGCAAGCAAGGGTTATTTTTGAATTACATTAACGTATTTCAGTTTCGAGCTTCTCTACTGGAAACTTAACCGTCGCGGCGGTTTGAGACTTGAATTATGCTATGTATTTCTAAAGGCATGAAATATTGCTAGTTGGAATGCATGAACATGTTGACCATTTGATCTAAACTGTAACCTGAATACTTATATAATTAATGGTTCTGTATTGGAAATCTTAATTGTCGTTTGTCCTAATGCACAGTTCGAATTTTCATTAAGCCTAAATTAAACTTTTTAGTGTTGTTATAATTCAACCCTAACTTAATCAAACAGCAGGTATTATTAAAAAATCGAACTCCCGTTGTATTATATGACTTAAGTACGTATTTATGGATTGCGAGGGAAGCCCCAATATAATATTTTCGCTAGTAAATTTAAATTGGAATTTAAATAAAGAATATGGCCTTTTTAATATATCTTAGAATCTTACTTAATTTACGAGCACGTTTAAGAAAATAATCTGTTTGACAATTAGGTTGCTGCTTCAATGCAATAGAAGAGTCATTTAGTTAATTCGTTTTATAAGACCAATGAAACAGAGAATTTTCATCACAATACGTGTTAATAAAGTAGTTCATTGAGTTAGTTAATAACGAGTCACACATTCGTTGGTTTTACTGTACCAAGATATTATATTAAAGTTCTGCTCATGAAGCTTCCAGGCTTTTTTCTCCTCTTCTTACCCGTGATCTATGTACTACTTATCTCATACCACTAATATAGACAGCATAAAACTGTCATGTCGGTATGTTGTATTAGACCAAAAATATTTGTCTATGGTTACGTGTGTTAGTGGTCTGCAGTAATTACTAACACCGCCAAGTTGTAAAAAGAGCTTCGGGTTTGTACCCCTTTTTCGCTCCCTCTTTAGTGAGACGGGCATCTTACTAAAGATTTAAGTTTTTCAATACGGCCATGGTTTTTAACTGATTTGAGCTGAGACGCTCGCTCGTTAATCTCTTATTAGATGAGCGCGACATGACGGATGCTTTATGAGATGTGGTCGTTCCAGCGCGAAGTCCTGTGTTTGCGGCGATGTTCGAACACGAGATGGAAGAGCGCAAGCGCAACCGCGTGGACATCACGGACGTGGATCACGAGGTGCTGCGCGAGATGCTGCGCTTCATCTACACCGGCCGCGCGCCCAACCTAGACAAGATGGCCGACGACCTGCTCGCAGCCGCGGACAAGGTAATATTCAGAAATGAGAGATAACAGAGACATTGTTTTTCTTTGACTTAAAGGTAAAAAACGAGTGAAGATTCTCTTAAAAGCAACTTTTTTTTCTCGAGTTTTGTTTTTGCTAAATGGCTGCTATGACATTTGATTCGTTTCTTTTCGGAGGGGAGCATTCCCGTAGAGTTGGGCGCAAGTAGGTTTTTTTTTATAAGAACATCTACAGAACAGGTGTCATTTTTAAGTAAGTACCTACACATGACAGTAAATAAGGTTACAAGACATGTTGATTCAGCGGTTCTGAAATCTAAATGCCCAGGTTAATTAAATTACTATTAGAATAGCTGTAAGTTTAGCCGGATTTAAATTCGTATGTGTTGCTTATCTTATCTAATATACTTGGCTCAGGCATCGAGACAAACCTCTCTGTAGTTTAACGGTGCTAATGTATTATTTAATTGTGTTAAAAAAAATATGTCTTGAAACAGTCCTGGCGTACGTACTCCTGTTGTAATATCCCGTTTTTGGTAGTTGTAAAGTCCTGAGATTAGCAAATTCTGCCCGCGATCCTGACCAACCACTGATTCCTGACCTGTCTGGATATATATTCTTAAGAATGGGAGCTCGTTTGTGGTACTCTGATTGTATTTTGAAATGTCAAAGAAAATGCTTAAATGAAGGATAGACCAACACGTTTAAACGGTAGGTGCATATTGAAACATGGAGACAACATTGTTTCTGATAAATACTTATATATTCCTACACGACTATACATACACGCAAATTCTCTACAATTAACCACTACACCGATGCCATACGCAACCTTGAAAAGATTGCAGCCGATGTACTTACTGGCTACTGCTGATAAGGCAAATCTCGCATATAACGGGCTTTATGGCCGTGGCTAATGGCCGATCGGTTGGAATTAGGTATAGGTAAGGAAGTTTCAAACGAATGGTGCCTTGACTAGTACAAATTTGCTTTTAGATCCGTGAACTAAAAGAGTTCCGTTTGCATTATGAAATTTATCGAGTTAGCTTTGACGCCATGGAGTTTTTAAACCCTTATAAAAAAGGAGAGGTTATAAGGTTGATTAATGTGCCTGGCAATCTAGCGCCGCCGGGTCGAATAGTTGGATTAGAATATGTTTTTGGTTGGACACTTAATATTATCGAGGTACGTATTCTTAACCAAAGGTTAACCGTTTTCTGATTTGGTTATGGATACATAAATTATGTCAAAAATGTATATAAATCTTAGTGCAAAGCTTCACTACATCAGGGTTTTTAAATGTATCGTTATTTAGTCATTTAGAAATGATCATAAGAAACATATAATAGACTGCTCGGAACCGATGTAATCAGATGGTGCGGGCAGCCAAGCGACGCTATATACACGATAATGTGACCTCCAGTTCCATGGCAGATGTCTGGAAATTTCTAAAAACTCTGGGCCTAGGGAAACCTGCTAATCACTTCAGCTCTTCATCGATTTCTCTTAATGATCTTAATAGACATTTTTCTTCTGCTCTCTCTGTTGACTTAAATACTAAAGCTATCACCCTTTTAGAATTATCTTCTCTTCCTCCTTCTTTAAATAAGACCTTTTCTTTTTCTACCGTTTCCCAAACTGACGTAAGGAAGGTTATCTCTGCCATTAAATCCAGGGCTGTAGGGTGTGATGATGTGAGTCGTGTCATGATCGTGATGGTACTTGACTGTGTGCTTCCGATAATTACTCACATCATTAATTTTTCCCTTCTCAGCGGAGAATTTCCCTTGCTATGGCGTAAAGCCTTTGTACTTCCCCTACCCAAAATTAGTAATCCCACGTGCCCTAATAACTTCAGGCCTATTTCTATAATGCCCTTTGTATCCAAAATTGCTGAAGCGGTTACACATAAACAGCTGTCTAGTTTTATTCATTCCCAGAATATCCTTAGTGCGTATCAATCTGGTTTTCGTCCTAGCCACAGCACATGCACAGCGTTGCTCAAGGTCACGGAGGATATTAGACGGGGCATGGAGGACGGTATGGTTACAGTTCTTATTCTTATTGACTTCTCAAATGCATTCAACACAGTTGACCATGACATCCTCCTAGCACTTCTTAAGCATCTTAATGTTTCACATCTTGCTCTCAACTGGTTGTCTTCATATCTCCGGGGGCGTCAGCAAGCGGTTCGCGTTGATCGGTCCTTTTCCGATTGGTGTGACTTAGAGGCTGGCGTTCCACAAGGAGGTATTCTCTCCCCCTTATTATTCTCCACCTTCATCAACTTCATTACACCTGGACTTGGCTGCTCCTACCATCTGTATGCTGATGACCTTCAGCTGTACGACCACTGTAAGGCGACTGACCTTAAATGCATTACCGACAAGCTTAATGACGATCTCCGACACATATTACAGTGGTCCGAAAAATTTGGCTTGTTCGTGAACCCAGCCAAGTGTCAGGCTATTATCATTGGTAGTTCTGGCCAGCTCAATAAAATTAACCTTGATGCTGTTCAGCCACCAAATTTTAATGGTATTAATATCCCATTTAGCTGCAGCGTCAAGGATCTTGGTATTTATATGGATAACTCTCTCAATTGGAGAACACATGTCACTGAAATAAGCCGCAAGGTCATGGGCTCTCTTCATTCTCTTAATAAACTAAAGCACTTTTTGCCTATTAAGACCAAGGTATCCCTTGTGCAGTCTCTAATCTTTCCCATCATTGATTATGGTGACGTGTGTTATCCGGATCTGAGCGAAGGACAACTCGATAAGTTGGATCGCCTTCTCAATAATTGCATTCGCTTTGTTTTCTGTCTTCGTAAATATGATCACGTTTCTTCCTTCCGCTCTCAACTTGGATGGCTTCCTATTCGCCAACGTCGCAAAAGTAGATTACTCTGTTTCCTTTATAATATTCTGTACGATCCGCAATCTCCTGAATACTTAAAATCTCTTTTTAAATTTCTGGGTTCTACCCACATCCGTCAGCTACGATCCACTGAAAACCTCACACTTTCCATCCCTCCTCACCGCACAGGTTTCATGTCCAACTCCTTCGCCCTTCAGGCAGCACGACTTTGGAACGACCTTCCCCTTAAAACGAAGAAAGCTCCGAACAAGTTTGCCTTTAAAAAGAAAGTTCGCGAATTTCTTTGCAGGTAGAATTGACATCATCTTGGTTTTCTGATTGCTTTATCTGTTTTGTTTTTTGCTTATATGTATATACATATTATGTATGTATTTATTTATTAGTGTATTTCATGTATTTATATTTATGTAGCATATTGATATTATGTAAGTGTATATGTTTATGTAAGTATATAGTATATAGTTAAGTCAGAATCTATGTTGCACCGCCACTACAATCTCTGCTTTGCCTAAAGGTTAACTGGTAGAGAATGCCTTACGGCATTAAGTTCGCCTTTTGCATATTAAGTGTATTCTTTTTTGTGCAATAAAGATTAAATAAAATAAATAAAATAAATATAATAAACACAGACACATGGG